>CM070730.1:21144810-21499162 GCA_036346275.1 Otatea glauca | reverse complement strand
GGCGATTCCTCGACCTCGCCTTGGCGAAGAAGTAAGGTGCAGCTACGGCGGCGCCGCAAGATCTCCCGCAGCATGCCGCCCAGCTGTTCGACCTGGGGCTTCGCTGGGGACCTGGTCCTAAGACGAATCCAAGACCGTTCCTACACCAACAAGCTATCCCCGCTGTGGGAGGGCCCCTACAGGGTTGTCTCAGCAAGCCGCACGGGAGATTACCGCCTGGCAGTCCCCGAAGGTAGGGAGCTCACGAGCTCGTGGAATATAGGCCAGCTTCGGAAGTTCTATGCCTAACGCTCCTCCTCCATCTGTTTCTAAGTTAAGATATTTTCTCTTGCTGCCATGCTTGTTTCCTGTGTCCCGAGCAAGCGCAACCCGGAACGTGACACGGACGCTTGCATCGCCACACTCTGGTTTGGCCCAGGTATGCGCCCGTAATAAAGGTCTCCTTCGTCTCCGGCGCTAACCTCTTTCGGTTTTAAAAAGGGGGATGGCGTTCCGCCATGACCCCGAGTTACAAGTCCCTTCGTCAAAGGTCGCGCCATCTTAAAAAGCCTCAGACCCAGGGCCCCGTCTGCTTTCTTGCAGCCTAAGTTCTTCTTTCTGTTAGGACACCCCGAACAGCGCGATCTCGCGGCGTGACCATGAGGGCAACCATAAGGTCACGCGGCGAGCCCGGCCTCGGAGCGTCCATGCGTGTTCTTTTTTGCAGCGCCTAGGGTCGCGTTCTTTAGGTTCGCCTCGGGGATGAACAACCCGAGCACAGGCATCCCAGGATCGGGGACTTGAAGGCGATCGTATATCCGGATAAGCCGGCCATTCCGTCATGCGACCATTGACCGATGACATATCACGGGCTCTGAGGTCGCAGCTTTAAAATTCACCACCGGGATGACTCGGTCGTGATAAGCCGGCCCGCGCGACTGTCGACCTTTCCCGGGGCCAGCGGCTGTGTTCGAATTTCTAAACCGCCCTCCGAGGCCTCGCCTGAGCTTGAAGCATTCCCGAAGCTCACGAGCCGCACCAAGGCCTAAATCAGTGCGCCTAGGCAACCCGAGCCAACAGTCCGGATTTCTGCCCAAACTCGAGTAATCGCCGGCGAGGCCTCGGTCAAGTTGAGGCCGCATTCTCTAGGTTCGCCTTAGGGATGTCAGTATCTCGGGCCTGATGTATTCCTAGGCTCAGAGGCCGCAGTAAAACGATCCTTATCAAAGTAAGCCGGCTATTCTCCTGTGCTGCCGACCATTGAACATCCTCAAGGAGCACCCCGAGCCTGATGACATTCCCAGGTTCGGAGGTCGCGACCCCTGAAATAACCTCTGGGGACGATCTCGATCGCAATAAGCCACTCTGTCTCAAAAAACCGACTAATTCCCCCATGGCCAAGTGGTCACGTGCCCGAGCCCGAGTGATTTCGGATGAGGCCTCGGTTAATCTGACCTCGAGCATCGGTTAGCTCGGTCAGCCTTCAACCCGAGTCGTGCCCGAGCCCGAGTGATTTCGGGCGAGGCCTCGGTTAATCTGACCTCGAGCATCGGTTAGCTCGGTCAGCCTTCAACCCGAGTCGTGCCCGAGCCCGAGTGATTTCGGGCGAGGCCTCGGTTATCGACCTCGAGCATCGGTTGCTCGATCCACCTTCAACCCGAGTTGTGCCCGAGCCCGAGTGATTTCGGGCGAGGCCTCGGTTAATCTGACCTCGAGCATCGGTTAGCTCGGTCAGCCTTCAACCCGAGTCATGCCCGAGCCCGAGTAATTTCGGGCGAGGCCTCGGTTAATCTGACCTCGAGCATCGGTTAGCTCGGTCAGCCTAGAGTAAGTGGTTCGGGTGAAAGGCAGTGGCTCGCCTCGTGAAAACCCCGCAGAAACACGCCTGCTCCACGTCACAGATCCAGCGTTGTTCGGACCCTTCTACGGAGCAAGCCATGTGAAATATAGAAAGGCGACGCGGGCCAACAAGCGAGCTAAGTTTTCTAAAAAGAAACACGGCCTTACAAAACTTAGCAAAAAGATACATCATGTTTACCAGGGGCGCGAATCTTTCGCCCCCCGACCTATCTACTAACTTTAGTCTCCTACTCTACAGACATGTCTCATGCAAGTTTCTCCCGCTCGAGGTCGGAGACCCGCCGTCGCAGCACGAGCGCCTCGCCCTCGGCTCTGTCAACCCGGTCACGGTCACTCTGAAGCTGGGCCAGGGCGCTCTTTCCCGCTCGAGCTACCTGGGCCAGCTTCCCCTCAAGCCCGGCGACCTTGGCCACGGCCTCGACCGCCTTAGCTTCCGCTTTTGTGGCCCTCGCCTCCAACTCGGCCGCTGTCTTCTCAAGCGCAGCCGCCGTCACCTCGGCCGTCGTCACCCTAACCATGAGCTCGGCCGCCTCGGCCTCGAGCTCGGCGGAGGACACCCTCGAGGCAGCCGCAAGCTCCCCGGATAGCGCCCGGAGCTCCACGGCCTCCTCGCGTGCGGTCTCCGCCTCTGCGCGCACGGAGGCCCGATTCTCCAGCTACGTCCAGAGCCCCTCAGCCTCTTTCTGTGCGGCTGCAAGATCTTCAAGCGCAACCGACGCAACCGAGTAGCCCTCCTCACGGGCCATTCGGGCGGCTTCAAGGCGCTCCCGGAGCGCCTCCATCTCCTGCCGCGCGGCCTCCACCCTTGAGTGAACGTCGGAGACCTCGAGCTCGAGGCGCTGGATCATCACCACTGCGCTCACACGATTCTCATCCAGGATGTCCTGCGCCTTCCGTCGAACACGGGCGAGGGTCTCCTCTTCCTTCTTCCGCTCCTCCTCGACAGCTTCGGAGAGCGCCGCGGCACGAAGGTCCCTCTCGGCATTCAGCTCGCGCTCAGTCTCCCGGACCCCTCGCTCGATAGCTCGCGCGATCTTGAGGGCCTGGGCCCCCCTCAGGCGTAAAACCTCCTCTCGACCACGCGCCGCAGCAGCTTTGATCTCAGCGGCGTCCCTCTGTCTAACCTCGATAGCGTCACAGAGGGCCCAGAAGCTGAGCACATGCCCGCGCACGACCCCATGCCCCTGGGAGATCAGTCGTAGGCCCTACAATGAAGAAGAAAAAATCATCACGTCTACAAGAAAAGGAAAAAAAATGATGAAAAATCACCACAAGTGCGCTTACCGCTGCTAGCCGGTCCTCCAGCATCGGCAGGTTGATGGCACCATTGGAACCGCGGAGCAGTTCGCCCGCGGCGATATCCTCAGCGGTCTCGCCACAGCGTAGCACAGCGCCCCAAGGACCGGGCAGTCCGCTTGGTCGAGGCGACGGCGGCGACGGAACCTTCGCGGGCGTACCACAGCGTCGACACGGCCACAATGTGAGTCTGCGCGCAATAAACTATCAGGGGCTGCTCGGACGGCCCTACCGCGACGAAGTTGAAAGGCGGAAGGGGGTACTTACTGCGCCGAGCGGGTGCGCGGCAGCCTCGCTTTCTTCGCCAGAACCCCTCGCGGGAGGCGGCTCCTCGCCTCCCAGGACTCGGCGGCCGGGCGCCCGGCGCGGCGCCTCCGACATGGCGCCCTCGGCCATGGCGCTTCCATGGCGGCCTCGACCACGGCGCCCTCGATCGCGGCACCCTCGACCGCTCCTCCCTCGGTCACTTCGTCCTCCTTGGAAGACACGGCAAGTGGCGCCGCGCGTCTGGTCGCGGCGGCGGCCGTCGTCCTCCTCCCACCGCCTGGACCACGGAAGGTCGGTGCCCTCGGGCCTTTCGAGCGCCGTGGGGCGGGGCGAAAAATGTTCGAGGCCGTACCTAGCGCGACGATTCTGCGAAGAATGAGATTCCCCGCGGGAGCTTAGCGCGAGCTCGTGGCTCGGCCGCAAGATCTGGGGCCACGCGCGGAGCCGCCGCCTCTTCCGGCAGAGAAGCAAGGTCGATAAAAGATGGACCGAGGAGGGAGCACGGGGAAAGCAAGCTCAGGCCCGGATGCCCCCGAGATCGGGGCATTCGAATTTACCACGACCCGGTCACCCCACTCGACGTAAGGTTTCTTGGCAACCGGCCTCGAGGCATCAGGAGCCGGTCTCTTACTCCCCTTCTTGCCTTTATTCAGACCAGGGAGCGGCAACATCTGCTTCGCCGTGTCCCAGAGCTCCCTGGTCGCCTGCATGAGTTCATCACGGTAAAAGCCCGATCCCGAGCTCCCAAGACCAAGATTAAGGCGAGGGCCGTTACCTCGCTGCTTTGCCCCAAGATGTTCCTGGGGACATTGCCGCCGAGATCGCAGGAGGTGGCGGCCTTCCCAAAGATCTCCTGCATCCTCGAGGCAATCCAGTCTGCCTTCGGTGCTGCAAGAAGCCAAAAAGAAAAAAAAAGAAGGCATCAAGAAAACAAGGAAACTCCGACCAAGGCCCGAAAGAGCTTGAGGTCGGACAATACTCACCCTCGTGGCCTTCCCGGGTGGCGTCGAGCCTCCCGATGATCTCGAAGAAAGGGTGCAACCTCTTCCGAAGAGGAAACACCCGGTTCCGCAAGTAGTCCTGAACGACCACATGCCCCTTGAGCCCGCTCGGGCTCCGGGGTCTCCCGCTTTCCGTCGACTGCGGCACCGATGTAGGCGAGCCAGCTCCCCTCGCCCTTCTTCAGATAGAACCATATCTCCGTCCACGGCCCGAGCGAGTCCCGGGTCGGGATTTGGAGAAAGGAACAAGGGAGTCCCGCCCGCAGCCGGAAGTAGAGACACCCGACGACGGGGTCCTTCGCGGTACGGGACAAGGAATAAAAGCGGAAGAACAACGAGTGGGTCGGAAGAATGCCCAGGAACCCCTCGCAAAGATGAGCAAAAATAGAAAGGTGGAGAAGGGAGTTTGGTACCAAATTAATAAGCTCGATCTCACACTGCGCAAGGACCGCGGTCAAGAAGTCGCTCTCCGGGGTTCGCAGTCCGAAGAGCATGTATTGCTCCGTGCTCACGATCTCATCGTCCCGAGATTGCGACGCGTTCTCCCCGGACGGGAGCTGCCAGGTGAACAGATCCAGTAGCCCCAAGGCCTCCATCCCCTTCATCCGCTCCATGGTGAGCGTACTCCTCCCGAACTTCGCCATAAAGTCGGGGGGGGGGGAGGAGAGGGGGGGACGGGTTTAAGAGCAAAAGGCAAAAGGCGCCGGCGCAGGAGTGTAAGGAAGGAGAAGGCAAGAGTGCGAGTAGTAGGGAAAGGGAACCCCGAAGGCTGAGGCCCCCCTCGGTTTTCAAAGACGCCTCGTCTACCGACGTCACCACCACCTCAAAAGGCGCGCTCATAGCCGGCGGGCGGTAACCAAGGCGCCAGGGCCCTTCGAAACCCCTGCACGGGCGTGTATTTCCACGCGTCCACTAAACCGTCCCTCCGACTTCACCCGTTCGTGGGCCCCCCGGGCTTCCTGAGCCCACTCATAAACAAGGTGCTGGAACTCAAGTGTTGCCAAGAACGATCTCGCCAAAAACGCCTCGGAACGGCCTCAAGGAACCCTGAGCCCTGCCAAAGGGGTGATCCCTCCTCGAAAGACTTCAGACTCAAGAGCGCCTAGAGTCTCAGACCGCTTCTTGAGCCTCGGGGGCTGGTTGTCGGGGATCGGCCATCCTGACGCGTGTCCATGCCTCCCCCCTGGGGGGCTTTAAGCCGCCCTCCTCCGAGCTCGGGGGACTATTCCCAAGCTCGGACAAGGTTATCCCCGAGCTAGTTGCAGGCCCCGGCGACCTCCTCGATCTCGGCACCTCTGGCCCGGACTCCAATGTAAAATAGGCCTCCTCTTCTATAAATATATGACTCCGTCCCCTGCGTGGGAACTAGGGCCTCCTGTTCTTGCCAGTCCCTCCGCGCAGGGGATAAAGGGCTATCTACCCCTGTCAGAACCCAGCATTGGAACTAGGGTCAACCACTCCCCAACAGTTCTTACCGGTCCCCCTGCCTGGGGACTAGGACTAATCGCCTCGTCGGCTCACAGCGACCTCGGCGACGCCAAGATCGAGATCAGCACCAAAGGCCTATAAAGCGTCAAGACCACTCCGATCGGAAGCACAAGAAAAAAAGGAAGGGAACAGCAAGAACACAACAGTAGTAAGATCACACAAGGCGACCCCCTAAGAAATCTAAGAAGGCCGACACGTCTGCAGTAATACTTGTACACTCCACCATTCACGAAGCTCCCCTCAGCGATCGCTCCCGAGCGATCCCGGGGTCGAGTTCCTCCTGTAGCTCTCCCCCGAGGAACTTTTAGTCCCCTTTCGCCTACGGGCAAGACTGGAGTAGGGCTGTTACCCGACCTAGGGGGCTCGAACCAGTATAAACTTCGTGTCCCCTGTTCGATTGTCTTTTTCCCCTGTGCTACGCGACTGCCGAGGCGCCTTCCCGGACGAACGAGGCTCTGGGCCTCGCCCCTCGTACGATCCTTCCCCCCTCTTTGCGGTCGACGGTCTCGATCGTCGACAGATTCAGAAATGGAAAGTTGATGTTCAAATGTGTTGATTATGGTCTAGTCGAATTATATGGGAACAGAATCATGGATTCAGAAATGGAAAGTTGATGTTCAAATGTGTTGATTATGGTCTAGTCGAATTATATGGGAACATAATCATGGATTCAGAAAGGAAATAGTAGCATACTTCATCTCTGATTTTACAACATGCCAAACAAAAGGAAAAAAACATGTCCAAATAGCATCAATGAGATAACTCACTCTCGGAAGCTGACTTTAAAAGCAACAATGAAGCCTGATTTCAATTTGTTGAACTCCGCCTGCCTTTCTTGCACACCCTTTCTTGGATCCGCCAACCATTACATGAATCTACAAGTAAGCATAGTAAACGAATTTTGAGGCGGTCAAGCAAAGCTCAACAAGAATGGCGCGGAGCACCTCATCATCCCTACAGGCATTCTCTAGAACAGAACCCTGTATCACCACAGCATTAGTCCACCACATGGCACTGAAGACTGGATTCGCAAAAGGCTACAGGATAAGCAATAAGCAAATTAGGCAAAACGAGGCACTAATAAAAAATTCATCAACTCGAGCATACTTTCAAACCATATTTGACCAATTAGGAGTAATTCGTGCATAGCAGTAGCCCAAAACAGTTGATTCCGAAGTAGAGAAGCAGTCTCAAGAGAGATTAGCGAAAGATCCGAAAGCAAAATATCAGAGGAAAGGAGATCTTGTGGTGTGGTGAGCGAGGAGACATCGTTCTTTGGCGCCGGGTGGAGCTCTTGGAGAGGCGGTCTGGGAGGACGGTCGCAATCGACGCCACGGGGAGGAGAGGCATGGAGAGGATGGCGGCGCCTGAGGAACTAGATATGGTTCGGGAGTTCGGGTCTTTGGGAATGAATGTCGACGGGATAGGCGTGGAGGCTAGGCTATGCACGGGGGCCATGTGTCCATGGACCATGGAGTCATGGACTTATGGGCTGGACGGATATCCGAACTCCATCTTTACCGGATAATCCAGATCTGTATCCATATCCGAGGATAGTGAGCTACTACCGAATTAGTATCCGTATCCGATCTGATACTATCCGACAAATATCCGATCCGACATAATCTGTATCCGAAATTTGTCCGGATCGGTCGAAAACTATCCGATCCATTTTCACCCCTAGTCACGCGGCGTGGCAAGGACGCCGTTGCGACGTGTCCTTGAGGCGGAGGCAACACGGCTCGGGCGCGGCGCGGTAAGGACACGAGCAAGACACGGGGCTGCAAGGGCGCTGCGCAGCTCGTGCTTGACGCGGCAGTAGGTACCGTACCACCTCCGCCTCCTCTCCCCCACCTATGTGCCCTACCGTGGGCCCGCGACAAGTCCGTCGTGTTGGGGCGTGCCTCTGTGCCGAGGCGTGACGTCATGTTGTGGGTCGTGTTGTACTGGAACGAGCACGGCCTAAATGGGCATGCTTGGCCGTGCTGCCCACCGTGCCCAGTTCTCAGCCCTGGCACAGCCCAGAGAACCGTGCCGACACGGCCCATTCATCATGGTGCCAAGTCAGGCCTTAGGCTGTGCCATGCCCTTCGTGTCTCAGGTCAACCAAAAAAGTCCGGCTCGATGCCTGCCTCTAATTGTGACGACGCGCCAACGCCGCCAAGTAACCCATACAAAAAATATTCTGCTGTATCTGTCAACTTGCACGTATATATATGCTAACAATTCTACTGACGAATATTGGAGTTAGCAAGAAAGCAATTAAACATGCATTGCCTTTGTTTTAGGGGAACCTGCATCGGCCATGCATGCGATGTGTAAAATAAAGAAAAACAGAAGACTCACGTACGCCTCCACGTAGGACATGCATGCCCGTCACGTGATAACTTAGTGGCTGACAATAATGCCGGGAGGTGGGCCGTGCCGTAGCACGTACGGCACCAGAAGCCACCGGTGAGACCCAGGTACGGCTCGACATGCAGCATGCAAGATTGTATTCGTGTTGGCCCGGCATGACCAGGCACGCTAACGAAGGAGCCATATGTGGCGACGGTGGAGACCACAGCGTGAGCGCAATAGAAAGGTTAGTGGTGCAGGTGCGTGAGAGGTGAAGGCCGCGTCACTAGATACGGTGGCGTGGGCGTAGAAGAGGGACATAACATCGATGGCGGTAAATGGTGTCGATAGAGGTAACGACAAGGATGTAGGTGTGAGAGAGGTGAAGAGAAGGAAAAAGGAGTGGAAGTAGTTGAGGTATATAGGCTGTGCTTGGAGAGTAACAATGGGCGGGTATAGAGTTAGTTATTATGTTTAATTGTTTAGGCTTTTAGCTCAAACAGGCATTTTCATGCCACCCACCCATCAGATCTTTAGAGGTGCTTCCATGCTTTTCTTTTTTACAGTTGCACAAATATTAAAGTATGAATGAAAGGTAAATGGTGATTACTTACCCCTTCGTTTGCTTCAAGATTTGTACAACTTGTATTAAGAGAAAAAGCATTGAATCACTGCTCTCAGATCTTATTTCCAGGCCCGGTATAGTCCACTATACTTTACCGTAAAGGCCCAACCCACTAGATTCCATGCCGGTCTTTTGTGGGTAGGCTCAATTCATAGGTCTAGTGGCTATAATTGCCTATTCTCAAGCCAATTGTCTAACTAGAAATTCTTTAAAGAAAAGAAAAGAAAATTTGAAGGGTAAGGTAATATACAATTAAACATTTACTATGTCTTTTACTCTATTTATTGGTTTTTCAATTGCAAATGTTTTCCTATCCATGCATACAACGATATATTCAAATTGTGCAACTGATGTTTCTCATGCTGAAGGTCAGATCAAATTGATTTGCATGTGCACCCAAAAGCGATGCCATTTCATTAATTTGCAGGTCAATCGGGTGGTTCATCTATCGCTCATGAAAGAGGTTCAAATCATCAATTAATTCAGTGAAAAGGTACCGTAGCGCAGGAAAATAATCAACGTTTTGACGAATACGACGGAGAAAAATTGAAAAGACTACGACCCTCCCTTCGATTAAATGCCGGATTCGATTGTACTACTCAGGAAAGTGTACATAGAATTGTAATGGCAGAAAGAAACTGATGATCTCGTGCGCGTTTCATACTAACAAAAGTATGTACTGCTACAAAATGATCTTTTTCTAGCCCTTGTGTGTGATGTTTTTTTAAAAAAAATATCTGATCTCCTTACGAATATAATTATAAAAATAGTCTTAACCTCAACCGCAAAAGTAGTTACCGTGCTTTGGGAGCGTGGCAGCTTTGGTGACTTTCCGCGCGTGTTCCTAGAGTGCGGTAGCCGTTGCCGTGGCACGAGGGTGTGGATGGTGACATATGTCACCTTTCGTCGCTTTTGTGGTTAGGTATAAAGCTATTTTTATAATTACGTTCATAAGAAGATCAAATTTGCCAAAAGATTATTATGAGGCAAATAAAAAGTGATGACTTCTGCTACGGGAGTGAACAGGGATTTTCATGAGATATATATATATATATATATATATTGGGTACACAGTCATACATGATAATGATTAACTACCTGAACCCAGATTTCTCCCAACGACGTGCACAACAGATATGCCGGTGACCAATTTTATTTTCAGAACCCATGTCATAATTTTGGATGTAAAGTAAACTAGGGGGTGTATATAACACAGCTATGGACTTAATTGTAACTATGAGGTGTTTTCTGAACCGTGAACTTGGGTAGGGTTTTTCATTTCAACTTTGCGTTGGTTCATAAGTTGCCATAGTCAAATGGGGCAGCATTTCGTTTTTCCAATGCAAGAAGCACGTGGGTTCTATTTCTTGATCACGCGGGCAGAGTCTAGAATCGATCCTTGTCGGTGAAGACGACCCTGTTCGATGGATGGCAGTTGCTCTCCAAGTTCGTGCCCCACTTGACTTGTCAACAACAATAATTAAATTGGTTTGTTCTCTTGCAATTTCAATATGTTTTCTTTGGCCTTGTGATCTCGCGTGTGTTTGTCTGTCCTTGAGTATTATTGCATGTTGTAGCATTTTATCACCTATAAATTTTACCGTGTATCTATACTCTTTTATAATGCACCTAAGCATTCTTTTCTACGTCCACCCTAAATAATACACCCCACTAGAGATGGCCCAACCTTCATGCACCCAGCGAAACGCCCCCAAAAACTTGCCTCCATCAAAATTAACCTCTCAGATCTTTCTCGAACTTTACTCACCCATCATCCATGGCCATTGTTTAATGTGTCTAACTCATCCTCAGAAATAGCACAACAGATCTCCCCACCTCCAGCATCATCTCAAGGAAAAGGAAACAAATATCCTGGAATTAAGGAAAAGGAAACAAACGTTCAAGAAAAGGAAAAGACCATATATTACGTGCTGGAAAAAGGAAACCGAAAGATAGGGCACTATACTATTATACTGTAATTATATTATCAGTAGTAGAAATCAGATCTAGTTATTGATTTGTTGAGGATATTCTTCCTACTCTACTACCAGAGAAAGTATAAATAAATATTAACTAATCTGATCCATTAAATCGAAAAGAATAAATAGTCCATATTTACTTTAGTGTACCGTAAAAAAAACTCTTATCAAACTGTGGTAGTCCTATCACTATGGGAAGTATTCTCGATGTGCTACTTATTTTCTTTTTGGAAATAAATTTCACCGGAATCCATCAAATTTTATCCTCTTGTAAATGTGCTAGGTGTTAAATCTAGGGATGTTAGCGTACAAAAAGGACCAGAGCCTCCGAGAGATTGAAAAACTACACATTTTCAGCAGCCCAAACAAGTTTGTAAAAGCATTTAGGGTAGTTATTACATCAACTGATGTAGTTCCCTCTTACCTTTTCGGAGATAAAGAGTAAGACAAAGTATTGTACAAGGACTATATATATATATATATATATATATATATATATATATATATATATATATATATATATATATATATATATATATATATATATATATATATATGTATAGACCCAGAAATTCTCCACAAAATTTGAGACCTCAAATGTTTTGATATATATATATATATATATGGAGAAATTAGGTCCAGCCAAAGAGGGTGTATCCATTTCATGCGAGGAAGATCAATGATGCAATATTCAAAATAAGGATTTTACTATCCGGTCAAATTTTCACTTGGAGAGGAAAAAAGGGTGAACACATATACCAAAATATTATTGGAAGGAGAGCAGATAAATTAAACGTGCACAATTCTTCTTCTTACTTTCACATATATTTTTTCTTCCCCTTCTCGCTGGTAGCTAGACCTCAATTAGTGAGCATCACCCCGTAGGGTAAACTGAACATCAACCTTAGATTCACCATGGCTAAGTGAGTTCAGTGGTGGCCATGCATGGTGCTATTTGTAAAAAAGTTTCCTCCCTAGATCCAATGTGCTATTTATGATTGTTCTAACTATTCGATCAGTGCATTATGATTGATTTATGGTAGTAATCATCATTTTACAATAGTGGTTACCTAGTGGAACGAAAGTACAATACATGGCGTCGGTAGAAAATGGCAAGATGTGGAAGCTTTGGTTTACGTGGCTCAGTGGCATTTTTTTTTTTTGCAAATTTAACTTCGTCCAAATAAAATTACAAAAATAGTACTGTTCCTAGCTATGAAAGTAGTTACAAGCGGCACTTGTCGTCTACCGCGCTCCACTAGCTCGGCAGGTAGCCAGGATCGTGCCAACAGTGTCCGTCGTAGCAAGTGGGGTAGGACCACTGCAGCAGCCGACCAACCGAGCACGCCGAGCTTGGCAAGACATGCCACATTGCCTGTGCTCGGCAGGACACCTGCTGCACTATCCGGGACAGGCGGGACCCTGGCTGGACAATACCAGAGGTTACTACTGCACATGAAGTTGGACCAAAACACAAATTAAAGCAATAATTAACAATTGTTTTAGGTGCCAATGTCGGGCAGTGCGGCAGCTGTCCTGGGGAGCCCATGATGCTCGATAGGTTGGCTGCCGCAGTGGTTCCGCCTTACTTGCCATGACAGATGTTGTTGTCATGGTCCTGACTACCTGTCAAACTATGGGAGTGCGACAAATAACACGTGTCTTTTGTCGTTGCTTCTGTCGTTGAAAAGAGGGTTATTTTTTTGTAATTTTATTAGGGGCCAGATTTGCATAAAAACAGTGTGCGACCCAGGGACCAAAGCTTCAAGACGTGATGGTGTCCACAAGGAACGGTGGAGCTACGGGTGCTGGTTTCGAGACACTGGTGATAGGGTGATGACGAGAACTTAGTCTTGAGCGATAAGCAATATGTTCACCTGTTGATCTAGTGAATGCTAGTAATATATAGAAGCCCCCTTGAATGAGTTTGATTGTGGAAGAAGATGGAGATGATGTCCATTCCTAAATATATACCACTACTACAAAACACTATATCACTGTCGGTTCTAAACTGGTATCACTGCTGGATTTTGAAACCGGCAGTGATTGGTCGGCAATGATAGTCAGACTATCACTGCCGGTTCTAGAACCGGCAGTGATGTCGGTATCACTGCCAGTTTGTATGCGAACCGGCAGTGATAGTTCGGTCCGTAAATCACTCGATAAAATAAAAAAAACAAATTATTTGCATCCGGACCGATTACCCTGTATTCTACGCACGACCGCGTGTCACAAGTCACGCGACTTTCCCGAGAAATACGCGCGACATACGCACGCGGTTGTTAGGACTCGAATTCGCGACCTGCTGCCTCACGCGAGCCCACCTTACCATCTCACCTATCACTCATTCTCAACCAATATAGGATATATTTTTCTTTTGTTCCTTTATCTCCGAAACTTTTGGTGATTATTTGGATATCTAGATGAATTCAAATGGAAATATTGTCAACTACAAAGTTGTAGATCTCGTCGAGAGCTACAATTTTCATATAAATTTTATCACCATCCGACTCCGTATGAAAAAGTTATGATTTTTCGAAAAATAGTAGGTAGCATTATTACTGCCGGTTGGGAATACGAATCGCCAACCGACAGTCATACCATTATTTGGATATTTAAACTACTTCAAATGAAAAAGTTGTCAACTAAAAAGTTGTAGATATCGTCGAGAGCTATAATTTTCATATAAATTTTATCTCCATACGACTCCGTATGAAAAAGTTATGATTTTTTGAAAAATATCAATACTGTCGGTTTTTCTAAAAACCGACAGCGATAGTATTACTGCAGGTTCGAACACGAACCGGCAGTAATACCATTATTTGGATATTTAAACTACTTCAAATGAAAAAAGTTGTCAACTACAAATTTGTAGATCTCGTCGAGAGCTACAATTTCCATATAAATGTTATCTACATCCGACTCCGTATGAAAAAGTTATGATTTTTCGAAACATGGTTGATAGCATACTAGCATTATTACTGACTGTTGGGAATACGAATCGCCAACTAGCAGTGATACCATTATTTGGATATTTAAACTATGTCAAATGAAAAAGTTGTCAACTACAAAGTTGTAGATCTCTTCGACATCTACAATTTTCATATAAATGTTATCTCCATCCGACTCCGTATGAAAAAGTTATGTTTTTTCGAAAAATGATTGGTAGCATACTAGCATTATTACCGCCGGTTGCGAATATGAA
The DNA here is from genome assembly GCA_036346275.1 of Otatea glauca. Lineage (NCBI taxonomy): Eukaryota > Viridiplantae > Streptophyta > Magnoliopsida > Poales > Poaceae > Otatea > Otatea glauca. The sequence continues at coordinate 21,485,125 of CM070730.1, read as the reverse complement.
TCGCCAACCGGCAGTTATACCATTATTTGGATATTTAAACTACTTCAAATGAAAAAGTTGTCAACTACAACGTTGTAGATCTCGTCGAGAGCTACAATTTTCATATTAATTTTATCTCCATGCTTCTCCGTATGAAAAAGTTATGATTTTTCAAAACATGGTTGGTAGCATACTAGCATTATTACTGCCGGTTGGGAATACGAATCGCCAACCGGCAGTGATACCATTATTTGGATATTTACACTACGTCAAATGAAAACGTTGTCAACTACAAAGTTGTAGATCTCTTCGAGATCTACAATTTTCATATAAATTTTATCTCCATCCAACTCTGTATAAAAAAGTTATGAGTTTTCGAAAAATGGTTGGTAGTATACTAGCATTAGTACTGCCGGTTGGGAATACGAATCGCCAACCGGCAGTGATACCTTTATTTGGATATTTAAACTACTTCAAATGAAAAAGTTGTCAACTACAAAGTTGTAGATCTCGTCGAGAGCTACAGTTTTCATATAAATATTATCTCCATCGGACTCCGTATGAAAAAGTTATGATTTTTCGAAAAATATCAGCACTGTCGGTTTTTCTAAAAACCGGCAGTGATAGTATTACTGCCGGTTCGGACACGAACCGGCAGTGATAAGGGATTTATCACTGCCGGTTCATCAGAGAAAAGCTATTATTACCGGTTTTCCATTCGAACCGGCAGTGATAAAATTATTACTGTCGGTTTTTGATGAACCGGCAGTGATATGACGGCAAAAATAACTGATTCTATAGTAGTGTACGTGTCTTCCCATGGGAAGGTGGGGGAATTAGCCCTATGCCCCTTGTGACAACATAAATTATTAATGGTGATTATGAAGAGCTCCAACTCTTTGTATTTCCGGCATCAATAGGAACAAGATGAGTCGATCCAAAACCAATTAAACAACGGAGAACAACACGATATTTATTATATATACACTACTACAGAAAGATTTATATTAGACGTCTCGTTACAGACGGTTTTTCAAAACCGTCTGTGACGATGGACATCACTGACGGTTCTATATTGTAACCGTCAGTAACATTATCACAGACAGTACTCTTCAAAAACCACCAGTGATATACATCAACATCACAGACGGTTTTAGTTAAAAATCGTCTGTGATATCATGTATTATCTCATACGGTTTTAAAATAAAACCGTCAGCGACTTATCACCGACAGTTCGTTATAATAACTGTCTGTGATTATCCAGACAGAACCGTTTGTAATAATATTTCAATTTTCGCGCTCTCACCAAATTTGAACTTCCCGCTCATCTCGTTTTCGACTTCCTTTAAAATACAAGCCTGCGGCTCTTCTCCTGCTGCTTTCTTCTCACTTCTCCTGCTCTCCTCTCCTCTTCTCTTCTCTCTTCTCACTTCCTTTTCCTCTCCTCTTCGAATGTTTGGTAAGTTTGATGTTTGAATCGTTCAACTAAAATGTTATAGCTCATCCTCTCCTCTTCCTCTTCGTTTTCCTCTTCTCTTCTCTTTTGTACTCTTGATGTTGCGGTGTTTTTATTTTCGATCCGTGCACCTTTCGGTAAAACGGCCATAACTTTTGCATACGAGCTCCGATCGCGACGTTTTTGCGCTTGTTTTAAAGCTAATGAAAAGTTCAATTTGAAAATTCATAAGTGCAAGTCAGGGGGCTACATCAGAAGTACACGCGAGGCTCTAAAAAAATGTCGATCTCGAAAAAACGTCGTTTAGGGCCTCAAAACGGCCTCTGAAGTTTTTTTCGTCGATTTTGTGTTTTCGAGTTCTTCAGAGCAGTGACATGGGATATCTCACATCCAGTAGCTCTTCTATTATACCTGAACTAGCACAGATCAGCTGGATCACAGAAATATCATCTGTACGTGATGATATTTTTTGTTTCCAAAAGTAACATCACAGGCGGTTCATAGTAAAAACCGTCTGTGATAGTTGTTATCACAGACAGTTCTTAATAAAAACCGTCTGTGATAGTTTGTTATCATAGACGGTTCTTAGTAAAAATCGTCTGTGATGCTTGCATATCACAGACGGTTTTAGTTTGAAACCGTTTGTGATATGTTTTATCACAGACAGTTCATAAACCGTCTGTGATGTTCCGTAACATCACTGACCTATGGTTACAGACGGTTCGGAAAACCGTCTGTGATGACGGTTCCGAACCGTCTGTGATGACCTTTTCTGTAGTAGTGATAGTTCTTTTGCTTCTGTTGCCATGTATAGATGCATACCGCGGCCAGTTTAAGAGCAGATGTACGTATAACCAACAAGAAATATATATTAGGCGTAACTGATAAGTAGGAGCGATGAAGTGTAAAAAATATATAGAGAAGATCGACTAGGAGGAGGTCGACGCCTACGCGAAGGGTCGCCCTCTTTCCCAGCCAATAGGCAAAATGTCAAGAGGGAAGGAAGGAAAGGAGCTTTTCTTCTACCACTAGTATAGTGCCCGTGCTAACGCTACGACGGCAGTACACCCGCTTATCAATTAAATGAGAAGATGAGATGAATATAACACTTAATAATAAAAGAGAAATTTAGAATTTTAAATGAATTTAGAAAGAAAAACGGAACTAAATGGAGGTCGAACAGGCGAAAACGGGCTCCCAAAAGATTTTAAATCAAGAAAGAAAAAGAAAAAAGAATTTTCTGATTTTGGATTTTTTTTTGCAGCTTCCACAGAGAGCATAGCGTGCTCTCTAGGCTTGGCCAATGCAAGGGAAGGGAAGGCCAAGGTAGCCACCGTGGCGGTCCGGTATGGTCGGCCTTTGGTGCGGCGAGATCACCGCAAGACCGCGCTGCCATGGGGAGGGCACGGTTATGTGATTTTCGCCGGGAAAGATGACGATGATGACTTGGGTTACCTTCAAAATCCGACGATCTTTATAAGGGGGAGCACTTAGAGATTTACACAATGCGATGGGGTGGAGGAGAGCTCACCGGCTTTTATAGCCCCAAAACGAGCATATACATGGAAACCATAATTTGGGATCAAATCAGATTGGGAGGAAATTTTGACAATAGAGCACGAAATTTGGGGAATTAACACCATAGATGGAAAGAGGTGATTTGGTGCGGGATTGATGGAGTCTTGGAGCATCTTTCTTGCTTTAATGGAGGAGGAAGAAGAAGCTTCTGCAGTGCGGGGACTGACTAGAAAAAGCTACAGGTGAGTTGCCTTCATTTTTTTTAAATATAGAAGGATTTTTGAAAAGATAGCACATTAGGTTAAAAAATTCTAGAAAAATTGTCAAAAAAAACTTTTGATTATTTTGTACTTCATAAAATTATTTTCAAAAAAAATTGAATTATAAATTTGCCGAGGCACGGCGGCCGCGAGGTCGCCGACCAGCAACCTCGCCGCGTCGGCAAAACCACCAATGGCGACCGTGGAGCTGTTGCAGACCTGCATTCTCCCGGCCGTGCTGCCCCGGTCGCCACGTGCAATCTCCCGGCCGCGCTGCCCCGTCTCCCGGTTTTCTTTTTCCAGCACGTAATGTATGGTCATTTCCTTTTCCAGGACGTTTGTTTCCTTTTCCTTGATTCTAGGACGTTAATTTGTTTCCTTTTCCTTGATGATACTGGAGGTGGGGAAGGTCTGTTGTGGGCCATAGGGATGATTAGACACACTAAATAATGGCCATCGGATGTGGGTGAGTAAAGCTGAGGAAAGATCTGAGATGTTAATTTTGATGGAGGCAAGTTTCTGAGGATGTTTCGCTGGATGCACGAATGTTGGGCCATCTCTAATGGGATGCGCTATTTGGTGTGGACGTAGAAAAGAATGTTTACTTGTATTATAAAGGGGTATAGATTCGAAGAATTCAAGTAGAAATGCCTTTTTTTTTTGGAATAACTACATACATGTCAACAAAAATCCAATAAGCCACCAAAACAAATCCATCCATTGTAGAGCTAGGTTTGTAACCACAAAAGAAGAAATTTTGTGTTTCTCTCTTTTGTCAAGAACAAACTATTTCTCAAACTAACGTAAGGGAAGCTAGAACTATGTATACACATAACCGCATACCTTGACCGATCATTTCAGAAATACGCTACACATAATCTTTTTGATCTTGACTAAGCTTCCCAAACTGAAATTCAAGAAATTACTCGGAACCAATCCCCTCCAGCGGTGGCGAAACCAAAAATTTAACCCCGTGGGTCAAATCTCATTGCACCATATCTTAATGGGGCTATTTCCATAAACTTGTATGGATTTTTTTTTGAAACGGCACACCGTGAATATATTAAAGAGGAAAGAAAACACAAGAGTCCGGGTGCAGAGAGGGCACCCAAAGGAGAGATTAAAAATTAAGAAAGAAAGGGGAGGAATAAAAGAAAAAAGAAAAGGAAAAAAGGAGGAAAAACAGACATCCAAACGCACACGCATTAAGGAGGATACCGGTGCAGAATTTTTGCTAGGTGCGTCGCGCCCGCGGAGACCCAAGTCGCTGCCTCGTCTTTAACTGATTGCAATATCTGGTCATGCGTCGCCCAATTCCTTTGAAAAATTCTGTTGTTACGCTCTTTCCACCATTGACAGCACACAAGAATGATGAGAGACTTGAGTCCTTTCCGCGATGTGGACCGGGCGGCTATGCGATGGAGGCACCATTGCTCAAGATCCACACATGGCTCCCACTGTTCTGGCTGCAAGGACAGAATGCCAGTCCAGCTCGCGATGGAGGACCACATAGAACGTGCTTGGGCACACTGTACGAATAGATGGAAAACCGTTTCGAGGTTCCGGCAGCACATTTGGCAAAAATACTGATTCGGCCATCCTCTGATCTGCAGTCGCTGTTCCGTCCAAAGCCGGTTCTGTTGTGCAAGCCAGAAGAAAAGCTTGCATTGAAGCGGTCCCCATGCGGACCAAATAGATGTGATGAAAGATTTGCAGATGCATCCGTAGAACTGAATGCAATACGATGATTTTGCCGAATAGATTCCGTTAGTGGTGTGCATCCAGGTTATGGAGTCGTTCGTTCCTGGGCAGAGAGAGACATCCTGTACCTTGGACCATAGGGTAACATATTCTCTAATCAGCTGCGTGGAGAGTTGATGACGGACGTCTCTAATCCAGTTATTGTTGCGCAATGCATTAAACACCGATCTTGTCTTTCTCCTGGAATGCAAGTACAGGGATGGCGCGATCTGGCATGGCGCCGATCCTTGTAGCCACCTGGAAGTCCAAAATTTTGCCAGGTGGCCATCTCCCACGGTTACAGTTGTGGCCGCCATGAACAGTCCATGATCAACACGTTCGGATAATTTGAATAGCCCCACCCACGGCCTCTGCGGTCTGTAGTGTGCAAGCCACATCCAGCGCAACCTGAGCGCTTGTGCGAATTTTTCCAAGTCGAGTACTCCGAGCCTCCCTAGGCCGAGTGGTCGGCAGACAGTTTCCCATCACACCTTGCAGGTGCCTCCATGCATTTGCGAGTTTCCCGCCCATAGGAATTTCCTCCTTATGCTGTCGATGTCCAGAAAGAACTTCTTGGGCACATTGAGTGCGGTCAGTGCATAAATTGGGATTGACGTTAGTACAGCTTTGACCAAGGTGAGTTGTCCTCCGAATGTGAACTGAGTCGCTTGCCAGGGCACAAGTCGTCGTGCCACCTTGTCTCGATGGGTTGCGAGATGGACTCGCCTCGAGCGACCGAGCGAAGCGGCACCGAGATACTTGGCGGGAAGCTTGCAATGGTCCTTGGAAAGGTTGCGGGATGTTTGAAATATCAAGGTCATCGCATTGTATTGGTGTTATAGAGCTCTTGTGCATATTTACCCGCAAGCCGAGGCTGACCAAAACTATGCAGAATTTGAAGGGTAGCTTGCGGCTCCTCCTTGGTAGGTTGAGGAAAATTACAGCATCATCTGCATATAGGACAGACGCATTGCTTGCGCCCTTTCAAGGAGATAGGGCGCCATCATCGATTGCCTTTTTAAGCAAGTAGTGCGGCGAATCTATAGCCAGATGAAGAGGTAGGGTGAGAGTGGGTCTCCTGCCGCAATCCACGATTAATGAGTGATATCTTTCCCAGAACCCCATTTAGGAGGACGGTAGAAGATCTTTGTCGCAAAGGAAGCGGAAAGCCATCTGCGCCATCTCGGACCAACACCACGAGCTTGTAGAAGATGCAACAAATATTCCCATGATCTGAGTCAAAAGCTTTTTCAATGTCGAGCTTTAGCATTAGGCGAGTGCGCGTTCGTTGGTAAAATCGCTCGATTGCGGACTGACCGGATAGTTTTCGTGTATACTGCGTCCTGTAATGAAGGCACTCTGGGAGTTGGAGATTAGGCTGTCAATGGATGACGCGAGCCGCAAGGCAAGAACCTTGGATAGGATCTTGGAGATGGAATGAATTAAACTGATCGGTCGATAGTCAACTAGTGAGGACGCACCGTCTTTCTTTGGTATGAGCGCAATGAACGTTGTATTTAGTCGGCCGAAAGCTGATGCTGAGATATATTGGAAGTTGAGAAGTGCGGCGATAACATCATGCTTGATGATTTCCCAGCAACAATTGAAAAAGCTCGGTGTATCCATCCGCCCCGGTGCTTTCTCGCAAGGCGAGATCGAATTGCATGTAGCACCTCGCTTCGGAGAAACCATCATCAAGAACATTAAATCGCAGGTAGGAAGGTTCGGTGATGCCGGCGATGACTTTCTTGCACGACCTTGTTGTGCCCAGGAGTTAGTAGAAGTGATCGAAAAGAATTTGCTCCTTGTCGAGTGTGCGTCACAAGATCGTTATCGGTGCCATGATGTGGCGCAGGATTGGATAAAATTCTTCCGACGACGGCCGTTGGCTCTCGGTGGAAAAACCGAGTGTTAGCATATCCCTCCTTGAGCCAAGTAATCACGAAGCACATCGCGCGCGATCTCTCAACGTACCGCGAGGCGGTGACCTTTAGCTTGAGCGCTCGAAGAAGCCGCTCACCTGAGTAAGGTCCTCGACTCTTGAGCAACATCAAAGCGCAGGATAACGACATTTGCAGTGTAATCGCTGGATCGTCGTCGAGAAGGAGTTGCTCGGGATCAAGAGTCGTCGCTACAGAGCGAAGCTTGTGGTCAAGACGCTTGAGCGGTTGGCCATTTGGTACCGGAGCATTCCACGCTTGTTATGCGACTGATGGAACCCGGCAGACGAGTCGTAAGTTTTCGAATCTGAAAGTGCGAGGCACGGTTGTCCTGTAGCTTTGTTAGCGATGGCGGGCAGTGGTCAGACATCGAGGAGGAGAGAGCCTGAAGTAGGTGGTTGGAGAACAGGATATCCCATGCGTGATTGCAGAAAACACGATCAAGCCTGACTAAGGTCAGTTCATCTCTCTCATTACTCCAAGTGTACCGACGGTTCTGAAGGGGTACCTCCCAAAGCGCACACTCATCAATCGCCGCGCGAAACTGTGTCATCATTCGGTGGTTTAGATTGAAGTTGTTTTTGTCTCTGGCTTCGTAGATTAAGTTGAAGTCGCCAAGGACGAGCCAAGGCAACCGGGCAGACGGGGCAATGGATGTTAGCTCTTGCAGGAAAACAGGTTTTTGTTGATCATCTGTGGGTCCGTAGACCGTGGTGAGGAGGAAAGACCTTGCACTTGCGCGGATGGAAATGTGCGCTGTGATGGAAAAGGCACGAATGACTGGACTCGTGACTCGCACCTCTTCTTCATCCCAGAGTAGGATGATCCCACCCCTGACTCCTTGTGCAGGCAGGTAGCAAGCCGAGGCCAGGCGATAGCCTCCAATCTGGCAAATGACATCCTGGTCAACGGTGTGCAGTTTAGTCTCTTGCAAAAGTACTATTGCAAGCTTAGCATGTTGAATCAATTGGTATAGGGTGGCACGTTTGGCCGGGGCATTTAGACCCCGCACATTCCAGCTTAGAATTGTACAGTCAGACATGGAAGAAAATGAGCACTGCCACATCAACAGTTGATCCATATTGAACAGTAGCAAGGCTAGCTATTACACTGAGCACTAGAAGTATTGAGTGTGCCTTGTCCCCACCAGACCGAACAGAAAGGGAGCACAGCATACAAGACGCAGTCCTTACACAACATCTCTTGGCACGCCGCATAGGATTACAGACACGCGCCATCTAAGAAGCAAAAGACACACTGGCTAACTTGAGCCAACCACTAGATGACCCAACAGCAAAAGACAGCAGACAGGAAGCAAGTTTTTGGTGGTGAAGCAAAAGGATCAGCATGGAGTAAAGGGCCATCAGACATTGTGGTGATAGCCTTGTGGTGAAGCAATCAGGCCTCATCTGTGAACTGGTCCGCCGCCGACAAGGAACCAAAAGCCTCCGTGGCTAACTGGTTCTGGTGGTCAACACGACAAATGCTCTTCAAGGCCGCCAAAGCGTCATGAGATAGAGGAGAGTCGAAAAGCGTGACAAGACTTTGCAAGGCCTGTGAAGGCACATCCTTTGCTTTTGGAGAACAGAATCCCAGGCGACGAGCAAGCAGCTCTTGGGCCTGCTTGGATGATGGCCCCATCCTTGGCTTGGATGCAAGGCGCTGGCTGCGGCGATGGGCGGTGGCGAGCCGTTTGTTTGCTCCTTCAAGTGCAAGGACGGCCCTAGAGAGTCGCTGGCGGCTGCGGCAACAAAGGTTGCGAAGGTTACGCAAAGGCGAGATGCATGGAACTGTTGCGTCTTCTTGATGTACGAAACTCTTGCTGACTTTGAGTTGCGCCATCATCCTGGCCACATTGAACGGAGATGACTGCATCCATCTGGACGGAGCGCCGATGCGACCTGCGCTCTGGCGAGTAGGTGCGTCCGCCCATCGAGACCACGGCAAGAGCTGCCGATCAATCGGTGCATCCTGCAGGTCCGGGCAGAGCTGCCTGGGGAGAGACCAGTGGGAGGCTCCAGCACTCCCCCGGCTTCCAAAGCGATCTGCCACCCCCGTGAAAACAGCAGCAACCTCATCAAGCATTGGGTCGCACCAGGCGCGAGGAAGAACGCATGGAAGATGCTGCGATGTGCGCCGAAGGAAAGGGTCCGGGCTGAATGCATAACCAGACCGCAGGTTGAAATCGCCTCGCATGGCGGCTGGTGGAGAAGTATCCATCGGGATAGCCTCCTGCGGAGGTGAGCCCAAAGCAGGGAGTGCAGCCCCAGCGGAAGAGCTCGGGGTGGCAGGCTGCTTGGTGTCACGGGTGTGCACTCGCCTTTGAAGCGACCTGCCCCAAAGCGGCTCTCCACGGCTAGCCTCCTGACCCGAAGCAGCCGCGCGAAGAGCAGCCGTGGACCTGGAGCGGTGACGCCAGGGAGCTAGCACAGCACGTGGTGGCGATTTCTCATCCCAACCACGTTGGTCGTTGCCGAGGCCACGTTCCATGCATCCCTGACCAGCATGGCGGCGCGGCGAGCGGGTGCGACGGCGGCCCTGCCGACCACGCGGAGAGGGCTCGCGCGAGCGAAATGGATCACGGTCGATCCAGGAGCGTCCCTCGCGGCGGTCGCACTGGCCTGGCGGTCGTCGGCCCACGTCCTCCCTGTCTTCATCATCATCCGGGTGGTCTTCATGGCGACGGTTACCTAGCCGGCAGCGGACGTCCAGGCGACGCGGGGGTCGTGGCGACGCCGCTCCATCAATGACGCCCAGCGTCCAGTCAAAAGACCGGGTCCTCAGCCACGCCTGCCCTTCGACTCGGAGGTGAGGCGAGTAGTCTTCAGTGACGTCCAGGTGGACAAGAACATCATGGGAAGATCCAAGAGGCGGCTCTGAGCGCGGCGGGGAGGCATCGGCAGCGCCATGCCAAGCCCGTGGTGCTCTCCCGTTGCGGTCCTCTGGGAAGATGGAGCAGACAATATTTCTGGGAATGTCGTCTGGGCTGGAAACCCATACCCATGCCCAGAAGATGTTAGTGGCTTCCCAGTGACGCGTCTGCCTGTCAATGCGGTCGAAGGAGCATCATCCCCTTAGAGCTTCGACGGCCGCACTGTGGTTCCAGGCACTGAGAGGCAGTCCTTCCAGGCCAATGCATGCCTGAAAGTGCATCTAGGCACTTATGTTATTTTGGTGATTAATGACAAACACTCATAATGACAATCTATGCAATTAAGTAAATGCTTAACTTATTGCTTAACAAATGACAAACCTCTAATATGATTATATTGCTATGAGACTAACTTGTTATTGCCTAGTTGAGTATCAGTCTCATCTATTTAGAGGAAAATCAAATAGGAAGGTTAAGCAAAGATAAGGTATGCAATTTTGGTATCTATTCTATATTTGTTATTGCATTCCTTTCGTGCAAATGCATAGTGAACTCCAAGTAGTATGTTGATTTTATATATGCACATTGGTTCATGTCATATTTATTTGTGCATATATATTCATTTGAGTTCATTATAGTATGCATGTATTAACTAGAGTTAAACTTCATATTGCTATAGATTGACTTGGTGCATGCATGTTTTATTTGTATATCTTCTCATGCAATTCTCTTGGTGAAGTTTATCTAGTGTTGGATCACATATTTACTCTTACTCCAAATATTATTTGCACATGTTCAATTCGTGTATATTCTATCATGTGCTTTATTTAAGTAAAGTCTGTGATCCTTGCCATGATTTAATTGATTCATCCTATTGGCAATTATATATCTCTCTAGTGCATATAGATCAATTACATATTCATCGTGATGCACTTAGTAGAGAACATTTCTTATGTCAAGTGTTTCTAGTTATGTTGTGCTTCTTTTTATGAAACACTTGTTGTAATCAACTGCTCACAAATATCAACTTATTCATATCCATTGAGTTTTTGGGACTAATGTCTTTCATGAGTAGTTTGGAAAGAATTAGGTCCCGTCTGTGTATGATGACCAAGGTATCTTGGAGGATGATCATTAAGCCGAGGTCAACAAGACGGCGGTGTCACCAAGAGCTGAGGACTAAGTCAAGAGCAACTTGGCGTGGAGATCGTCAGAGAGGATGATCAAGTCAAGGTTGATAGGACGAGAGTCTCATGAGGTGAATCGAGTCGAGTTGGACAAGGCGAAGATGTCATCAATTATATGGTGAAGGTCTTCATGCATCGACATCAAGAAAGAAGACGGCAAGTGACTAGTTCTAGACTTATATTATCTTTGATTTAATTTGAGTCTAAGGATTGCCGTACTATTAAGAGGGATGCGATGTCGAATGACTTTTAGATGTGTCAAGTGCTCAAGTGATCCATCCTTGTGAATCTTAGAAAGAGAGTGGTGTTGGTAGTGCCGGAAAGTGAGGGTTGTAGGTCTCTCTTGGTTTCTTTGTGAAATCTGTGGTTATCCTTTTAGTTTTGGGTAGTGAGATCTTGTTGGTTGTGTAGCCCTCGTTCTTAGCTTTCGGAGAGTCCAAAATCTCTGAAATCGAGTCCGAGTCAAAAGTTATGCTCGTTTTAGTCGAGCTGCTCGATCTTGATTCGGACTATCCGGAGTTAGTCGGACTATCCGGATAATCCGGAGTATCCGGATATTTATCCGGACTCTTGGGTTGAGTCTCTCTGTTAGCCTTTCTCAGTCAATCCGAGTATCCGGATTGAAACCGAGTCTCCGGATTGTGCGCACTTGCCCCAACGGCTAGTTTTTGGGAGTTCTATTTATAGCCCTTCCTCCCTCTTTTTGAAGGGGCTTTTTGGAGTGGATTTTTGAGGGGCTGTGTGGGGGGCTTTGAGAGAGCTTTTACCCTTAGATCTAAGTGATCCCCTTGTGAGAAGGGTTGGGAAGAGTTTGGGGAGTGAGTTTTGAGTTGATTGAGCACTTGATTTCATCTCCAAGCTTGTTCTTCGTGAGCATTTGTTACTCTTGGAGGTTGAGGACTCCTAGACGGCTAGGAGGTCGCCTACGAGCCACCGGAGCTTTGTGTGGTAGGCCGTGAGAAGTTTGTGAAGGCCGGTTCCGCCTCCGTAAGGGAAGGAATCAAAGGAGTGAAGACCGGCGAGTGCATTTGTGCAACACCGGAGGAAGAGGGTTGAAAGAGACCCGGCTCAAGTGTGACCGAGCCGCCTCAACGGAGACGTAGGATCCCCTCAAGGATCCGAACTTCGGGTGAAAAATCATCGTCTCCAAGTTTGCTTCTTTCTCTTGCTTTAGCATTTGATTTTGAATCTTGAAATTGCCCGATCTACTCTTTTGTTGTGTTTGGCTCCAGATCTTCTATACCCTCAGGTACCTGACATCACTAAGATCTTTTGTGTTCAAGTAGATTGTTGAAAAATTGCAGGGATTTAAAATCTTTCTTCGAGATCCTCAATCCGAGTATCCGAATCCTCGAACCGGACATCCGGATAATCCGGAGTATCCGGATTGAATACCCCGGACACTCCGGGTTAGGACCCTCGGGATTGGACTATCCGGAGTATCCGGATTGAATACCCCGGACACTCCGGGTTAGTACCCTCGGGATCGGACTATCCGGAGTATCCGGATTGAATATCCGGACACTCCGGATTGTTCAGGACGCTCGGGAGATTTTATTTAGCTGCAAAATTTTTATTCCGCTGCATTTAGCTATAAAGTTTTTAATTCGCCTATTCACCCCCCCTCTAGGCGACATCCCCTGTCCTTTCAATTGGTATCAGAGCAAGGTCTCTCCTTTATTAGACTTAACCGTCTAGAGAGTAAAGGATGTCGACTAGAGGATTAGTGCACTCACATAATCCACTTGTGCTAGATGGCACAAATTATGCTTCATGGAAATTAATTATGACTTCTCATTTTAAATCCATGAGCCCCCAAATATGGTGGATTGTAGATGTCGGCTTTTCCTCTCCATTGAATGAAGTTGCTCCAACTGAAGGAGAGAGGAAATGCCTACATCTCGACGCTCAAGCTACTAATGTTTTATTTTGTGTTGTGAGCGATGAAATCTTTGATAGAATATGCAATCTCAAGAGCGCTCATGAAATGTGGATAAAGCTTCAAGAACTATTTGAATCATCCACTTCTATTGAGGATTGCGCTAAGGAAGAGATGTCGGGAGATGAAACATCAAGCTCCACCTCAAGCTCAAGTGATGAAGAACCGACATCTCCATCAACCTCAACCTCCGCCTCAAGTGACGATGAAGATGCTCTTCCATTACAAATCCATTGCTTCATGGCGAAAGGTAAGAATGAGGTAAGTGATGATAATGACGATGATGAGCTCTCTTATAATGAACTTATGAATTTGCTTGAGGAGCTCAATAAATGTCTTGGAAAGGAGAAAAAGAAATATAAAATTTTGAAGCTTGAACATGAATCACTTCGAAATGATTATAATATGCTTCAAGAAAATCATGAATCCCTCCTTTCCAAAGAAATTCATAAGCCTAAGGTGGATATAGGAATCTCATGTGATTTAATTGATGAAATGTCTTGCTTAAATGTTAATCCTAATATTTCATCAAAATTTGACATATCCACCTCTTGCAATGATTTACCTTGTTGCTCAAATTCAAATGTTTCCACTTCCTCTATGCATATTGAGACTAATCTTGTAGAGGAAAACAATGAGCTCAAGGCCAAAGTCATTAGATTAGAAAATGACTTGAAGAAGTGCATCAAGGGAAAAGCCGTTCTCGACGAGATCTTGAGCAAGCCAAGGGTACCTCAAGATAAGCAAGGACTCGGCTACATCTCCAAGAGGGAAACTAACAAGACAAGGCACAACGAAAGACATTCGAAGATCATCAAGTGCTTTGCTTTCAACAAGAAGGGACACTTCGCCTCCGTGTGCCCTAATAAAGTGGAGATCAAGCCACAACCATCAACAATGAGGCAAACCGACAAAGAGCAAGTCAAGAAGAAGAAGAGACGCTCAAAGCCTACTTGCTACAATTGTCGGAAAAAGGGACACATCGGTAAGGATTGTCCCAAAGGTATTACTCCTAAGCCAATTATTGTCAATTATCATTATTTGCTTAGGAAGGACAAAAATGGCAATGTGTTTGCCAAGTTTGTCGATTCTCCCAAGTATTTGCAAAATTATGATATTCAATTGCTTAGGAGAAATGAATCTAGAAATGTGTTTGCTCAAAATGCTAGACTTCCTAAGACCAAGAAAAATCATGTTGATCATGTGCTTAGGAAAAATAACAATAGCAAACCATTTGCTAGATTTGCTAGATCTTCTAAGCCCTTGCATTGTAATGATTATTATGTGCTTAGAAAGGATCAAACTAGAAATGGATTTGCTAAAAATGCTAAAACTCCTAAGCCTCCTCAATTCAATTCCAATAATTCGCTTAGGAGTAATAACAATCGCAAATCCATTGCTAGTCATGTTAGTTCACCTAAGACTATTAATGTTAGGGCCATTTGGGTTCCTAAATCTATTGTGACTAACATTTTGGACCCAACAAAATTGGGTACCAACAAGTGCCTAGAAGTTTATTAGGTGCTTGGAGATGCATTGGAAAGCTTTGGCTCAATCAAGAGGATGATTTCATCATATGAAAAAGAAGCCAAGCTTGAAGACATTCACTTCAATCATAAACCAATGACATCTCGGGTAACAAGTATTTAAATTGATTCTTATAGCTTATAGCCTTGTGTAGGTTATATTGCATTATTCATGAAAATCAATTTAGATTGCTTGATTATATGCTTGCTCATGCTTATTAGTTGTTTTGATTGCAATCTTGAGTAAGTTTGGGATAGTGGCACATTAAGGGGGAGTGCTAAATCATAACCATGTATATTACATCCCTACATGTGCCCATATTTATATAAGTGCAAATATATATTTTCAAAATCAAGCCATTTAGCCAAAAGTCAAAATTTTGTATACCATTAGTATTCTTGTGAAAAACTAGTTTCAAAATGTATACAAATATATTTGAAATATTTTTCAAAGGTTTTGGCTTCACAAAATCCATTTTGAAAAGAAAATGAGTTTCATGATCAAAATCTAGATAGTAGTATCTTGTTTTGGATTTAAACTTATAATTTTCATAGTATTAAATGTAAAATGAATTTGAAAGTAATTCCAAAACAAAAATCCTAGAGTTGGTCATTCTTAACAATTCTTGTGTTCAAAAGATCTTCAAAAGACCAACCTAGTGAAAGTTATTTGATTTTGAAACTCGCCGAAAAACTATGTTTGACCCATAATAGTCATACTATTGCACTTAGTGAGTTTCTCCGTTTGGACCGGATCTTGTGTAGTATCTTGGTTCAAAATGGTATCTTAGACTCATACACAAAATTCAAATCTCTATATCTCATCTTATTCTTCATTTGAATCTTGTGTTGAAATATTTGACTTTGTTTTACAAATAGCTATTTCAAAAGGACCATTTTGGTCAAAAGTCAAATCTTATGTTTAAAAGGCCCAAAATTGTGAAAAGCTTTGTAAAAGTATTCTAATATGTATTTCAAATGTTTTACAAGCTTTCAAAATGAAAATTCTATATTGAAATCAAAATTGGTCAAAATTCTTGATTTGAACTAAAATAGCTTATTCAAGCATTTTGCTCAAATCTTAGCATTCAAGTTGGATTTCATTATAAATGTTGGCTAGAAACCATCTTGATAATCAATTCTAAGCCATGGAAATTGAAATTGCATGAAATCCAAATTGATTTGTATTTTGAGGCTTTTTATGAAAAACTATTTCCTATTTAACTTGCTTCAAAAAGGGTTAAAAGCAAAATATTTGTTTGAAATGCAAAATCTTATGAAAATAGTCTTCTAAAATGTTTTCAAATGCATTTCAAATGTTTTCAAGTATCTAACCCTTAGTTAGAAGCTAAAAGTCAAACTTTAGCCTAAAAAGGATCTTTGTGATCTTGCTTTTGCATTTAACTTCAAATTTTTCTAAAGCAAAATCTATTTGGAGTTTGAAAAAGTGGTCAATACAAAACTCATAGGGTTGGTCATTTTAAGCATTTCTTTAGTTCAAAGTTTTTCCAAACGACCAACCGTTCAAAAGTTATAGCCATTTGAATTTGGCCAAAATCATCCAATTGACCCAAAATGACCCGTTGTTGCATTTTGTGGATTTCGCTATTTGAATTGGATTTATTTGCATATCTTGGATTGAAATAGTATTTCTAACTCATACAAAGCTATGAAAGTTCAAATCTCCATAAATTTCAATCCGGAATGCATTTTGAGCATTTGGTGAAAATTCAATTTCTTTTCAAACCTTCAAAGCGCACTTTGTCATATATTTTGAACGAAAATTCCTTTTAATGAAATTCTTTTTGGGAAACCTTATAAATAGTCCAATGTTTATTTCTGGAAAGTTTCAAATCATTTGGACTCAATTTGAAAAAGTTTTGACTTTTCTTCTCTTTGAGTAAAAATCATGCCTACAAAGCAAAATTTGGCATATCCTTTGATTGGAGACTCCTTTTTGGAAAATTCTTTTTGGAAAAGTTTCTTGGGAGTCTAAATAATGTTTATGCCTAATTTCAAATAATTTCAACTTAATTTGAAATAGTTATGCCTTTTTCTCTCTTTCGATCTTATTTGGCATACTCTTGCATTAAGTTGGATTTTACGATTTGAATGGATTTGATCATGCAAATAGGCTTATAAACATCTCTCTAAATCATATGAAGCCATATAAGTGCATATTACCATTCAAAACTCATTTGGTTCCATTTTGAGGATTTGGTGAAAATCTTAATCTTTTATGTGTTTCATATGCATCTTTCATCATATTTCTCGAAATAAAATTTATTTATTGAAAATCTTTGTTAGAAAACCTTCTATCACATATGGAGTTCATATCTGAAAATTCTCAAATTTATTTGAACTCATTTGCAAGATTGTTGACTTTATTTGACTTAGTGTCAAAACTAAACCTCCAATGCCCATTTTGATCTAATTTTTGATTGGAGGGTGATATTTGAGAAATTCTTTTTGGAGAAGTCTCTTGGATGTTCATGGATCATTTCTGCAAAATCTTATGGCTATTGGACTTCATTTGATCAAGATTTGATCCAAATTCAAAATGTTGATTTAGGGATGAAATTTGAACAACCCGAATATCCGGGTAATATATCCGGAGTATCCGGATTATCCGGACACTCCGGATCAAAAACACCGGAGTATCCGGGTTGTACTGCTCGGCCCAAATTCTTAAATTGCATGCAAAGAGTATTGTCTTGTATATCATATATATCATGCATGTTGTACTTAGACATTATCAAACTAACTTGGGTCAAATTAAAGATATTTGTTCCGGAAATCGTGTGCTTGTCTATTGATGTTCAAGGTATTGGAAAAGGGTCACCTTCGACGGTGGGATGAAGGAAATGGAGAGGAGCTCCATAGTACGAGGATCTAAGACCGGCGCGGTGATCATGACCAATTCGAACATACGGTGGACAAGAATCGACAAAGGACGTGTTTCTTTTCGACCATATTCAATAATGTCTGTGCACACCATTATGCTAAATTGTGTTATTCTAAATGGTGTTGTATTTTTCAATTGATATGATTAATTGGTATCTTTCAAGAGGTATCCTCTAATCCTAAATTGTTTTGAAGTGTCATCTAACTTGCATTTGGAGTTATCAAGAATTAAAAGGTACATATGGATGACACATTGCAAAGAGATATACCCTTGATAAGTTTATGAAATTCTTGATCATGAAAGTGCATCTTACTTATACAACCTTGATTCATGATCTTGTATACATCTTGTGATCATATAAGCAATTCCTACTTGTGTAATCTTCTTTATATGATCTTGATTGTTAGAATTTGATTTGATCATGAGCATGTGCTTAAATTATATAAATTTGCTATATGATCTTGATGTTTAAAGAATATGTGAAATCATATTCGTGTGTCATGTTTAAGCATCACTTATATCCTAAGAATCATGACTTCTTTAATTTGGTATAACTAGAAAAATCTATTACCTAAATCTTGGAAATAATTGGTATCATATCTTGCCTAGATTTAGGGGGAGCTTAATATTATTGTCATATTACTAGCTCCTTATCTTTATTTTATTTTCTCCCTAATCTTTTTATTGAGTGTGCAATCAAGGGGGAGAACAGATTTTATTGAATAAACAATAAGAATCTTTTAAGCACCTTTTGGGATTAATGACAAAGGGGAGAATTTATGGAATTATCAATTGTCCCTAATCGATTGACAAAAGGGATGATTTGTAAGTATGATCTCTTATTGTATCTTTATGCTTGTTTTAATGTTAAAATATCTTAATATTGTCATTTGGTGCAATTGATAATAGGTTTGTCATAAATCACCAAAAAGGGGGAGATTGAAAGTGCATCTAGGCACTTATGTTATTTTGGTGATTAATGACAAACACTCATAATGACAATCTATGCAATTAAGTAAATGCTTAACTTAGTGCTTAACAAATGACAAACCTCTAATATGATTATATTGCTATGAGACTAACTTGTTATTGCCTAGTTGAGTATCAGTCTCATCTATTTAGAGGAAAATCAAATAGGAAGGTTAAGCAAAGATAAGGTATGCAATTTTGGTATCTATTCTATATTTGTTATTGCATTCCTTTCGTGCAAATGCATAGTGAACTCCAAGTAGCATGTTGATTTTATATATGCACATTGGTTCATGTCATATTTATTTGTGCATATATATTCATTTGAGTTCATTATAGTATGCATGTATTAACTAGAGTTAAACTTCATATTGCTATAGATTGACTTGGTGCATGCATGTTTTATTTGTATATCTTCTCATGCAATTCTCTTGGTGAAGTTTATCTAGTGTTGGATCACATATTTACTCTTACTCCAAATATTATTTGCACATGTTCAATTCGTGTATATTCTATCATGTGCTTTATTTAAGTAAAGTCTGTGATCCTTGCCATGATTTAATTGATTCATCCTATTGGCAATTATATCTCTCTAGTGCATATAGATCAATTACATATTCATCGTGATGCACTTAGTAGAGAACATTTCTTATGTCAAGTGTTTCTAGTTATGTTGTGCTTCTTTTATGAAACACTTGTTGTAATCAACTGCTCACAAATATCAACTTATTCATATCCATTGAGTTTTGGGACTAATGTCTTTCATGAGTAGTTTGGAAAGAATTAGGTCCCGTCTGTGTATGATGACCAAGGTATCTTGGAGGATGATCATTAAGCCGAGGTCAACAAGGCGGCGGTGTCACCAAGAGGCGAGGACTAAGTCAAGAGCAACTTGGCGTGGAGATCGTCCGAGAGGATGATCAAGTCAAGGTTGATAGGACGAGAGTCTCATGAGGTGAATCGAGTCGAGTTGGACAAGGCGAAGATGTCATCAATTATATGGTGAAGGTCTTCATGCATCGACATCAAGAAAGAAGACGGCAAGTGACTAGTTCTAGACTTATATTATCTTTGATTTAATTTGAGTCTAAGGATTGCCGTACTATTAAGAGGATGCGATGTCGAATGACTTTTAGATGTGTCAAGTGCTCAAGTGATCCATCCTTGTGAATCTTAGAAAGAGAGTGGTGTTGGTAGTGCCGGAAAGTGAGGGTTGTAGGTCTCTCTTGGTTTCTTTGTGAAATCTGTGGTTATCCTTTTAGTTTTGGGTAGTGAGATCTTGTTGGTTGTGTAGCCCTCGTTCTTAGCTTTCGGAGAGTCCAAAATCTCTGAAATCGAGTCCGAGTCAAAAGTTATGCTCGTTTTCGTCGAGCTGCTCGGTCTTGATTCGGACTATCCGGAGTTAGTCCGGACTATCCGGATAATCCGGAGTATCCGGATATTTATCCGGACTCTTCGGGTTGAGTCTCTCTGTTAGCCTTTCTCAGTCAATCCGGAGTATCCGGATTGAAATCCGAGTCTCCGGTTGTGCGCACCTGCCCCAACGGCTAGTTTTTGGGAGTTCTATTTATAGCCCTTCCTCCCTCTTTTGAAGGGGCTTTTGGAGTGGATTTTGAGGGCTGTGTGGGGGCTTTGAGAGAGCTTTACCCTTAGATCTAAGTGATCCCCTTGTGAGAAGGGTTGGGAAGAGTTTGGGAGTGAGTTTTGAGTTGATTGAGCACTTGATTTCATCTCCAAGCTTGTTCTTCGTGATTATTTGTTACTCTTGGAGGTTGAGGACTCCTAGGCGGCTAGGAGGTCGCCACGAGCCACCGGAGCTTTGTGTGGTAGGCCGTGAGAAGTTTGTGAAGGCGGTTCCGCCTCCGTAAGGAAGGAATCAAAGGAGTGAAGACCGCGAGTGCATTTGTGCAACACCGGAGGAAGAGGGTTGAAAGAGACCCGGCTCAAGTGTGACCGAGCCGCCTCAGCGGAGACGTAGGATCCTCAAGGATCCGAACCGGGTGAAAAATCATCGTCTCCAAGTTTGCTTCTTTCTCTTGCTTTAGCATTTGATTTTGAATCTTGAAATTGCCCGATCTACTCTTTTGTTGTGTTTGGCTCGGATCTTCTATACCCTCGTGTACGACATCACTAAGATCTTTTGTGTTCAAGTAGATTGTTGAAAAATTGCAGGATTTAAAATCTCTCTTGAGATCCTCAATCCGAGTATCAGAATCCACTGAACCGGACAGTCGGATAATCCGAGTATCCGGATTGAATACCCCGGACACTCCGGGTTAGGACCCTCGGGATTGGACTATCCGGAGTATCCGGATTGAATACCCCGGACACTCCGGGTTAGTACCCTCGGGATCGGACTATCCGAGTATCCGGATTGAATATCCGGACACTCCGGATTATTCAGACTTCGGAGATTTTATTTAGCTGCAAAATTTTTATTCCGCTGCATTTAGCTATAAAGTTTTTAATTCGCCTATTCACCCCCCCTCTAGGCGACATCCCCTGTCCTTTCAATGCCCTGATGTGGAAAGAAGCATCTGCCGCGGCGCTATTAAGGATCCAAGGCGCAATGTCGAAACCACAGCCTGCGTGCTCAATATGCTTAGCACGGACCGCTGCGTTTCGCTGAGCCGGATAATCGAAACAAGCCAAAAAAATCCTCCGGGTTGTGGCGCGTAACGCGCATGTCCACCCAAGGAATGGCGAGCTTCGCTTCAATTGCCTTGGCCGCCTTGAAGGTGTTGGCGGTGCTGGCCGAGGACCTGTCTCCAGTGACGAGGAGGAGGACGGCATGTTGACTGAGCCTGGTTGCCTCATCCGCCATGGCTTGCGTGGCCGTGAAGGAACAAGACGCACGCCACGGGCGATTCGCCGGGTTTCCAGAGATAGACATCGAGGCCCGCCGCTGCTCAGAGCGAAACGAGCGGCGAGGGCAGTTTCTTGCCTGGTGGCCGCTTCGCCGCAAGCGACACACCTAATGGGGTCTCTGCAGCTGGCTCGTCTGTGGTCGGAGGCAAGACAGCGGAAGCATTTGCCTCTGAAGTTTGAAGCCCAGGATGATAAAAAAACATCACGGTGGTTACTGCTTGGCCGAGCATTAAGTGGAGAGTATTGAAGACTGGATTGATGAAGCGCACGCTTCCGCCACCAGCGCTTCGGCCTGACAACCTGCCAAGCTGGTTAATCGCCGCTAGCAAAGGCGTGCTTAGACTCCGTAGGACCGGCCGATGTTGATTTTAGAGGCATAAATGAAGAGGATTTTGAGGATCTTTGTAGAGGACATGGCAGCACAGCTTGACTGCAGGAGGCAATTAAAGCTTGAAGCGGTGGTTGAGCAAGGCCGGTAGAGGCGAGTAACTCCCCAGATGAGGCGGGATGCGCTGCAGATAGCTCCTCGGGAGGCAGCAAGTCCGAGATGTGGGTTAGGCCTGGGGCAGCAGCGGTCTGGTCCGCTTTGTCTTGGGTGTCCAGGTCGACGCCAGAGCCCCGGTTCAGGCGAGGACAACCCCCCCGATCTGCTACCTCCAGGGGCGACTGAAGAAGGAGAGTGGAGGCGGCATCAGCTGACCTCAGCGAGGCAGAGATCTGGGAATCCAGGTCATCATCGTCTTGCAGGGATCCCCAATCCAAGAACTGCAATTTTTCGCTGGGACTGCTGGCTTGAGCTTCGCACAAGAGCTAGAGAGGGGGCGAATCTGCCGAGGCTACCACTCCCGGGATCACTGGGGGATGCGGAGGAGGCGCCACCTTCGCAAAAACAGCCAGCAGCGGAGGGGGACGGTGGGCGCCGCAAGCGGAGTGACCGGCGGCGCATGGGGAGAAGTTTGTCGCGAGAGCCGTTTCCATGCTATATGTGCAATTACCAAACGGGCCCTTAACTTGTATGGATTTATAAAAGAACTTTGACAAACAGTTGCGGAGCCACTCCGGGCGACTTTGGACAGTTGCTCGGTCTCGCCGCTGAACCGTCATTAAGGAGCAATCGAGCTTCTTTGCCACCGAAGGGCCGGGTTGAAGACGGTGGCTCCCCTAGACAAACGCTTGCTGTAGTCAGGCTTTCCTCACTCTCCAAAAAAAATCCCACTCTGCTACCGCTGACAAGTACATATAAGGATCTTTTAACAAGTTGCAGCATCAATTGACCTTCAGGTTTCGCCAAGCTCCTGCTCCACCACTCCTCTCCGTCTAAATGTATCCTAAAAATAACCTCCATCCATATTCCATCCACATACCCTAAAAATAAGGTGAGAACTAGCGTCCCGATGTTCGATTTTTTGAATATTGCGTCGGACGCTCGGTGCAACATTTTTTTTCAACATGTGCAATATTTTTTTTCAACGTGTGCAACATTTTCTTTCGCGCGCATATTTTTACTGTTATCGAAAAAAAATATTTTACACATAGAAAAAAATATTTTACACGTAAATTTCTCCATTCCCAATCCGCCATATCAGCCCTTGTTGAAGTGCTTCTCTACCAGAAAAATACTACTCAGTTTTCGAAAAAAAAAATCAGACGTGTTAGGGCTAAAGATAACCCTTCAAGGGAAGAGAAAAAGAAGACAAATACCTCTAAAAATAGCAAGAATAAAGGAGGAGGAGAAGAAAGGAAAGAGCCGTCGCTTTCCCCGGTCGTCGACCGCTCCGTCCCTCACATTTCACGTGCTCCTTTCCCTCGCCGCTTGCCACAACACCCCCTCCTAAGCTATATATCCCTATATACACCGACTCCCCCAACGCGAGAGACCAGACCACACCGTTCCCATCACACCAACACCAACGCCTGCGCTCGGCAGCTTCGTGGGCGGAGAGAGATGGCCACCGTCGGCAGCAGCAGGTTCGCCGTCACGTGCGGGCTCCTGCGGCAGTACATGAGGGAGCAACAGCAGCAGCAGGCCGGCGGCGCGTTCCGGCCGCCCGTGGTGAGCCCCCTGCCGCCGCAAGCACAGGAGGCGGCTGGGGAGACGGACGCCAGGACCATGCAGCTCTTCCCGCCGCACGCCGGAATGCCGCAGCCATCCCAAGAACGGTGGGTTTGTTTAGCTCTTGGCTTAATTTATTCCTGCAGGACTCGTCCTGGAATTGCTCCGTTCTTGGTTGCCCGGTTCTTGGAGGGTGATTTGGCTTTATTTGACGGTGAGGTTACTTTGCCTGCAGGCCGGAGGAGCAGACGACGGCGCCGCTGACTATCTTCTACAACGGGCGGGTGGTCGTATTGGAGGACTTCCCGGCCGAGAAGGCCAAGGAGCTGATGCAGCTGGCGAGGTCGGAGTCCTCGCCGGCGGAGGAGGTAGCGCCGGCCGTGCCGCAGAGGCCGGCGGCCCCGCAGCCCGCGGGGCTCTCCGACATGCCGATCGCGAGGAAGGCGTCGCTGCAGCGGTTCCTCCAAAAGAGGAAGCACAGGTGAGAGACTTCACAGATATCACTCAGCGTCTACTAATTGATTGATCTTCAACATTAATTCGCATGAGAAATTTTACGATATATCATACTAGTAGTATACAGTGATAGTAAAAATCAGTAAAAATCAGATCTACTCTAATTGGATCGAAAAGAGTGAACTGTGCGTATTGAATTTAGTGGGCTAAAAAGAACTCCGTATTTTATATTCTGCATCCGCGTAGCTGTAGCTCGCAGAGAAGCTGCTTAGACCATTGGATTATAACATGTGTGCATATGAATTGACAGGATCACCACCAGCGATCCTTACCCGAAGGTGGCCGCGTCGCCGGCCGAGAAAGACGTCGCCGTCAAGCCCGTGAAAGATGAGCCCGCGTCGTGGCTCGGCCTCTGAAGGGCTTCAGGTTCAGGGTAGGGGAAGGCATTAAAACAAGAGGGGAAATAAGTACTGACTAATTATTTTCCATGATTCATGGTCGTCTCTGTTTGAGAATTCTTTGCTCCAAAGAATTCTTTTACAAATTATTTGCTCGTCCAAGGCATGTAAGTTGGCACCTAAATATCTGGGATTAATAGATGGTTTTTTTATCCATTTATGTTGATGTACAATATGTATGCCCTTTTTGAAAGAATAATGTATAATTAATCTCCCAGAGATCGAAAGATTGTTGTGTTATGCTAGTATAGACTAGAGTGACGACTTATGTTCCTACTAGACCTTTCACTACTACAAGAAAAAAAAAACCAGCGGTAGAAAATAACATCTGGATTTGTTTTCCTTCCAACCAACATTTCTATGACGATTGTTTCTTGGTAAAATTGGCATATTATAATCTATACTGGTAAAGAAAGTAAAGGAAGAAAGAGATAGATGGAGAAGAAACATGTGCGGTGTGATCTTTTCTTGGTAGTTGGTACACGTCTTCCTTTAGGGCCACAACCACAAGTCTTTTGAGTCTATATATGGTTGCCATTTCAAACCAGGCTAAGCATGGAAATTAGCGTGTTCTCCTCTTGTTTTTTTAGGCTGTGTTTTCCTATGTTGACTTTGGGTACCTTGTCACTTTCTGAGTGAAGGAAGGGTGAGGGAAAATTAGAGGAATGAGAACAAGGAGAGGTCGTTCAATCAGGCTTCTCTAATTGTCATGCATCATGCGTGTTTGGTATTAGCAAGATTCCAGTTAAGCTTGTCTCTATGGAAACTCACAATCTTTTAGTTTTGGTATAAAAAAGTGTTTATCACAGATAATAACTCGTACATTTATGTTTTGTAACGTTTATATACCCAAAATTCGTAGGCTCGAGTTGTCTTTTAAGAAGAGACATGTACATTCTCTCTCCTCCTTTTATTTCCTTTGTATGGATAAAAATCATACACAGTAAAATTTTGTAGAACACTGCTATATGCATGCTCTAATTCCACAGGAAAGAAAAAGCACTCCCTACTCCACGGCACAATGCTATCCTGGCAAGCGGCAAGAGCACAAATCTTGGATCTTTTTGTGAGAACCAGGCAGTACACTGTTGACTTGTTTTGCCTTTGCCGGCCGGCTGGTTAGCCTATCCGTCACGTTGTGTACCCTTTTGGAATACGATACTGTTGCCAGGAAGACTAACGCGCGCGCATGCGAAGCGAAAGCGAGGCACGCGGAAGTGCAGTGCAGACGAAAGGGGAAGAAAAATCCTGTCGCTGCTGCTTGAAAGCCATGCCTACCTTCCTGTCTCCCCGTTTTATTTTATTCTCATTTATGAACCATTCCCCGAGTCCACTTTTTTCGTTAAAATAAGGGTGATACACTCGACGTACGATAGGAGTGTTCCTATTTATACTCCTAAAATAGTGTAACAAATGTTTTCAAGGTACGCAACAATTTATGACAGTATGTGCAAACATTACAAAAACACGCGAACAATACCGAGCGAAGATTTGGTAAAAAAAATCACACTATCAATAACTTAAACAAATTGAAGTAGTATTGGATGCCTAAATTAGTATCGACCAACTTATTTTAAAAAATAGTGTAATACTATTCAAAAACAACAAATACATCTCTAAAAATGATGTTGCATACCCGTAACATTTTATAGATACATATACAACAATAAAAAAAATACTCAGTACAATGTCTCAAAATAACATATTTCACAATCCATTGATAGCAAAATAAGTACCCTTTTGAAACAGAAAAGAACTCTTCTGCAATAAATAAACCTTCAACTACAACAAAAAATATTTTGCTACTAGATCTGAGAAATACACATTGCAACAAGCAAAAACACTTCTTGAAACATTGGAGGAAGCGAGTTGCAACATTTTGAAAAATCCCCATAACAAGCCTACCAGTTAAGGAGTTGCGTGGATAGTAGCGAGTAGTAGATACTACCTTTAAAGGGGTTGCAACAAATTTGATAAATTCATGCAACATCCTTATCATGTTTTAAACAGGATGAGGACCGCTCGGCCCTGTCGTCAACGCGAGCTGCCTTGGAAGGGGAGACCTTGCGTAAGCTCCACCTCTAGCGGATGTCTCGATATAGCCCGGTTTTACAAAATCTCAGGGGCTCCTCATATTTGAAGACCTTTGCACGAGCTTCGGTTGCTAGCGACAGCTTTTGACCAGAGGTCAACTGTAGAGTTTTGAACGGTGCCATGTAGAAAAAAAGGAAAGGAGTGGAGAAAGAGCGCTTGGGAAGATGGACTACTTAAGAAACACGAGAAGATAAGAACAGGAACGGGTGGTTGAAATGGATAGTGGAGATTGGGGACTAAATGTCTGATACATGGCTCCCATCGGGTGTCTAGTCCGCATCAATTTCCTAAGTAAAGCATGTTACAACATTTTTTAAACAAACATATACAACTTATTTTTGAAAGTACTCTACATGTGATGCCATGTACTGTAGTCCAAAACTTATTTTACAGAGTAAGCCCTGTTCGTGGTGTGGCAAGACTAGTCGGCCGAGTTTATTTTCAGATATAATATGCATTTTTGAGTCGTTAATTTGTTTGTTATAGGATAATTTTATTTTTGTCAGAGATTTTTGTAGGGGTGGACAGGGATTCGAGGAGAGAGAGGTGAAGATTGGGATGGCAGAAAACACGTCATTTACTAAGTTCTTTTTAAGGAGTAATGATGAGCAGAAGAGAAATGGTTTGTTTTCAAAATGTTAGTGAAAATCAAAATAATGTTGCGGCCCTGGCTTTGTGGGGTTTGAAAGAGAGCACGCGAGGAATTCACGCGGCAACTTCCCTGCAGGCCGAGAAAGTCTTATGGTCCCTGTCTGTCTTGCTCCCCGTCGTGGCGAACCAAACACCTACGACAGTACTGTAACAGTTGGACAGACGATCCCAATGAATAGGGTCTCGTAGTTCACGCGGAAACGAGGGTGCGCGCGGCAGCGGAGTCCATGCTCGAGTCGACCATGATAACAAAGTAATACACGGCGCAACATCGCCTCCTCCAACCGGCCACCAACGCCATTCCAGTCGCCGTCGTACGCCTGAACGGCAGCTCCATGCACCTATTAATGCGAGCGAGTGTTTCTTCTATCCTTCACACACACGCGTAGAGGGAGAGAGAGAGGAGTCATGGATGGGATTATCGATGGAGTAATCGCTTCGTTTCTAAATAGATTTTATTTTAGAATATTGCAAGTACATCAAGTCACATGTTCAAAAAGAATGTATTGTTGTTCTTTATTAGATTATTTATCGTTGTTTGGACAGTACGTCTTACTTTAGTCTATAGTAGTAAATAGAGAGGTGCTTTCATTTTTTTTTCTTTTTAAAAGTTACACAAATATTAAAGAATGAATAAAAGATAGATGATGATCATTTACCTATTTCGCATGCTTTAAGATTTGTGCAACTTGTATTAGGAGGATAGAAGCACTGCTCTAGTAAATAAAGTTGAAAATAACTATAAGAGGGACGTATACAAGAAAATAGTAAAAAAATCACATCGAAATTATAGAATGATATGTATTTATAAACAAAATTCAAAAGCTAAAATGATATGTATTCAGAAACAGAGGAAGTGAAAGTTAACATGACTAAGCAAGCTACAAAACAGAAAGCGGAAAACATCCATTGCTTTTTTATTTTCCTGGAATTTTGATCACCAAGAACCTCACTGCTTCTGCCTACTACTACTCCAGCTGTTCAGATTTTGAAGATTATGTGATAGGCCCGAATACCTCGGAAGCATGGGTTCGTATCTTTACTATTAGGAAATAATGCCACAGTACTACTAATATACTATAGTGTCGTGTTGTTACCCTAGATTGGAAATAAACATTTTCCTTTCCAGATTCGGGTGTGGCTGTGGGTGAAGTTAACACTATCTTGAAAAAGGTCATCTGTGACAGTTTATAACTGCCATCAATGACGGTTTTTAAACCGCCACAGATTTAGTGCCACTGATAATTGAGGATTATCAGTGACGGTTCTAAAACCGCCACAGATAACACTATCAGTGGCGGTTTTTGGCTAGAACAGCCACTGATATTCGGGTATCAGTGGCGATTCGAGCCAAAACCCGCCACTGATAATCCAAGTATGAGTGGCGGTTTTTTGATAGAACCGCTACTGATACTCAAATATCAGTAGCGGTTCTAGCCCAAA
Source organism: Otatea glauca (assembly GCA_036346275.1). Taxonomy (NCBI): domain Eukaryota; kingdom Viridiplantae; phylum Streptophyta; class Magnoliopsida; order Poales; family Poaceae; genus Otatea; species Otatea glauca. The sequence continues at coordinate 21,456,811 of CM070730.1, read as the reverse complement.
AACCGTCACTGATAATACGACTATTAGTGGCGGTTTTTGGTTAGAACTGCCACTAATACAACTATCTGTGGCGGTTTTATATAAAATCGCTACTGATAGGACTAGTATCAGTGGCGGTTTTTGGATAGAACAGTCGCTGATATTAAGTCAGTAGCGGTTTTGGGAAAAAAATCGCCGCTGATAATCCCACACACGAAAATAAAAAACTGGCATTTATGGCTAGCCTCAGGCAGCGCTAGCCATGCCTCTCCAAAACAACTTCATTCAAGAACAACCGAGGCGGGAAGAAGCGCGCGGTTTCCTTGAGCAGGCATACCATAGCACCAAAACATGAGTACACTAAAGTCATTGGACAGCCACTTACACTGTTTGTTTCAGCACCAGGATCAAGCAGGCTGACAACATTTGCACTTACATGGAAAACTAGTTCAAATGTATCAAAGATGATAAGCATTAAAACACAGGAGCTGACTTGTAAAAAGCATATACCAAAAGGTATAATGAGAGTAGTAAATACCTGCTAACAACAATAGCAATATACTATTTGCTTTCATATGAAATCTGGATACAATATCGAACTCTACCAATTTGACTAAATTACCTCCCAATTTTGAATAAAACTGTAGTTAAAGGTCAGAGCATTATTTAGACTAGCACAACCACTAACAAAAGAAGTGGCATTGACAAAAGAAGGGGTTCCCATTTGAAAGCAACAAAGAGTTATTTACACTTTGTAATGAAATAGAATTGAAGTAACAAAAGCCTAAACTAGAAGCCTACGGGTCTTCGGAGGTTGGAGACACGTGATGTGAGAGAAGAGTATGGATGACTGGATCATTGTTGTCTTCGTCATAAAACTCGTCTTTTTTGTTGATTACTTCCTTCATGATGAAGTAGGCGAGCTGGCCCTGAATGGCTTGGATTTCGGAAGGAAGCAGTCCTAACGTAGACAACTTGAGGCGCTATAAGTATAAAAAACATAATTAAGAGAGTATATAGAAATTGAGTGGTGTGAATCAATGTGTCATGTCAGCTTGACTGACCTCTACGTCATTGTCTTTTATTGTGCATGATAAGATTTCGCGCATGTACTGGCACACGAAGTACCCACATAAATTTGTTCCTTGCGGCTGCTTGTGACACTGCAAAAATCGAATGAACTAAGATGTCGTCAAAGGAGCTATTTACTATGAAATACGATATTAGAATATTCCTTGCGTGCGTACCAAAAACTTTGTACGGATTGTAAGGGATTTGTGGTATGGGCGGTATCTCGAGCTCTTCTAACAATATCTTTTGAACGCCTCATTTATTAAATGTGTCATCACTTCAAAGTCTTTTTTAGGTTTATCCAGTGGATCCATGATCACCATCTTGCTCTTTTCTGGATGAATTATTACGAGAATCCAGTGGAAGCTACATACACATGCATGATGCCATAGTCATTAGTCCTTTCATCAGAGTAAATAACGAAATAAACGAGTAATTTAACTAGCTAGTGAGGAACTTACTTAAAATGGTATGGTAAAAGTATAAACTCCTTGTCTTGTAGTTTAATCAAAACTTTATATACGTATTCCTTGACCTCCTTTGGTGCTCTTTTGATTTCAGATTGGCAAACCATTCCCGGGTTGAGAAATCCCACTGGCCCCTTGGTTCTTCGTAATTCAATCATCTCGTAGCTATATAACGAAATAGTTAGTCATGACATTTATCGGTATTACGTGAATGTAGGCCAAGATTGATATATTAGACACTTACAGTGACCAGCATCTCAAAAAAGATATGTCGAGGGCGTCGTGATAGAACAAGTTGTGCAAGTTATCGAATTCTATTAAGAAGTAGCCATGGCCCTCATGATGAAAATGTTCCTCACGGAAAATTGCAGTGATCACCTTCGGGCGTACGTCTTGGTTGGATCGATCCATATACCATGCATGTAATCGCTGCATCATGGGTGTTAGACTTTTTAACTTCGAAGCGGTGACTAAGGGCTTCCCTACCTCGAATTTCAATCTTTGTTGATTATCTTGGTCATCAGACTTCGCCTTGCCGTTACTTTTTTGTCGCACGACATCATACTCGATCTGGCCACTTTGATCCGGCCGTCTGACTTGTCTAATATGCTAATTTTTGGGATCAGGGGTTCTAGGTTTGTCCTTGGAAGTACCAGGTGTTATAGGTTTCTGCTTTGGAGTACTAACGTTGGCCACCTTTATGGGGTCCTCAATGGATTTCTTTTCTACCTCATCTTTCTTCTGCACCGTTTCACTCTCAGGTGCTAGTGACGGATACGAGGATTGTACTGCAGGAGAGGCTGGCACTGCATGGTCCAAGATGATGTCACACTTGCGTCACTGGATGAATGAGTGGACGGCACTTCCTAGAGTTGTTATCTCATCATTGGCGGGTTTTTCTAACCCGATCTCAGCAAACTGTGCAAGTACCGTGTCCACCTGGACCTTTGCATAACCTGGTGCTATCGGGTATTGTGCAGACACCCCTTCTTGGCGCGGATAAACTACCCCCGTGAGCGTACTGTATAAATATGTTCATCACGGGCACGTTGAGCTTACAGGGTGTGGGGTCCTGTATGTCGTCCACAGGATAATGGTTGTTGTCCGCTTCTGCCAATGGCGTGGACGCGCAACTGCTGCGACGACCTGTAGGGCTGGAGAAAATGTTGTGGGCCCGCGACTGGCTCAAGGCTTGTTGTACTTGTCGTTCAACTTGTTCCTCAATGGTGCCTTGTATTTCTCGCAGAACCCTTTCCTTCATCATTTCCATTTCCTTCTCAGCCCGCTCTTCTTTAGCTCTCTTCCGACTCCTATAAGAGTCTCCATGCTCAGGGAATCCACTCCTCCATGGAACCTTGACCCGACGCCTCGTGTCGACTGTGGTGCTCTTTGTTTCCTAAGGCCGCTGTTAGCTCGTCTTTCTCCCTGTCTGGGTGAAAAGATCCTTGGGTGGACTGAGCGTAAAACTCATGAACTCTATGCGTCATTGCTTCGTCTTCGCTGCTCTTGAATGATAAACCCCCAGTAGACAAGATATCTGCCCTCGCTAGCACGTAGTGCTTCACTCGGTTTGGTAGTCCGATCAAGGGACTTGTGCCAGCCAATTGAACCGCTTCTAATTCCTGCCTCTCCTATTGAGCAAATTTACCTGCGTACCCACTGGTGCCAAGTCTGTGGGGGTGAGTATTCCTTCTTGCGATGCTAATGTGGTCCTCACTGGACTTCCTTGCTGCTTCGGATTGCTTCATCGCCACAAACTCATCCCAATATGGTTCTAATCTTGGGTACTCTCCGATGGCTGACCGGTTTTGCTTCATATAATTTATGTTCATCCTCGCCTTGAAGTTTCTCCACGCCGCATCCATGGTTATCAATGCGTCGCGACGCACGAGGTCTTCGGCTCCTTCGGGGGATTCGAAGGTTTCTTTGAGCTCCCTCCACAGGTCCTCTTTGGTGGCTCAGGGCACTTTATGCCAATTCGAATAGGTGATTGGCACTTTATCCCTTACGATGTACCCGCATGTTGACCTGTATTTTGCTACTGATTTTCTCGGTGCAACAGGGGCCCCAGTACGTAAGACCTCTGAGATGGTGTACCGGCCTTCAGGCTTCTTAGTTTCCCCCCGTCCTCGGCGTCTTGCAACAGGAGCATCATCTGCAACAGTGGTGGAAGCCTCGGCACCTTCGGTGGTTGGGTGGAGGTAAGGTACCGCCGGGCTCTCCTCTATTATAGGCTCGGTTTGGGCTTCATTAGAATTTCTTGAGAAGAATGACACTTAGGAGCTGGTCAAGTTACCAATTGAGAAGAAGGTTATCTTTGCAAATGGATCTTTAAGAAGAAAGAAAGTATATCACCAAGCTGAGCAGGTTAGGTACAAGGCAAGACTTTTGCTAAAGGACACATGAAATAAATTTTAGGTGTTGATTTCACATAGATCTCTCTAGTTGTGAAACGTAGTTCTAATAGTACTGTACTGAGCATTGTGACTATACATGATTATGAGTTTGATCAATTGGACGTGAAACACCGGATTTCTTTCTTTATGTCTACAATCAGATTGTACTCCTGCTGGTTACCAATAAAATATAACCTCCTTGGTCTAAAAAAATATATTTTTTTTGGATCTCAGGGAGTATATAAATGGCTATGACCACTAATTCATGACTACAGCACATAGATACTTCTAAGAAAATAGATAAAGATCTAAAAATATTTTAATTGGATGCTCTACAACATTCTTAGGGGATAATAATATTTCTTTTGTGAGATCATAGAATATTATTAGTATGGTATGACATATATTATCTTTTGCTTCAAAACAACAATCTCTAAAATAACAAAATAATAATACCTTTGCATTGTTTAAAAGGAACGATGTGTCTAGAGTAATGTATCTAGAGTCCAAAATTTCAAATATAAGTTCTTTTGCGTTGAGCAATGTATCTAGAGCAAGCAATGTAGAACTAATCATTCACCAAGATCTGAGGAGGAGAAGCTACCACAGGGCGTCATGGACATTACTACTATAGATTCATTATAGTGCTCATTTCAATTAATATAATTCATGTATGACGATCAGCTAGCTCCAGCCAACTAAATCCTAGTGTGCAAATAAGCAAGATATGTAATGTTTTCTTGCCATGGCTACCAATTTCCTTCCATGTTCCCATCAACATCAAGCAAATGGTACAACAGTACCTTTACAAGAGGAAGTAAAACTAGCAACCAAAATCTATGTCATGAATTATTCTTATGAATGGTGATCATCTATATATATATATATATATATATATAATCTAACATCACTAACCCCTCCTCCTGCATTGCCGCTGCCGCATATACATGAAGCTTTCTTTTCCATGTCCAATGTTTAACTCCACAGATAGGATGGCTCTTTAGTCTATATATTGAAATCAGGAGGTGCAGCTTTTTTTCACATGCCTATCTTAATTTGGGAATTCTAAATCTTGTTGCAAGATGAAACTTAATGAGTTGTGTTGAAGAAGTGTTTCATAATCTTATAACATTTTGACAAAGAAATACATATGATATTGAAAAGAACCTTGTCCAAAGGCTGCATTAATGGTCAGCATGATAAAAGGTAGGTTGGTAGGTATCTTAAATCGAAATAACTTGATAACACTCATTACAGTAGCTGTAGGGAAGCTGGGCCTCTGTCACTTGATAACACTTCTTTTAGATCATATTCAATGAAATTTAGTATAAGGTGTAGTTCTTTTAGACTAGCTGCAGTAGTAGTTGCAAGATTCTGTTGAAGTCAATTGAAGTAATACTTGTTTCATTTTATAGAACTATCTTATAGTTGCATCTAGATAGTGCTCATTTGCAGGTTCAATTCAATTAACCATAATTGATTGATCTATTTGGTTAAAGAACTATCTTCTTTCCCATTCTCAGCATGCAATCATCTACAAAAGCTAACAAAAACCAAATGCACATAGCTTAAAATGAGAAGAGTTTGTTTGTACATCGAATGGCTTCTAATCTGGATGGTACAACGCTCTCACATGGAGTTTTTCTTATTTTCCTGATTTTTCTATTCTTTTGAAAGAGTTTTAATGCCTAGGATATTTATCCCTGTGACTTCTAAACGATGGCAGGGAACATTTCCCAATCAAGAATATTTCCCCAAGTGATTGAGGGGATCCTATGTGCCCTTCAAACCCCCCTTAGGGATTTTCTACCCTGGGTTCCTCTCCCCTAGCTTCCGAACAAACCCTAAGAGTTACCTCAAAACACTTCGGGCGGCGTAACGGGCGGCGGCGTCGGGGCGGCGGCGTGGGGAGGTGGCCTCGTCGGGAGTCGTCGAGGCGAGTAGAAGCGGCGGCGGTAGCGTCGAGGTAGCGTCGAGGCGAGGGAGCGGGCGTCGGCGCAGCGCGAGGCGGCGACGGTGTCTAGCGTGGGCGTCGAGGCGGCGTCGGGGGCGGCGACCGTGGCGGCGTCGGGTTCGGTGAGAAGAGTTTAGGTTTTAAGGCAAGGGTGAGAAGAGTAACCGTTGTATCAGCTTTTATATGTGGGTTATCTGTGGCGGTTCTTTATACGAACCGCCACTGATAAACTTATCTGTGGCGGTTCTTCACACGAACCGCCACTGATAAATATAGTATCTGTGGCGGTTATTTATACGAACCGCCACTGATAAGGTTATCAGTGGCGGTTCGTATACAGAACCGCCACAGATAACCCACATATAATCCTAATAAATATTACATACCCTATATAATCCTGCTAAATATTATATACCCTATATAATCCTAATATAGTAATGACCACATTTCCATTACTCTATACAAATGCATATTGTTTACATCACATTGCCATTACTCGTACATAGCTAATTATTTTCTTTCACAATTTGCCCTTCTTCATGATCGTCGCGATGATAGGTAGCTTCCTGAGTGGTTTCTTCCTCGAGCCTGATGTTGCCATCTACGAAAGGAGGCAACTCGTCAAACTGGTTGTACTCATCCTCATCCACGACATTCTCAACTTCGATGATCCTTCTTTTTCCCTGAAGAACTACATGGCGCTTCTTATCTGCCGGGTCGATTATATAGAAGACTTGTGCTACTTGCTTCGCAAGTACGAATAGTTCGTCTCTGTATCCGACATGTTCGATGTCCAAAGTAGTGAAGCCGTATTTGTCCACCTTGACACCCCTTGGGAGTTGTACCCAACGACAACGAAACATCGGGATCTTAAAAATACAATAGTCGAGCTCCAAATCTCTTCTATGAACCCATAGAAGCTACTCTTCTTACTGCCTGTGTTGTCATAGGCATCTATGCGGACACCACTATTTTGGTAAGTACTTTTGCTATCCTGAGATCTCGTGTAAAAGGTATATCCATTTATGTCGTATCCTTGCCATGTCAAGATTGTACCTGATGGCCCTTTTGCCAACCACCTCAACATAACACTCGTTTCTTTCCCAGTCATATGCTCTTTGAACCAATGATTGAACAAACGGTTATGATCTTTTATTACCCAAGCCTCTGATCGTCCACGATTTTCCTCTCGTAGCTTATCCTTGTGCATGTCCATATACGAGGACACCTCAACTGACTGTTGCAAGACTGAAATGAGCTTTTTCGAACAATCCATGATCGTAAGAATTTGTTGATTTCCTTCCAATCGTCCCTTTACCAGCTAGCCTACCCTCATGGAGAGATACAAGCACTCCTACCGGTTCCACCCCCTCCATGTAATCCACGCAAAACTCGATAACCTCCTCAGTTGCATAGCCTTCCACAATGCAGCCCTCCGGCCGAGATCGATTGCGTACATACTTCTTCAGAATACCCATGTACCTTTCGAACGGGTACATCTGATGCAGGAATACGGGGCCACATACATTTATCTCATTCACAAGGTGAACAATGAGATGAACCATTATATCAAAAAATGATGGAGGAAAATACATCTCTAGCTGGCATAGTGTCTTCACCACATCATTCTGCAGTTCAGAAAGTCCGATAGGATCGATGACCTTCTGTGAAATCGTGTTGAAGAAGAAACACAACTTCATTATTGCCTCTCGGACCTTTCCAGGCAAAATACCTCTGATTGCAATAGGAAGCATTTGTGTCATCATCACATGACAATCATGAGACTTCATGCCAGTTAACTTCAAATCTTTCATCGAGACCAATTTCTTGATGCTTATGAGTAATCAGACGGAACTTTCACACCATGCAAGCATTTGCATAGGTCTTCTCTCTTTCTTGGATAGAGTGTAGCAAGTCGGGAAGGTAAAGTCGGCCTTTCCGTTGTCTTGAGGATGTAGCTCAGCTCTAATTTTCATATCTTCCGTGTCCTTCGTGCCTTGATCAGTCCTTAGTTTTGCTAGGAATATTCAAAGAAAAGACCAATCAAGTTGTAACATACATTTTCTCTCGTGCATGACGTCTATGCAGTGTCGAACTTCTAAGTCCTTCCAATAGGGCGAGTTCCAAAATATCGATCTCTTCTTCCACGTGGTCTTCTCAGTACGAGACCTCGATTTATTATTACTCTCTCCCTTTCCAAGTACAACATTAATATCCTTAACCATATCATATACCTCTTCCCCACGACGAGGCCTTGGAGCTATACCATCCTCTTTTGTCCCGTCAAATTGTTTCTTCATATTGCGGTAGGGGTGATTCCTGCGAAGGAACCTACGGTGATGCATGTACACAGTTTTCCTCGAGTTATTAAGCCACACACTAGCGGTTTCATCCATGCAATGGGGGCATGCTTTGGCCCCTTTTATAGTACGACCGGATAGGTTACCAAGGGCAGGGAAATCATTGATGGTGCAAAACAACAATGCTCGTAGGATGAAGTACTCTCGCTTGTACTCATCCCATACCTGTACACCTTCGTTCCACAGTATCACAAGATCTTCCACCAATGGTTGTAGGTATACATCAATATCATTGCCAGGTTGTATCGGCCCTTGGATAAGCAGCGACATCATAATGTACTTTCGTTTCATACACATCCAAGGAGGAAGGTTATAGATACAGAGAGTCACGGGCCAAGTGCTATGAATACTACTCATGTTACCGAAAGGATTCATTCCATCCGTACTCAACCCAAACCTTATATTCCTCGGTTCATTCCCGAAGTCCTTCCTAAAGAGCCTATCGATGGTTCTCCACTAGGCAGAATCAGCAGGGTGTCTCAGCTTTCCATCCCTTTTACGCTCTTCTGAGTGCCATCGCAACAATTGAGCATGCTTTTTGTTTCCAAATAAACGCTTCAACCGAGGTATTACTGATAAATACCACACCACTTTAGCGGGAGCTCCTTTCTTCACCACGGTGCCCTCGCTGGCATGGCCTTTACGCTTGTATCGCGATGATTTGCACACCGGACATACATGCATGTCTGTATACTCTTTGTGATAGAGTATACAATCGTTTGGACATGCATGTATTCTTTCTACTTCCAATCCCAATGGACATACAACCTTCTTAGCTAAATAAGTGGTTATCGGCAATACATTTCCATTTGGAAGGATGTCCGCTAAGAGATGTAATAGCACCGTGAAACTCTTATCGGACCAACCATTGCTTGCCTTCAATTTTAGAAGTGAAAGCACGGTGTGCAACTTTGTGTATTCCTCCTTGCAACTCGGAACAAAGGTGTGTCCGAGTCGTCCAACAAACCCTTTAATTGATTAAACTCTCTCTGACTAGTGTAGTTCCCTTCTCCATCGCGCAACATCTGAGCAAGATTATTATCGCCATCAATGTCCAACCTATCCTCATCAGATCCATAACCGATGTCAGCTGCCATAATGCCTTCTCCATCATCAAATACATTATCACCTTCATGTATGTTTTCCTCTTCACCGTTACTTATCCAACGTGTATAGCCAAGTACAAAACCCCTTCGAATCAAGTGCAAGTGGATGTGCTCTTTGTCTGAAAATATTTTCTCATTATTGCAATCAATGCATGGACAATGTATGTACTCCGTCTTCTTGTGCAACTTGTTCTCCTCAGCGGCCCTTAGAAAAGCAGATACTCCGTCGATGTAATCTCGGTTGTAACGGTTTGTATTGTACATCCATCTCTGGTCCATCTAAAATTAATGAACATATAAAAATTGATTAAAAAACTAATCTAATTACTTATCATCTAAAGGAGCTAGATAATAAATTCATCATCTAAAAATGATGAGCACGCACCTACCAAATTAACTAAAATTTCATGTATATTAATATCCAATAATCTTAAATAAATAAATTTAATATATGCAAGATGTAAATGTCTGTACACTAATGGAACCAAATTAATAGTAATTAAAAAACTAATCTGAATACTTATCCTCTAAAGCATCTAGATAATAAATTGATCATCTAAAAATGATGAGCACCCACCTACCAAATTAACTAAAATTTCATTTATATTAATATCCAATAATCTTAGTTAAATAAATTTAATATATGTCCACACTAATGAAACCAAATTAATAGTAATTAAAAAACTATTCTAATTACTTATCATCTAAAGAAGCTAGATCATAAATTCATCATCTACCAAATTAACTTAAAATGCAATTTATATTAAATATATGCTTGATCATAATTCATCATCTATAAAAGAAGCACAACATCATCTAATGAACCTAGATAGGAACTAAATTCATCAACTACAAAATGGTAGGCAAATAAAAATAAACAAAATCTAAACTTTTCATCTCATCTACATATAAACCTTAATTAAACTAGGTTTAAAAATTAAATTGCAACAATATTAACACAAATCAAGAGAGGAGAAAAAATAACTCACCAAGGAACAACTAGAGGAAGTACAAGCACAAAAATAGGAGAAAACGAAATCTGAAATTTAGAGGTTTTGGTTTGCTCTCGGGAGGAAGAGACCAGTGCTGCTACTGACCACCTATTTATAGGCAATATTATTAGTGGCGGTTGTTAACTAGAACCGCCACTGATAACATTATCAGTGGCGGTTCTATCCAAGAACCGCCACTGATAATGAATTATCAGTGGCGGTTCGAGGATAGAACTGCCACGGATAATACAATAGTATCAGTGGCGGTTTGAGGATAGAACCGTCACTAATAACCTATTTATCAGTGGCGGTTCTATCCTCCAACCGCCACTGATAATGAATTATTTGTTATCAGTGGCGGTTCTATCCTTAAACCGCCACTGATAATTCATTATCAGTGGCGGTTCGAGGATAGAACCGCCACTGATATTCTTCCCGCTATTTTCAGTATAGAACCGTCACTGATAATTATATTTGTGGCGGTTCGAAAAAAACCGCCACAAATAGACCGTCACCTATTGCAGGTTTTGGCGTAGTGGTTGTTGGACGACTTCTCTACATCCGGGTAGGAGGCAGCAGCGAGGGCCTCAAGGCTCAAATCCAACGGGTAACAGGCCTCCAGGCAGCGGCGAAGTCAACAGGTGGGCTCCGACGGGCTTGAGATCATCTTTCGATCACTGGATCCTACGTACCTTCTTTAACACATGCGTTTTTTTTGCACAACAGCAGCGAATGTCCATGTACTCAGGTGTGTATGAAGGAAGAAGAAACTTTGCTTAGTAGTGAGCTACTTTTTATGCCATATGGTTTGGTGGGCCGCTGTCTGTTGAACGCTTAATTTTGCAATTGACAACTTCACTTGCTTTCTGTAAAACTAGACTTAAACCCTCGATGCACATGAAGACGATAGAGAGAGAGAGGGAGGTGGCTCGATACCTCTCTTTTGCGAGGATATGGCAATCCACCGAGTTGGATGTGCTTGATGCACATCGTCAGGAGTCGGCGATTGTGACGACACGGCAAGGACGTCGAGTGAATGTCGGGGAGCTGACGAGGGTGAGGACGTGTGGCGACGGACAATCACTACGACGAAGACGCAGCGTGAGTTAGTGAGTGCCTAACCGGCGAAGTGGGCTAATCATGACAACAAATAAACAATGTGAGCATCTCTTCTAATATATAATTTTTTATCAATTGTAACTATGTCAGTAGGTTGAAAGAGATAATAACCGATTTATTTGATTGATTGGAGTTAACTTGCTTATAGATTTCCAAACGTTTGACAAGCGAATGTTGTATAAGTATTTCTCAAATAATGAACTACTAGTAGTAACACTTGAATCGATGAAAATACAACACAAAATATTTAGGGCCCTTTTAGGATAGCTTCTATACTGGTTTTTCTAGAAAAAAACCATAAGCTGTGTCAGACAACGAGCTTCTAGTTCAGCTTTTTGCCTAAACCCAAGCTCATTTGTCAAGGAAGCAGAAACGTCCTGAAAGCATTTTTTCAGAAGAGCCAGCTACAAGCTGGCTTTTGCACAAATCCAAAGTGTATTAAAGAGGGAATTAATATATTTATCACTATTTAGCCTAATTTTTTAAGCTCTCTATTTTTTTTTCCGGATTCGCTACTGTCTTGAGGATGAAGATCGAGGAAGGTGAAGAAGATAAAATGCTCTATTCGTGTCCTTAACAGTGGTCAATGACGATAGACCAAATGGCAACGGTATAAACAACGCTCGTTAATACCGTATCGATGCTGTACCGGGGTTGGCTCTTGTAACGGTGTTTGATGAATTTTTGTATGCAAAATTTATTAAATAAAAAATAGGAAAAATAAAATAAAAAGGCAGTAGCCCAGGTGTCAATAAAAACCATTGATATGCGACATACAAAATTTCCTGAAGAACGAATGATGTGCGGGTCCCGCATGTTATGAAATACTTTCTATGTGTAACCTATCCAATATTAGACTCATTTGAAAGGATTTGTCGTAGAACCGTTAAGGTTCAAATGGATCGCAACTCCGGTATTTGATTTAAAAGGTATCATCTCCGTAAGATTATTGATGTACTAGTAAAAAAAAAGACTACTCCTCATCTAGTCGCTTACGTCATCACCGTGTGCATCCCCCCGCGTGCCTTATTTCGTCACAGTACCAGGCTATAGATTATGCTAGCTTTTGTTTGGAAAGGTGTTTTTTTATTTTCTGAACTAAATAGCAGCTATAGCTTTTTATAAGAAATTATTTGACAAAAAAACTAATTTTTTAGTAATAAATTACAAAAACAGATCTTACTTAACTTTTAATTTTTGCTTGCTACATGTGATTTATAGCTTATATCAAAAGCCACTTCAAATTTGAGGCCTCTAAAAGAGACCTATGTTTAGGGGTGTAATCGGATCGGATAATTTCCGACCGACTGACCGACCGGATGTATTCGGATCGGATTCGGATAATTTTTTCGGATAGTTTTCGAATTCGATATCGGATTCGGATACTTTATTTCGGATTCGGCTTCGAATTCGGGAGATCGTTATCCGTCGGATCGGCAAATTCCGAACATTTTCTCGGATATATCCGGTTACAATTATTGGGATATCCGACCATAACACATCATCTCCCGACTCCACTCCCGTGTCCCGTCTCCCCGTGTTGCGTTCCCCGCATCTCTTCCGAATCTGCCCCTCCTACATGGCGATGCCTACCACCACGTTGGACCCACAAAACCCTAACCCATCCCCAACGACCCGCCGTCGGTGCTGCTAGCTCCATCGGCGCCGCCGGAGCAGGAGTCCCCCGAGCGGGAGCAGGAGGTGCCAGCGCCTCTCCCCAACACCTCAATCGAGCCCACCAGGCGGGGCAGCACGAGTCCATGCGCCGCCAGCAGCTGTGGTCGGCGAGCCGGCGGCGGTGGACCAAGGGCCTGGCGAGGGAGAGCGCCAGAGGGGAGAGCCGAGTGTCGGTCCAGTGTAACACGAGCGGCGGGAGTGGGGAGTCGGGGCTAGGCCAGTGAACCAAGCCAGCGGGGGACACACAGGAAAGGGCGGCGAAGCCAGCCAAACCTCTAGTCTCCAGATCGAGTAGAGAAGAGGAAAAAGCAAGAAGAAATAGCAAGGAGAGAGGAGCAGAACTGGGAAAAGAAAGAAGCAGCTAGAACTGGGAACGAACGAATGGCTAAGGTTAGTCCGAAGAGAGTAGGAAATAAGGAGAGAGATAGAAGAAAGAAAGGAAAAATTAAGAAGAAGAAAAAGAAAAAGAAAGAAAAATGGGAAAATGAAAAAAAAATTCTGAAACGCGTAAAAAATTGAATAATTAACCGCAGAAAAAAATTCAACGCAATTTATACGTTAATACATGTAAAACAACTGCAACTAATAAATTATCAGAAAAATAAAATAAGAGAAAAGAAAAGAGAAAAACAAGAAAAATAGAATTTTAGTGAATTAGCTAAAATAATAATTATTTGTATCTGTAAAAGCTTTATTTAATCGGTCAAAACAATTGACCGATTTGAAGAAAAACAAGACGAAGAAGAAAAAAGGGAAATAAACTGAGACGATGACCAGAAGCAGACACTTGATTCTACTATTGAAAATGTAGTATCAAAGCATGCAGAGAGGGACGGAGGTGAAGGAAAACAGTCTAGCAAATCCAAGAAGAGCAATGAAAAATGTTACACTTATCGACACACTCATAACATGCTCTGAAAAGCACCCATGCATAAGACAAATTTAAACTCATACGATTGATCAATCAATGTTATATGTGTGTTTTATGCGATATCTATTTTTGTGCGATATCCAACAAAAATTATCCGGTACCGTATCGATTTCGCTCCGTATTCGATTCAAATCCGCGTCCGATATTATCCGCGCCGTATCCGTATCCGGCAGTATCCGTATCCGACTCCGAATCCGATAAAAAATATGATTTAGGATATGAAAAGAGCGATATCCGATCGAATCCGAGCCGATTACACCCCTACCTATGTTGTATGCAATCTGTTGGAAAAGAAAGAAAAAATACATGGATCTTTCCATAGGACGGAAGACTTCCCGGTTTAAACGAGGGTGACGTTTTGCTAATCCAACCGAACCGGGCTGCTCCTTGTGCTATAAAAGACAGCCACACGACGAGGAGGCAGACAGAGACGGGGAGTTTTTTAAAATAATATATTTCTAATAATATTTTAAGAAATAATAGGATAAAACAGAAAAATGATGCCAAATGAACTGGTGACATATATTTTTGTCATTTTTTGCCGCAAATCATTTATGCAATTTTTTTGTGCTCAGAATTGTCAAATTATTATTTACATAAATTCTATTGTTGTCCCATTTAAAATGGAGAGAGGTTGTTTGTTTTTTAAAATAGTAATTTGTATAAAAATATTGACGTACAATGCAATAGAGGAGTACATCACCAACGTATGAAAAAGGCATTGAAAAAATTCCTAACGGTTTTGTCAATTGACGGTGAAATTGTCATAGCATGATGTTGCTTCGGTGCGGTGGAGCAAGTGAGGAATGAAAAAAATGAAAGATTGACGACATCGGAAACATGCTAAAAAGAAATGACAAACGAACGGTAATAAAAAAGTACAATAACAAAGAAACAAAAGTCACGAGCATGTGAGTGTAGTCATCCATAATAGAAAGTACAGTTAAAAAATAAAAACAAATATTAGCCATGTTTCTTCTACAGTGCAACACCCTGAGTGGTGCTAGGCCTACTAGCCTGACGGCGCTGCATATGCTCGGATGTGCACGTCAGCTGGTCTAGTAGCACTCCCCGAGGCATGCGATGGATGGCTCTATTCGGGCGCATGCGGGAGCTGCAAGAAACAAAGTACGATAGCCGGCGACTGAAGGGGGATGTCTATGAGCCAATTGTCCACTAGGTCATTAGTATAGTTCGGGTCGCCGAAGTGGGTCGTGGTATCCTCCTGTGGTGCATCGTCACCTGCTGAAGAACCTTTTATATTAATGCACAATAGAATATACCGAATGTAACAGAAAAGGTGATACTGTGAAGGTGTAACTGGAAACATGTGGGTATACGGTGACGAACACTGCCAACTAGAGCCCCCCCGGCACGTCAGGAAGAGGGGTGCTCTGCGCATATGATGTCTCGGCTGTAGTGTGCGGCGTATGTCGACCATGTGCGGTAAAGGAACAGGAGTATAACTGTAGCACATCGTCCTCCATAGGCCTCCGGCAGGACGTAAGGTGAACGATGCGCATCGCCTTCTCTTTTAGACGCTGCAATGCCCCTTTGAGATAGTCCATGGTCACGTTCAACTTGTCATCCATGCCAACTCGGTCGCTAAGTAAAGCGGGCTCCTCATAATCCTCCCTGGCAAGGTCGCTCTATGCATGCATTGAAAGGGTTGTTAATTGTAAGAATTGCTATTATATGACACGTGAACATAAGCAATAATCGAGCGATGAAAAGTGGAGTCCGACTATGTGGGTGTAAGTGTCCGTCGTAGAGAGGACGTGCCTCGAAGGATCGTCCGTGACACGCACGACTCGAACATGTGTGTGGGTTGTACTACCGGATGTACTCGTCGTACGTCGCGTGATCGTAAGAGGCAACCTCCAGGTGTACATTCGCCCATGAATGCGCCCACTTCTGTGCGTGAGACAGTGTGCATGCTACCTAGCCCCTATGTTCGATGAAACCCTTCCCTGTGTGCTTGTAGAAAAAGATGACCGCATTAGTAAGGATGTACAACGTGTGTTGCAATTGAAAGTGAAGTGCCAGAGAACTCAGGTGTGCATGGTTGGCCGGACAACGGCATCAGTGGGGACAGGGAAAACCTGTCGAAGACCGAATTGCTGCATCAAACGGTGTACGGTGTGGGTCTCGACAAAGATGTCGTACACCAGGTGACGACAGGTGAGCCAAAAGGCAACATCATGGTTGCATTGCACGAAGAGGTCTTAATGTGCTCTCACGGCAACAACCTTTGGGATGTATGGCCTCCAGATCACACAATCATTAGTCAGCTGGTTGAACATCGTTACGTACTTGGGTTACGATGTGTGCGACGCAAATGGGTGAAAGTCGGTTGCAAAAAAAAAACAGGCGAAAGTTAGTACGGAAGATAGGAAACTATTGTACAATTGATGACAAATATGAATGTACTAACCCGACGACGACACTATAAGGTCCTATGATATAACGGTCCACATCATCCCCGTGGGCATTTTAGAGGACTGACCCATAAGGTGACAACTTAATCTTTGGTCATCCGATCTAAAAGCGCTCGAATAACTAGAGCTGAAGAAGTAGAGGACATCTGGTGAGAATGGAGCCGTTCGCCACGCGAAGACATCCGTCGCAAAGGGCACGGTATGTGCATGCCAGTACACCCGTTAGAAGGTATCTGTCGTTTGGAAATCTTCTGGAGGCACTACGCCTGTCCTTCGTGTCGACACTGGTCACATTCACTATCCGTGCAAAAGGAAGCAGCCTTGCTACTCTCAACCTACACGAATATAACAAAGTCAACTCTATATGTTGATATAAATGCACACAATGTAGTTTCTAATCGCGAATTTTGTGGGAAATTTGGCTAGTTTATATTATAATAACAAAATGAATATAATAATAAAGTACACGACTATCCAACTTTTACATTGGAGACCCTTGGTGATTAACTTTTACATTGAGAACCCTCTTCAATTTTCTCATTGTTGTTGAGGGGGCGGATGACCACTTATTTTTTGAATGTATTTTATGTTGTTTTAATTTGCATCGTGTATTTTGTCAATCAAAATTTTCTAGTTTTTCTCCAGTGCGAAGAGCAAGACCTTAGTAGCATAAAAAACAATGAGCAATAGGTCAATAACGGCTCAAGTGGTGTAAAAAGGAAACGGTACCCATTGGACACCGCGGCTTGTGTAGTTATTGAAGGGCCAAAGCCCATGTTAACTTCAGCATCATTTTGTGTTTCTTTATTTGCGTTTCGGCCTCATTTAGTTATTCAAGACATCAACTGCCTCTATAAAAGAAAGGAGAAAAACTAGAAAGCACTGTACCGTTGAACCCAATCCCGACGGTATACGTTTCAGCCGTTAGATTTTTTAAGTTAGTGTTTCTCATCATTTTCACGTATACTTACAGGAGGCAAGTGGACTTCTTTATTTCCAACTTTTATCGGTCAAAGCTATTGGCCATGTCTGCTTTCTCTCTCTCAGAGTAATCCTCATTTCCTCCCCCAAATTCAACAACATAGAGTAGATTAGGCGGGGGGCAACGGCGAATCAAACCGCTGCTAGGCCTAATCCACACCATGCAGCTCACCATTGTTCATGGCGAACCCGGGGCTGTGTGCGTATCGGGAGGTGCTGTAGCTGTCGGCGGAGGTGCGCCCCTACTACACCAAGTACACCCACGAGAACTTCGTCAACTACCGGACCTTTCCGCTGACGATGACCGACCACGCATGCGAGGTGTGCGATGATATGCGCCAGTCATTAGCTAGTAAATCTAGTCCAATGTCTTATAGTTTGGCCGTCACTTGCATGCGTTTCGCTTCACTAGTTTGATCTTGACATTCAGTGAGACAATGTGTGTGGAATAAGTTTGAGTTTGATCTTAACATTCAGTGAGACAATGTGTGTGGAATAAGTAGAACGAAATTAACTTAGGCTTTTGTAGACCACCTTTAATTTCTAGTGTTCTCACCATCTCCATTGTTGCCTGCCTATTCCAGTTCAATTCTGTAGGCTAGATTGATGTTTCGTTAAGTTCATCTGGTTTCATGAATTTTCTGAAAGATTCAGTGTTAAGTTTCACAACGTTTCACAGATAAGTTTCATAAGTTACCAATAGGTTCAAGTATCATAACTTCACGGATAAGTTTCATGACGTTCCACGAACGTTTTATTAATACATTTCATGAGGTTTCATCACATAGTTTCACATCTAAGTTTACAATTTCATTAGGTATTGATAGCTTGTACGACTATATTTCAATAGGTTTCATGTTTCAGGGCTAAGTTTCACATATAAGTTTCATGAGGTTTTATAGTGTTTCATCTTGATATACGAACCCTATGAAACACGCTTGATTTTTTTGAATATTTGATGAATCTCATGAAACCCATATGAAATTGGTTTTCATTTTTTTTCTGAACTTGTGAAACTTTGAAGTTAGCCTCTTGAAACTCAGCAAAAATTATTTTGAATCTCGTTTTAAATCAAGTTTCAGATTTGAAACTTGACGAAACTTGTAGGAAAATATTAAGAACTCATTGAATTTAGTTGAGACATGCTAAAATATTTATAAAATCTGTTTGAAACTCTTTTAAAACCTAATGAAACCTACGAAAAACGTGAATATAATACTCTGAAACCTAGTGAAACATGCTATATCGCTGGCAAGTCCAATGGGCAGTGCAAGCGACAATTCCCGTGGTGTGGAGGGGCCTTGCGGGATGGGCGTGCTCAAGGCAGATGAGCCTGAGTGGTATTAATCTTTTGGTGGAAGCAAGCGATGCTCTCAGAAGTAGTAGAGGGAGTGGCCTTTTGCTGTCCCGTTAGGATAGAGTTCAACGGTATACCGTGCATTAGTAGCCCTCAAAAGAAAGACATCAACTGCTTCAAAAAGATAAAAAAAATGCTTAAAAAAGATTAAAAAAAATGCTAAAAAACGAAAACTCCCCCACCTAGTGGTGAATCCAGGATTTTGCCGGTCCCATGCTGAACTCTGACAAGCTAACATCCTAGAATTAGCATATAATACACCACTACCGTGGGTTGGATTAAAACTACATAAGCTATACGCTAATAATATTCGCATACCCGTGCTGTAGTCTGAAGCTACTTCTGCTAGGGGCCTAACTCTGCCCCTGCCCACACCTTAGCTGTAGTACTATATAACTAGTAATCCCTGCCTTTTTCGGCTCTTAATGGCGATACAGTATTTTTCTGTTTGATTAACAATCAAGTGATGTTTTGATCTGACTGACGATAGATCTCTATATACGTGGATGTAAAACTGATAGACCGGTTTACCGAAATACTTGAATCAAAATAAAGAGGTTAGTCTAAAAAAAGTCTGCAGTTTGTGAGATTCAACAAAATCCACCACCTCCCCATTCTTGACATGTGTTTTATGGGTGAGGCTCGCATAAAAGCTGGCCAAACATATCTAAGCAAACACCCGCCCATCGAGACGTGCCGCGCCGCGCCGATAGCGGATAGCCGTGCGCACCGCACAAGCGGACTGCCAAATCCAAGCCGAAATGCCCCGCGCGCACGGCCAAAACGCGCGGGTTTCTTCACCGCCCAACCAACGAATCGCCCACCGCGCGCGACAAAACCGGAGCCACGGCGCGACACGGCGTCCACGCGGCCCCAACGCTAATCATCTCCACTCGGCCATGCGTGTGTGACTGTAAAATATGCCGCTGCCGCGCGCTGTCCAACCAACCCAACGTGCGGCCGGCTCCACCCCACCTCCACCGCTTTCGCCTCGCGAGCGCATCCAAATCCACGTTTTCTTCGTGCCGAGACCACCTCCACCGCTTTCGCCTCGCGAGGAGACGCAGACGCAGAATCTCGCTTTGCCTTTGCATGTACTCCCGTAGTAAGCCTATAAAGCCAAGCGGCGAAGACCATCCAGCCGAACAGACAGCAAAAACCAAGGTGCGTGCAAAGACTGAGAGATACCCTGGCCCGTAGAAAAGCAAGAAATTTAGTCGCTTGTTTGAGACCGATGGCACCGGCGGATAGCGGAAGCCGAAGGCGGTTCGCCGTGGCGTGCGGCGTGTTAAGCCGGTGCGTCAAGGCCGAGGTGGCCGGGAAGATGGCGGCAGCTCATCCCGCGGCGGCGACGGCAGCATCCACGATGCTTCTCATGCCGGGCGCCGACGTCGTGCCCGACGTCGGAGAAGAGGCCAAGGCGACGCCGGCGGGCGGGGCCAGGCTGGCGCAGGCCCAGCTGACAATCATGTACGGCGGGCGGGTGCTGGTGTTCGACGATTTCCCGGCGGACAGGGCGGCCGAGCTGGTGCGTGTCGCCGGCACCACCGGGCAGGAGGTGGCAGGCGGTGGGCTCGCCGACCTGCCCGTGGCGAGGAAGGTGTCGCTCCAGCGGTTTATGGAGAAGAGGCGGGACAGGCTCGGTGCGCGGGCGCCCTACGTCGGCCGGCCGGCGTCACCGGCGGCGGCGGCCAAGAAGGTGAAGGAGGACAAAGACGCGGAGACGGAGTGTTGGCTCGGGTTAGGGATCCAAGGAGGACGCGCGGCGCGGTGATACGCCTTGTCATCTCAGCACCGTCGCCGCCGTGGACTGACTTCAAATTTCCATCTTTTCGTGTGAACAACGTTGCGATTCTTTCGGCTTGGTTTCACGACTAGCCAAATTACTGACGTGTATAGAAAATAACGATAGTTTAGATGCAGAAATCTACAACGGAAATTGATAAAATTGCTGTTTGCGCCAAAATTTGGCCGGTGTGTTCAAAAGTGTAAGCTAAAGATTAAGAGATATCGTAGCTGATATCGGATATCAAAGAGGGTTTTGATAAACATTAACCGGATGTTTTCTTAGCAAAAAAACATCCAAATTTTGAAGCATTGAATCTGGGGTGAGATCCGTAAGATGTGAAGGGAGGTGGGATTGTGTTTTGATAGATGATTTGATACTTTGATCTAAAGGTCTAAAATTTGGATGTTTGTAAGAAACAAAACATCCGGATGAAGGCTAGATACTTCCTATGAAAGAAAAGTTTGTATATGGATTGAGATAGATATTTATATAAAAACAAGATACTGTCCGAGTAGAAGCCGATACAGATCATAATTTGCAACGTGTTAGAGATGGACATGATCGGCCGATAGCTATAAAAGATGGTTAAGAGCAAGCGAGACAAGACACATAATCCAATCAACCAACTCGCATTACTTTTATCTACTTTTCTGTTGACTAGGAGTAGTCTCTGTAATTTAGAATCTTTGTAATTTGATTTTGATCAACAAAGTTGCGCATCGTCGATTGTTGATCTTTATTAATTACGCCATCAGGTTTGATTTTTCTCCGATTTTATTGCGCATCACCTTCTTCGGAAAAGATCTACCTCTATCATCTGGTTAACCTTAATCGGTTAATTAGATTTATTGTTACCCTCGATTTAATCGACTTTTCAGCTGTTTAGATCTAAGCTGATTATTTTTTTATTAGATCGGCTTTAAGTAAAATTTTAGTTATCTTACCGATTGTAGGATCAAATCGGTTGGCACGCCATGAACCTCAGAACCCGGCGTTCGTCAGGTGTGTTGTGGCCGATAAACCTTACTTCAAGTTTTTGACGCCAACAAACTCTTGGCACACCTGGTGGGACAAGAAGATGTCTTCATCCGGCAAGTCGATTCCGCCGTTCGACCTCAATGCCGAAGCCATAATCGTCCCTACATTGGACGATTTAACACTAGAACAGTGCAAAGAAATTGAAGATCGGAAAGCTACTCTAGAGGAGATGATGCTGGGATGCTATCAGAAGACCCAACGCGGCGTCACTCAAAAGGCTGCATTGCCGACGGTTAATGCTCTCGGTGACTCGGGAGTGACTGACACCTTGGTAAGTCGATACATGCCTGCACAAGCCGAATTATCGGATATGATTAATCAATCTATACATCACACTTTGGTTAATCAGTCGTCAGCTCTAGTCACAACGCTTAAGCTGATGATAACTAATAGCGTAAAGAGCATAGCTCAATAGTTGGCATTAACTGAGAGCCTACTCGACCTAATGCAAGCTTTACCAAATTATCCAATTTACTCAGTGACACATAACACCCAAGGAATAGTAGCCGATCATAATCCATCGCCTGTAAATTTGCCCTTAACTATGATGTCAACCCAAACCACTGTTATACTACCGAGAGATTATCTCTTGAGTGCGGTTGCGCATTATCAAGCATATACCGATGCCGTCAAGTTATATGCATCGGCTAATTTGCCGCCATCAGCTCCGTTTTATGTATTTTCACGATCAGTTCCATAGCCGATGGAAAATAATAGATATCCACAATATGCTGAGCCAATTCCACCTAGGAATCAGGCCCCATATAAAGTCGTGACATATTCGGAGCCTTTTATTCCAATACTGGAGCCAACCTCTAGGAGGAACAATGGATATGAGTAATTTCCTCAATGTACGTTGGCTCAGCCTAATCATCAACCCGAGCTTACGCTCGGGGGGCAGAATACCAATTACGATCATAGTTGGCAGAATCCTAACATTATGTCGGCTAATAATGTTAATTGGGCCGACCAAATTTCTATCGTATTGAGAGATCAATGCGGCATACAGCCGAAGGGTAAGGTTCGGCTATAGAAAGCCATATCCTGATTATATTGAGTGTATGTCTTACCCAAATAATTTTAAAGTCTCTGATTTCGCTGTTTTCTGGGGATGACTCTGTTACTACATTAGAACACGTCAGACGTTTTATTGCACAGTGTGGCGAAGCCGCTCAGCTTGATAGGCTCAAAATAAGGTTATTCCCATTGTCATTATCAGGAGATGCTTTTATTTGGTTCACTAGTTTACCTCTAAATTCGATTCACTTTTGGAACGATTTGGAAAGCCGATTTTATGAGTACTTTTTCTCTGGTAGTCTGAAACTCGGGATTTCTGATCTGAGCTTAGTCCGCCAGAAGTTTGGAGAATCTGTAATGGATTACATTAAAAGATTTTAGGAAGTTAGAAATCGGTGTTTTAGTGTCACTTTACCAGATAATCAGTTAGCCGATTTGGCCTTCTAGGGATCGATTTCCCCGCTTAGAAAAAAATTTGGGGGACAAGAATTTACCGATTTAAGTCATTGCTTCATAGGGTGTCGGCTTAAGAAAGCCGAATTCCTGATAACAGAGGATTCAAGGATAAGTTCAACATTAATAGTAAGGATAAAGATAAAGCCAAAGTTAACCTTGTCGATTTTTGCTCAAGTGAATCTTCTGAAGATGATGAGGCAGAAATAAACATAGCCAATGGGTTAAGGGATCTAAAAAGTCCTTGATCTGTTCATGGCTTAAGCTGATTAAGAGTAAGTCGGAAGTGAAATATGCATTTGATGTTTTAAAGTGTGATCGTATCTTTGATTTATTATTACAAGAAAAGATTATACGGTTACCTGAGGGACATGTTATACAATCAGCCGACGAAATAAGAAAAGCAAAGGTATTGCAAATGGCATCATTCTTTTTCTCATAATACTAAAGATTGCAATATTTTTCGGCAACAGATACAATCGGCTATAGAAGATGGTGGGCTTAAGTTTGCTAAAGAGCTGACAATACAGGTGGATGTCAACCCTTTTCCGATAAACATGGTACAATGCTCTAAAAAAGGGAAAGAGCCGATGCAAGATGAGAAACCAAAAAAGGCTCGACATGTTGAAGTCCAATCGACCTCCAACGGCAAGGAGACCTTGAAGATTACAGTCGGTTTATTACAAATAGAAACCGACCGTGAGGGTAAAATCTCTAGAACTATCAAGCCTAAGGGAGATCCGCAAATCGGTAAGTGGTGCAAGGTGGAAAAATTTCCACCACGACGGCTAATGAATAAGCCTAAGCCAACCTTCTCCCAATTGCTTGAAAAGTATTAAAGGAGAAGCAACAGGTCGCGTTATCCTGTGCGTCGGCCAGATAACCTTTATTAGCCTAAAAATTTGGAGAGAGCTCATCAACCGTGCCCCTTTTGGCATTTCTGTTGGGAGAGAGGAATAGCCTTGCCATCACCATATACTTGTCCGATGGAGCTTTACCCCCGGGACGATTGGCCAAGGCGATCGGCTAAACACAGATTGTTTGGACCAGTGTTATTAGACTATCACAACAAAAGTTATAAAAAGCTAATGCACAAAAGAATTTCCATGCCAAGTCAGGCTATGGTATAAGCAGAAGGATAGAGTTCTGTGACCTAGGAAAATCTGGCTGGCAAAATACGAAAGCCGATTGAACCCAAGCCAAGATGGTGTCCTTCTGGTCTCAGTCGATCATAACGCCGACGATTGCAGAGACTAAGAACTCATGAAATCAAGGAGGCCGAGTAAGAAAAATAAAGTGTTCAAGCTTTTGATGAGCTTCAGCCGATTAAAGCTGTTAAGAAGAAGTGGAGGAAAAAGGAGTCAGTTGAAGAACAACTGGATTCAGCCAATGATATAGACTCTCCAATGATTCGGGACGACACTCCTCCGATGGACATCAACATAGTGTTCACCTTACCGGCTGAATTCAAGATAAATACTGAATTGGCTAAGGAGACGTTTGCTCAGCTATGCTTGGGCGCTCAAGATGCGGTCTTTGAAAAGCCTCGAGATGCTCATCGGCATCTTAAGCCATTATACTTAAAGGGGCATATCAACGGCAAGCCAATTTCTAGGATGCTTGTTGACGGTGGGGCAACAGTTAATTTGATACCATACATCACCTACAAGAAATTAGGTAAATCTAATGAAGATATGATTAAGACTAATATGGTTTTGAATGATTTCACAGGCGATCCCACTAAGGCAAGGGGTGTCATGGTGACAAATTAAACATCGGTAGCAAAATATTACCGACTGTCTTCTTTGTAGTCGACACCAAGGGCAATTATAGTGTCCTACTTGGGTGAGATTGGATTCACGCCAATTGATGTATACCATCGACTATGCACCAGTTACTCGTCCAATGGAATAGGGACGAGGTCGAGGTTGTTCAAGCCGACACATCGGCTCACATTGCTATGGACAGTTCAGTGCGAATTGGCAACATGAGTAAGCCGAGTGCATATCAGCAAAAGCTTTGGATGATTGTGGTTTTATCTGCATCAGTAAGACAAGACTTATGCTGATTAATGTGAGGCCTAGCATCTTTGATCGAACAAGAGAAGTTTTACGCCAATGGAGTTCGAGCGAGCAATGAAGAATTTACAAGACAAAATGCAAAGCTATCGACAAAAAAATGGATAGCTATGAGGTCATTGAAGATTTTCAAGAAATAGAGAAATTAGGCCAAGGGTTTATATCGACGGATTTGCTTGAAGTCGATATAGTCGATGGAGATAGAAAAAGATCAATTTTTATTAGTGCAAAGTTGATGTAGATTATAAAGAAAAGTTGGTTAAAATTATTAGAAATTACAAAGATTGTTTTGCTTGAAAATACCATATGATGTCTGGTTTAAGCCGATAACTTGTTGAACATCGGCTACCTACAAAGCCAGGCTGTCGACCATTTAAACAGTCTCCACAGAGATTTAATCTGGCCTTGTACAATGGTATAAAAGAGGAAATCGAACGATTGTTGGTCAAGTTTATCAGGCCTTGTCGATATGCTGAGTGGGTTTCTAATGTCGTTCTAGTTATGAAGAAAAATGGTAAGTTGAGAGTATGCGTTGATTTTAGGGATCTAAACAAAGCTGCACCGAATATCTTATGCCAATAGCCAATATGATTATCGATGCTACATCAGGAAATATGATTATTAACTTTCTTGACGGTAATGCTGATATAATCAGATACTTATGGCAGAAGCCGATATACCTAAAATAGACTTTAGGTGCCCTAGTGCCTTGGGGTTATTTGAGTGGATTGTAATGATATTTGGCTTGAAGAATACTGGTGCCACATATCAATGAGCCATGAATCTGTTTTTCCATGATTAAATTGACCATATCGTAGAGATTTATATCGACGATGTTGTGGTGAAGTTTAAAGAAGACTTGCAGCATTTAGTCAATTTGGAAACAGTTTTCAAGAATACAAGAGCGCATGGTTTGAAGATGAATCCTTACAAGTGTGCTTTTGGCGTGTCAGCTGGGCAATTTTTAAGCTTTATGGTTCATGAGAAAGGAATTGAAGTCAATCAAGAAAGTGTAAAAACCATAGCCAAGAAAAAGCCGCCAACATGTAAAAATGAGTTGCATAAGTTGATCGGCAAAATCAATTATTTAGGGCGGTTTATTTCAAATCTTGCTAGCCAAATTCGTGTGTTTGCCGCATTGTTAAAATTGAAGGACAATCAAGAGGTTGTGTGGGGAGCCGATCAACAGAAAGTTTTTGACAACATCAAGTAATATTTGACTAATCCTCCAATTTTGGCCGCACCACAAAAAGGTATACCTTTCAAATTATATCTATCGGTTGAGGAGAAAACTATCGGAGCTATTTTGGCACAAGAAGTTGATGGTAAAGAAAGGGTAATTTTCTACTTAAGCCAACGATTACTTGACGGTGAGACTAGGTATCCTTTTGTAGAGAAACTTTGCTTATCTTTATATTTTGCTTGTACAAAGTTAAGGCATTATATTTTAGAATCTGCTTGCAAGGTTATTTGTAAAACCGATGTTATAAAATATATGCTGCCAGCTTCAATTTGCGTGGTTGACTTGGTAAATGGGCTTATGCGCTCATCGAGTTCCATTTGGCATATGAATTGGCCAAGGCAGTTAAAAGACAGGTGATAGCCGATTTTATAATAGGTCATGAGACTACTGCTGATTTGGTATCTGTAGCACCGTGGCAACTATATTTTGATGGATCGGTATGTCGAGAAGGTGATGATATTGGAATAGTACTTGTTTCACCTAAAGGGCATAGTTTTGAGTTTGCATTCCGGCTAAATTACTGATGCTCAAATAATCAAGCAGAGTATGAAGCGTTGCTTAAAGGACTACAACTGCTCAAAAATATCGGAGTAGACACTATTGAGGCCTACGGTGATTCTCTGTTAGATGTGCAGTAGATTAAGGGAGAATATAATTGCCATGATGAAGTTTTGATTAAATACTTAGAGCAATGCCTTGCTGTAATCGGCTCATTTATGGGATTTGCTATTAGACATATTCCCCGAGAGATGAATGACAAGGCTAACTTATTAGCTCAGCAGGCATCGGGCTATAAAGTTTTTGGCCGATATGAGGTATGTGAGCCGATTGAGAAAACAGTTATGTGTGCTAATGTTGCTGATTAGAGGACAAAGATAATGGACTACTTAATTGATCCTTCTAAGCCAACAGAGCGTAGAATTAGGCGGCAAGCTTTGAAGTATGTAATCCTTGACAACATGTTGTACTATCGGACATTGGAAGGTTTGCTGTTAAGATGTCTTGAAGCTAATGAAGCTAAAGTGGCGATGGGTGAGGTACACGAAGTTATATGTGGATCCCATCAATCGGTTTATAAGATAAAGTGGATGCTAAGACGTACAGGGTACTTTTGGCCAACCATGTTGGACGATTGCTTTTGGTATTACAAAGGGTGACAAACTTGTCAGAAATTTGGCAACGTACAATTGGCTCCAGCATTGGCTTTGCACCCTATTATTAAACCTCGGCTATTTAGAGGCTGAGGTATAGATGTAATCGAACAAATTTTTCATGCTTCAAGTAAAGGCCATAAGTTTATTTTGGTCGCGACCGATTACTTTTCTAAATGGGTTGAAGCTATTCCACTCAAAAAGGTTACAAGTGTTAAAACTATTGGATTTGTTAATGAGCATATTATCCATCGGTTTGGAATCCTGTAAACCATTACGATCGATCAAGGTACTATGTTTATGTCCAATGAGTTTCAAAGTTTTGCTAAAAGTATGGGTATTAAGCTATTAAATTCGACACCTTATTATGCTCAAGCCAATAGTCAAGCTGAATCATCTAATAAGGCATTAATTAAGCTGATTAAGAGAAAAATTGATGAAAAACTAAGAAATTGGCATTCGACATTGTCGGAGTCTTTGTGGGCCTATCGGCTTGCGTATCATGGAGCAACGAAGCTATCACCTTATCAGTTGGTTTATGGTCAAGAAGCTGTTTTACCTGTAGAGATAAATATTGACTCTATACGGGTAGCCAAGCAAAACGGTTTATTGGCTCAAGATTACAGTGATTTAATGATTGATAACTTAGACGATTTAGCAAAATTACATTGTGTACGTTGGATCGGTTTAAGAGAAACAAGGAGAAGGTTGCTAAGGCTTACAACAGGAAAGTGATGCCTAAGTTTTTTTTTCAAGAAGCCGATTTAGTTTGGAAAACTATACTTCGGCTCTAGAGATAACCGATTTGGGAAGTGGTCTCCTATGTGGAAAGGGCCGTACAAGATAAATTGGTTTGTTAATGGAAACTCCTATGTTTTGGAAACGTTAGAAGGAGTGGTACTTCCTAAGGCAATTAATGGGAAGTACTTGAAGAGATACTACCCTAACGTTTGAGTTGGTTCCTAATCGGCTATAGATGTTCGTTGCTTCAGAAGCCAAATTAATCCGATGCAGTTAATTTTGTCTAAGTTAGAAAAATAATAAGCAAATTATACACAAGAATAAGACTTAAATAAATAGTCGATTGAACAGCCAATTGGAGATTACAAAAGTATAAGCAGAATCTCAATTAAAGCCGATCAAAGTGTGTTGATTCATTACAAGTTGGAGAATTAAAATTACAGGCTAGAGCCTGGAATTCTTGCACCGAGAGCCGATAGAGCCCCCGTAGCCTTGGCATTTGTAATCTGGACATCATCAAGGATCTTCTCGTTCTCCTTAGCGTTTCTAGGGACGGGGATGATCTTGGCCGATTGCTTCTTAACTTGAGCAACGGCCAAGCCAATTTCAAGTTTCTAATCCTTGATGGATGAGGCCGATGCAGAGATCATCTCTTGGCCTTCAACTATTTGTTTGGTCAGCATAGCCATTTCTTCTTCTAGGAGCTTCTTGGCTGACTCAAGCTTTTGTACGGCTTCCTTGTTTGTCTTGAGGGCCAAGGCATCTGCATCAAACTTTTTCCTCTTTGCCTTGGTCTCTACCACAATTTGGTCAAGCAGCTTCTGGATGGCCTCTTGCGTCTCTCTCTGAGCCATCCTAGCTCTAGCAGCATCCACCTTCGCCTTCTTGTCATCTAAATGGCAGACGTTTAGAAGCACCGCCATGGCTTCCAGAGGCAGATCGGCTTCCATAGCCGCCATGGCGTCTCAGAGAGGCTGGGTATTGTTGAGGAGATCGGCTTCAGGCTTCATGACTTGATCAAAAATCCTGTTCAGCTGCTCCTGCATCCCAGGTGCAGAAGTCACCACAGCCGACACTTTCTTTGATACTTCAAAGATTTTTCTTATTTCGGCGGGGTAGTCATCCGTGGCCCTCACCTCTGGGTCGCCGAGATCGGCTAAGGAGAAACCTAGCAGATCCGTCGGATCGAATGATGTTGGGGCAGCAGAGACGGTAGGGGCTGGCAGTGTCGGCTGCGAAGATGGTGGCAGGGGCTCGAAGGAAGCTGTGGGCAGGTTGGCTAGGATATTTGACACTTGCACTAACGGAGTTGGCTGGAAAGGAATTCAAAGTAAGTTAAAGCCAATTATATTGAAATACCTAACAAGAAAAAATTATGAAGGTAACTTACCCCTCCGATGGTCGATGCGTATGGAGAGTGTGTGGAGCTTTCACCACTCTGTTCCACTGGCTTGGAACCTCTTTTGGCGGGAGCCTTAGTATATTTGGTTCGCTTCTTCTCTGAAAGTAATTGGCTAAAAAGTGTTAGTTTTCGAAAGAATACTTGTGGTAAAGTATTAATCGATTAGAAAGATACTTACTGGGCTGTTGCTGCTTCTCTATGTGTGATAAAGAAAGGCTCTAGATGCCCAAGGTACTAGAGGTGTACCCTGTAAGGCCGATCGACTGGTGCGGCCTTTTGGATTGATGGCCGCTACCCGATGTGCCAGATGCTAGTTCCTTCCCAGCTGCTTTGGTCTGCAAAAAAGGAGTAAAGCCGATTAGTGAAAAATACTTGAGCAAAGTTAAGAATATGGAACAAAATTTAGTCGAGCCGATACCTCGCCAGTTATATCTACAAAACTTGTGTTAGTGTATTCGAAGAGCTAGCCTCATCGCTAGATTCGCTGTTAGTGGCTACCGTCGGCTCTGGAAGATTTGGGAAAAACTCATTTATAATAGCCGATGGTGTCTTCTCCAAATATAAAGCCTCTGCAACTACTGACCAGCAAGATGAGAAGTGTCCTGCCCAACGTGTATTCAACACAAAGGTGGCAAGTCTTGAATCTGGAAATCAACGGCTATTTCCAAAATGAAAGACCATGTGGAGGTCTACTCATGTTGGTGATGAGTACTTGACTAAATTTGAGCTTGGCTTGCTCTGGTTTGAGTTTGATTTGAATTGAATTTTCAATATGAACCAATTTGAGTTGTGTCTGCCAGAGGCGGCACTACCGGCCATGTGGGAGCGGTAGTGTCGGCCGAGCGGCAGTACCGGTCGGGAGAGCGGTAGTTATATTCCAGAGAGAGGTGTTCGCTGATTCTTCAGGGGAGTGGCACTACCAGCCATGTGGGAGCGGTAGTGCCGGCCGAGCGGCACTACCAGCCCCAAGAGGCGGTAGTGCCGGATAATAGAGCGAATGTTGAGTTTGAATTTTGAAATTGCGTGAGATATATTGCACATCAATTTGGACATTGCTATGTGATGTGCTTCCTTATTTTTGATGGTTGCAGGTCGACGAAGCTAGATCATGGTGAATTGAAGGATGATCGGGACTAGGCGAGGTGTGCCGGAGGTTCAGACGATCGGGGATCATCGAAAGATGATCGTAGATGGAGTCGTGGCAAGTTGTGAAGACAAGGAATAGACAAGATGCTAGCTAGGCGCTGCATGGATCAATGAGGTCCATTGGATCTTGGTCTATTTGATAGGTTAGTGGGTCTAGTTAGTGTGCTTTGAAAACCATCAAGAAAACCCATTATGTATGTGGGTTTTGGGTGAGCCCTTGCATGGTTGGTTGAGTGAGTTAATCCTAGCCCTTAATGAGTACTCTAGGGTTTAGAAACTCATCCAAGGGTGGTAGATGACCCAAGAGTAGTATAAATAGAGGCGTAGGGGTAGCCCTCCTCCTCTTGAAGGTTTTTGAGGTTGTTGTGCTCCTTTGAGCTTTGCCCACTTTGTTGTGAGGCTTTGTAAACCTCTATTTTAGAAATGAAAGTTTAATCCATTCCTATTAATTCTGAATTTACTTTCCGCATTTACATTCCGCACTTAAATTCAGTCTTTACATTCTTGCAATTTACATTTATGCAATTTGGATTTGCTTCCCCTCCTTCTAAATGCTTTTGGATCTTTTGCTGAGGATGTATGATTGATGGATGAGTCTTCTTCAAACCATATCCCAATCATCTAGGCAAATCTTGTGTTCTTTCTTACAAGAAACCAATTTTTGTTCATGAGAGGATCAATCTTGGAAGATCGAGTTTTTGTGCGTTCTTGTCTTGTGTTCTAGCTTGCTGTGATATGTGGGAAGTCATCTAGGATCATCTTGATCATCAAGAACCCACGAGCAAGTTTGGGGCTCAGTTTTTGGTTTTGTACCCGTTCTTGCGTACCCTTCCGTAAATTTGAAAAAGGTTAGAACTTTGATGTCGATTCTTGCAATCGCTGGTTGGAATAGGTTCCTAGCATCCATAGGAAGGTATCCACAAAGTTTCATTGAGTTTGTATCATTGGATCAAAAGATTCCTCGATTTTTCTTTTTGAACTTGTGCTGGAATCACTGTTCGTATGACTATTTTTACTGTAGCTACAGTAACTCCGACAGTACCGCCCCTACATGGGTGGTAGTGCCGGCCTCAGGCTGAAATTTGAGAAAACTAATTCTTCCATCTCCATTTGATACCGAAGTATTTTGGCTTGGTTTCTTTGAGTGAAAAATTGCATTTGTGATC
Organism: Otatea glauca; assembly: GCA_036346275.1. Taxonomy (NCBI): domain Eukaryota; kingdom Viridiplantae; phylum Streptophyta; class Magnoliopsida; order Poales; family Poaceae; genus Otatea; species Otatea glauca. The sequence goes on along the minus strand of CM070730.1, from coordinate 21,424,759 downwards.
TTCTTTGGGGGATAAAATTTATTTTGGGATCATTCACCCCCCTCTGATCGCCATCTCGATCCTTCACAAAATGATGTTAGCCGCTGCTGCATTACGGACCCAAGCCCTTAGCTGAAGCCGATCAAGGAGTTGGAAGTTAGGGATGACTTGTCCGAATCCCAACTGCCTAGCGTAAACTGACGGGTGATAAAATTCATATGAGGGCTAGAATGTCCGATTTATAATATGAAGGCCGACATGCAATATTCTTGGGGAGATGAATAGCTTGTAAAGATCCAAAGTTTCTTAGGGCATTAAAGTGCTGTCGGCTTCCAAGTGCAGAAACGATGGCCAAGAGATGTCAGCTGTATTACTGTAACTAAAAAAGTCTTGCTGCTTGAAGTCTTCGTTGTTGAGTTGTAAGAAGAATGACAGATACTTCCTTGAGCCGACGGGCGTGACCTTTGTCTCATTCCCGGAGCACATTATGAATTTTTCGTCGAAGGATCGGCTTGCTCTAAACTGGGGCTCTGTGTCCTCTAGGACTTTCTCCCGTGGAAATGGGGTATTATCAGCTGAGTTCAAAGCAAAAGATCGGTTGAATATACAATACAACCATATCTGTATAAACCAAAGTGATCCTCCTACATTACCAATAGTAAAATTACTGAAGCCTATGAAAAACCGACTTCTTATAACATACATCATTTGGTACACTGCTCCTAGCAACATTTTTCCTAAGGCTAGCCGACGGCCCTCTACCAGCTATTCTGCCATGCTTTGGTAGACTTGGGTTGGCCCAAGAGACGCCCCACAGAAAAAAAATCTGTCTAGCCAGAGGTTAAGGAAGGTGATGCGCTCTTCGTCCGATACTGACCCACTGACTTGGTTGTTATTGATGATGTATTTACTTCATCCCTCACCCTTGGATCTGATTAGGTAGCATAATTGGGCCATATCTAAGAGGGTTTGGCTGACTGGACTGGTTCTGAACATGAAAGCGTTTAAAGTATCCGACCAGAAATAACAAGCCGTGGTCACTAAGGGCTCATTGACCATTGGATTGGCTGAGGACAATGGGAGATAATCAACTATGCCAATCCTCTCCCAAATCTCCGTCTTCTGAGCTACTACTCGATTGTACCAAGTTCTCCATCCTTTCAATGTCGTTGGCCAAGCCCTAAAGCTATTGCTCCACCCCTATATATTATATCCAGAAGTCGACAGGGGAGGCATTGAATTTCCTGATTTATGACCATGTTAGAGTCTAAGTTTCCTACCAGGCCTAGGTAGTATTGGTCATTACTGTTAGGGATCAGAATGAGTACCTAACTGGGATCCATTCAGCCGATCTGAACAGAAGTCGATTAAGGATTGATGAAGAGCACTGAAGATCTTGTCAGCAAAAGGGTGTCCGAAAGCCGATGTCAAGGGTTCTGAGAGCTCGTGCACGTGAGAATGACAGTGTGGGGGCCTCATATTTATAGCAGGGTAAAAATTTGAAACGGTGGGAAGAGATTTTGAGGGGCGCGTGCAGTTAAAACGCACGATGAGCATATCAAGATTTTTACGATGCCATAAATGGGCCGTTTACTGGTATGGGTGCAATTGAATCGGATATTTGCCATCCGACCGATCGACTGGATACTTTTAGATCGGATTCGGTTAGTTGATTTGGATATTTGTCGGATTCGGGAGAATACTATCGGTCGGATCAGGATTTTTCGGCAATATTATCGGATATTTTTGAAAAAACTCGTATCGAATATCCAAAATCTCCGAGCGCCCGACCAGCTGATGCAGACGTCGGTGAAGGCACCGTTGGGGCCGACCACGCTCGGAGCATGATGGAGTAGGATGTCTACTGGTTGTGCTCTGTGTAGCAGCGATTAAAGTAGGTGGCGACGGGTACCTTGCGTGCGATGATGTGGATCTAGTCATCTAGGTGGTATGACGTCGATGACCCCCAGGATTTCAAAGGTCCTCTCGAAGCCCTCCTCGAATCTGGGCACGACGGCCTCGTTGGGACACTAGAGGAAGCGTGGCATGAGGATAGACTTGATGGCAACGCATGCCTCAAGGACGAGCTTGTGGCAGGTGGAGATGCTGAGGCCGAAGCGCTTGTAGACGAGGCGCCAAATGCAGATGGTGACACGTTGGCGCACAGGGATGCGGCGCGGAGAATGGTGTCCTCCTTGGCCACCGCGGAGCTCAGCGCATCGCAGATCCAGCGTTGGACTCGAGCAGCGCGAGTTCGCTGTGAGAAGCATCTGCGACGGTGTTGAGAGAAGATGGGAAAAAAGTAATATCAGTAGTAACTAGTAAATGATTTTTGAACATTGCTACTGTCCTGATAAAACGCTGATCGGCATGTTTGAACTGAATGAAAAATGGTTCAAACCACATTAGAAAATTTTGAAAGTTGTTTTGCATGGTTATGATGCATTAATAATATTCTCATAAAATTTTCAGATTATGATCATGCTTCACGAATTTTAAAAAATTATAACAGTGATACTTTCCAGTTAAAAGGCTTACCGGCAAACTTGAACAAAATGAAAAATGGTTCAAACCACATTATAAAATTTTTAATTTTTTTGTGAATGGTTATGATGTAACATTAATGTTTCTATAAAATTCATAGATAGAAGGGAGTGCTATCAGTCGAGTTATCACTCCCTACATGATGTTGGGTCTCTCTTAAATGCTTGCCCTTTCCTTTCGAGGGGGCTCTCCTTTTTACCTGCTCCCTCGTGGCCACTGTTTGGTGCTTCCTCTTTCCTATGTCAATGCCACCCACTGTCTTGCCTGCCCATTCGAGGATGCTTGCAGCCCCAATATTCTTTTGCAACGCAGTAGGGTCAATCGGATCTGTCACAAGGTGTGATAAGAGGGGTGTCACTCTCAGTCTTAATGTCCTCCTCATCAGGTAAGGGATTAGCATTCGACCTCCCTTTCTCCATCCACTGTCGGATTGGATTATCACCATCGCACAATGTCAGCTCCATAAGATACTGGAATGGATCATCTTTCGTTGTGGACCTATGAGTCACTTCAGTTTGAATTCAAAGTCGAAGATTGTAGTTAACGTACACCAGCTTATAGAGTTTCTTGTAGGATAGGCAGTTGTGAACTTTAGTGTGGATGAAAGCGAACGTGCTCTAATTACGCTCGCATCCGCTTGAAGAAGCGCAATGTGAAACGATCCGCATAGCAAGCTTTTGGAGGTTGGGTGTCTCTAAACCGAACACACCCCACCAATGTGCTGCAAGGTACCAAAAGAAGAGTAAGTACGAAGTGAAAATACGACATTTGCAATACATTTAATGTGGGCATACCGAACATACCGGGGGTTGTTTTCGGATCATGCGCCATACGCTCAGCTAGAGTAGTCGAGAACGTGCCAACTCTTTTTTTGAATAGATCGGCCTCGTGAAGTACGTTCGCGGTGCTTTGAGTATCATCAGTAAGCGCTTGAAAAGCATCCCGGAGTGCTAGCAAAAAGGTGTTCGTGGTTCCGTACGCGTAGTGCGTCCGGGGATGCAAGGCGGCAGCTAGATGAATTCAAAGAAACATGTCAGTACAAGCATGCAACGTATGTATTGGAACAGCGGGATTTTCCACGCGAAGCGTGGCGTAGACGAGTGGCTAGCGCCGGCGGCCGCGTGGCGTCTGCTTTTTTGCGAAAAGGCCTCCACGTATTTATAAAATTACATACATATCCTTTTTTCGCGAAAAGGCCCTAAAATTTTCTGTTTTCTTATGAAAATACCCCCATGGATTTACAGAATTTCTTTTTTCGCGGAGAAGCCCTAAAAAATTCTGCCTTTTTGTGAAAATGTCCACCACAGATTTATAGAGTTACATACAAACCCTTTTTCCGTGTGAATACCGAAAATTCCATAAAATTATGGAATAATCTATTTTTTCCTAAAAGATCCCCGAGACTTCTTTCATTTGTTTTTTGTCGCCCCATTTTTTACGGAGAGGCGATCGGATTTTTCTATAGGCCCTCCGGAGCTTCCAAAATTTATTTTTAACACGTCATTTTTTATAGAGAGGTGCTCAGATTTTTACATAGAGCCCCCGAAGCTTCCGCGGTTCATTTTTGAAACTGAAATTTATCCGAAACTTTTAAAAAATACATATTAGTCCATTTTTCCCGTTAGACCCTCGAAACTCACGCGATTTACACTGTTTTTCTTGCGGTGGTTGGCGCGGCGTGCGCCGCGCCCCTGGATCTAGTTACAATTATGATACTTGTGGTTATCAGCTTGTGGATGTAGGTAAAGGGGTCAGTCCATTCCATCTACAGCAAATCTATGCAAGTTGCTTTTCGGTACAATTTTTGTATGAAAAAGCTCATGTGAAGTGCTCTTTTTTTTTTCGGTGCAAGGAAGTCATGCATACTGTATTGCACAACCATGACCTCGAATCTCTATCAAATCAAGCTGACTTACAAAACAAAAAAGTGGACTTTCTGGAATGAATTTTATTTGTATTTGCATATTCACTCCATATTCCTAACAATTGAATCAAAATTGAAAATATTAAAACCAACGCGTTTTAGCTTCAAATCAAGGATTGAAATCTTGTTTTCGGATGATATCTCGGAGGTGGCTAAAATCCGAAATCACAACAAGATCTCCGAATTTTGGACAAATACCGGACGAAATACAAAAACAAAAAATTCAAATCCGGTTTTTTCTTTGCACCGAGAAAACCGAGATTTTAGTGAATTTTCCCAAAGCGAAAAATGGTACAAATGACATCGAAATTTTTTTAAATTGTTTTTAGAGGTTTCTGGCACATCAGTGATGTTCCCATAAAAATTTCAGATGATTATCAAGTATGAATTTTTTACAAAAATTCGAATATTGCTACTGTCCTAATAAAACGCTGACCGGCAAGTTTAAACCGAATGAAAGATGGAACAAACCACGTTTGAAAATTTTGAAATATTTTGTGCATGGTTATAATGCATCACTAATGTTCCCATAATATTTTCAAATGATGATCAAGCATCATGATTTTTTTTTTAAATTCGGACAGTGCTACTGTCCGGATAAAAGCCTTACCGGCAAATTTCAACCAAATGAAAAATAGTTCAAACCACGTTAGAAAATTTTGAAACTTTTTATGGATGATCCTGATGTATCATTAAGGTTTCTATAAAATTTCATATGATGATTAAGCTTCAAGAATTTTAAAAGTTATGACAGTGCTACGTCCTGATAAAAACCTGATGATCAATACATAGATTTGCTTTAGCAATAAAAAAAGATTTAGAATTTTTGAAAATTTTACAGAAGGGTGCTAAGTAAATGCTTAAGATCTTATAAAAAATTTAAATCATGATCACACTCCATTGAATTTATAAAATTCTTACAATAGCACTGTACCATTTATGTTCTTTCTGTTTTTTATTTTTGAAATATAACAAATGAAGTTCAATGCTTACATAGATTTGATTTAGCAAACAAAAAAAGTTAATTTTTTTTTAAATTTTAGAGAATAGTACTGAGGAAATTCTTAAGATCTCATAAAAATTTTGGATCATAATCACACTCAAGTAAATTTATAAAATTCTGACAATGTTACTATCCCAATTATGTTCATTCTGTTTTTTATTTTTTAAAGATAACAAATGAAGTTCAATTATTTTGGAAATTTTTATGTATGATCTTAAACTACTAAAGATAGTACCATAAATTTTTCAGATCATGATCAAGCTTGTACAATTTTATAAAAATTTGACACTGTTTCTACCAAAATTTTAAAACATCTAAAAAATTCGGTTTTTCAATAAATTTTCATGGAAGATGACTTTCTTGAGGGTTATTAAAAAGTCAAAAACCAGTAAAAAAACCCGAGATTTAGCTAAAACTCGCCAAAATTTCTAAGATTACTATAGTAATTTAAATTATTTTTTTTCAACTTTTTTTTACCCAATCGAAATTTTGGATCCCGTCGTCCGGAATCCAAAATCTCAACCGAGATTTCAGAGGTTTTTTTAACCTTGCTTCAAATGTTATTGTTCCAGCATCACCAAGGAAATTTACTAGATAAGAGTTTGAACTGCTACTTGATAATTTAGTCATAGCATATTTGAACGGTCAATCACATTGTATAAGTTGGACAACATATCCAATGCAAGAAAGTAACGTTGCACTATCGCAGAAACTCAACAGTAAATGACGATGATTATTCCATTAGGAGTCTAAACAGAGTAATGCAGACAATGTATACACCTCGGCAAAATTGCTTTTGCGCTATCTTACCAAATTACAAAATAAAACATGACAATTTTATTTGCAAACAAATGAACAATACCTATTAATAAGCACAAGCACAACGGTTATGCAGCAATTACATAACTTTGACAACTTTAATTTAAACAAGAAAAAGAGTAGTTCGGGCTAACAATGTTTTCTCCCAGTACTGTGCTCCTACAGGCACTATTTCCATCAACTACAATCTACATCAGGAATCTTAGCAAAATGCTGTTCCTCCATAATAACTGCATCTATAGGTTATAACTTACAAGACACCTAATTTAACCTCATTTACCACCACAAACAAGAAAGCATAGTGATCTTCGTCGGTGTTTATACCTCCCGTTATTGTGTATGTCCAGCACTGAATCAAATATTTGCAGTTACTACATGCTACCAGGACCTCCCTTATTGGCACCTTGCAGCTGCTCCATTGGAGAGTTTGCGATGCTGTTGACCGACCCATGGGTCTGTGAGCTCAGCTGCGGGCTAGGAGGCGGACCTGGCGTGGCTACAGGATTGACAATACTGTTATTCACTTGCTGCAGAGTTCCTGAGCTCAATTGCGGGCTCATTGCAGCCATTTGCCGTGGGCTTATTTGCTGCTGCGGCATCACCAATGACTGTTGTGAACCAGCAGGTGAGCCTACCTGCACCGCCTGCTGTAAAGGAGACCCCATTTGTTGCTGTTGTTGCTGCTGCTGCTGGATTTGTTGCTGCTGCTGTTGTTGTTGTTGCTGCTGCTGCTGCTGTTGCAGTTGTTGCAGTTGTAGATGCTGCTGCTGCTGTGGGTTCTGTTGGAGCTGCTGCTGCTGCTGCTGTTGCAACTGCTGGAGATGCATATGTTGGGGAGTCAGCTGAAAATTACCTCCTGGCATCTTTGGTGGGCCCATCGAAGACATCATGGCTCTTTGGTTGCTTCTGTTTAATGCATGGCTCATCATGGTCAAGCCAGCGGAACTAGGAAGGATTGGAGAACTGCTTCCAGGCATTCCAACCATTCCTGTTTGTGGATACATGCTTGCTGCCCTTTGTTGTGCCAACCCCATACGCATCTTGGCAAGAGCAGCAGGGGTCATACCTGAACGAAGCCCAGCTGCAGCAAGATTGGATGCCATTCCAAGGTTCATCTGGTTGAGATTGTTTCCTAAGCCTGACATTGATCCCATTGGGGACGATATTGGCCGCACATTGCCCATCCCCATAACATTACCAAGACCACTGAGGCCGACTACATTGTTAACCATATTACCCATGTTCACAGCTGAGCCAAGCCCCATCATCACTTTCCTCGACATCTGGACTGGTTGCTTCTGTGCTTGCAGCATCTGAAGCTGCAAGGAAGCAGTAGTAGCCTTGTTACCCATGTGGCTTGAGCCCATAGGAAGATTTGAGCCAGGCCCCAGCATCTGAGATAATGGGCTCGTTGGTAACAGCTGAGGTCTCTGCATCTGGTTGAGAGGAAGAGATGTCGGTTGCTGAACCTGTGCTTGTGCATTTTGCTGCTGTTGTTGCTGCTGAATCAAATTCTGGTCGAGTTGTTGACTCCTTGGAGGCATGGTTGCACCCTGCATATACGCTTGCTCAATTGCTAGGGCCTGGTTATTATTCCCAGATGGAAGCATCCTATTGGCAGGAAGTTGTTGTAACGGGGTTCCAGGTACCAGATTTGCATGGTCAGCAGCATTGAGTTGCTGGCTTATACCTCCCTCTTGTTTCATTTCATTTGAAGCATTGTCTGGTAAAATTCCTGATAGTGCACTGAGGTTACCAGGAGGGGTGATAAGCACAACTTGATCATCGGCTTTCTCATGGCCTTCTTGATCCATCTAGGGTCAACGGTTTAAGAAGTTCAAAATTCAGAACATTGTCTCAGCTATTTAGTTCTATGAGATCTTTAGGGCAATTCAACTCACCCGGGTAACAAGTTGCTTTGCAAGCAGGTCGGCATAGTACTGACAACAACCAATCAAAAAGTTAGCCATGGGAAGAGAATATACACAAAATATTATACCATACTGTTTTCAGTTTTTGGTACTTGGTTCTCCACAGGACATTTCAATCAAGAACATTATACCTTGGTGGGCAATATGAGTGTGCACTCATGTGAATTCTGATTTTCAAATTCTTCTGGATCTCCATATTGCATTCCCACTGTTCCATCAGGCTTCTCCTTGAAAATGACACGGAATGGTTTTGTAGGACCTGTAGAAAGTATTGCAAATCAGACCAATCAAAGGTTTTATAACGTTTTCTCTTTTGGGGAGAGATTTTGGATGTTGTGTGGAACAAAGACCTTGGTAAGTGCGGTTGGTGCCAACAAAGTTTAGAACTCTAGTCTTGAAGGAATTTATAGTTCCACTCAACATTGAGTTACAAAGAGGTCTGATCTCATCTTTGTAATCCTCAGTATGGAAGCAACTGGAGAGAGCTGTAACAACTTTCTCTTGACTTGCATTGATCATGGGTTTCCTTTGAGGTAAATTGTCAACTTTGCTCTTCTTATTGTGCAGCTGATACCTGAAATAAAATATGCCAAGAACTTCAGCTGAAAACATAAGCAACCCCATGCACAGGAAGAAGAACGTAACAATTCAGTACTCGAGAGGTAGAAAGGTTTCAAATCATTTACTATCACAAATCAAGGTTTCAGCTATATACTACTCTATAATTGGATCTACATTCAATTAGAAAACAAATAATTGCAAATAGGTGTACAAAGAATTAAAACTCAAGTCAATTATACACTACTTTAATTGTCTCGAGCCATAATAACACATGAGGAATAACTGGGGTAAATGGCATTTATTATTCAAAGAAATGTTTTGGAACTGCAAGATTTCTTCAGATTCGATTTTTTACTTCATTACTCCCTCAAGACACAAAATTAAAAACAAAGTGCTTTTTCACTTTTCAAATTCAAGAAGATTCAACTTGAACCATTAGATTTTCATATCATATATTAGAAAAAGAAACATTATAAAGGTGTAACATCATGAAAGTATTTTTTATGACAAATTTACTCATATAATTTTTATGCATCCAACCTCGATATTACCAACGATATCATTAGTTAAATTTAAAACTATTGAATGCACAAATTATAGGGTACACTTTTTTGTGATTGGAGGCAGTAGCTATCAAGTGTATTCACGTTGCACAATCATAAAATCCCCACAACATACTCCTACACATAACCCCCAAAACAAAATATTACTAAAATAAAAGGTCAAAGCAAAATCAAAAATTTAGAACAGATGTTGTGAATGTTATTTCATACCGATGGGATACAGCATCAATTTTCGCAAATTTCTCAAGGATTGCTTGGTCACCCATAGGTGCAGTCCCAATTGACGGGCTGCTAGCATTCAGTGCAGCATGCATGTTTGAAACACTGGCTGGAGACCCTACACCACTCACAGGCGGTTGAGTCTTGGAGACAGAATTTGTTTTTCTTTTTAAAGGAGCAACAGAAGGCTGCTGCATCCGGTGCATAGAATCACTAGGACTGGGAGCCACAGAGGGGTAACCAACTGCAGCATTGGAATTCACAGCAAACTTATCTTTCTGTGACCCAATTACAGCAGATGTCGCAGCAGAACCAAACTGGCCACCCATTGAATTGCTTGATATCTCTCCAGATTTAGAGGACACAGGAGATTGAACCATTTGTCCAGAAGGGACACGAGAGGTGGCAGCCAACTTTCTTCTCTGAAGCATTTCTTCTTGCTTCATGTCCTCACCTGAAAACCGATGATTCTGCCACTGTGCCATGTTCTGAAGATTATTTCTTGCTGCTGCTTGCTGTGACAAATGTTGAGTCTGGGATTGCTGCTGATCAAACACAGAATTTTCAGGTGCCATAGCCTGCAAGGTGTCTTTGGACCTGTCCATGGCATCCATCTGCTCTTGCTTAGCACCATATCTCATACCCTGCTGATTGAAATAAAAGGAAGCCCCTGAATCTTGCATGTTATTCACCATTGGAGAAGGATATCTCTGACCACTCAATGAAGGAGCATATTGCATCCCCTTGACATCTAATTGTTGATGCAACTGTTGGTTCTTCCATTGCATCTCCTGCCCAGCAAGGGCAACTGATTGAGACCTTATCTGCTGCTGCATATCATCAATGCTAACTGTTGGTTTTACTCTCTTAGGGTCTTGCAGTGGAGCTTCTTGCATTTCCCTCTTCACAGATAGAAGGCCATTAGCAACGCCATTGTCATTGTAAGCCATCAAGTTCTGAGGAGACGAAATGCTCGAATTGACTCCAGTAAAATTGACAGGAGGTCCTGCCCCACGATCATTACCAACAGCAGAATAATTGATAGTTTGCTGGATACCAGATTGGGACAACATTGACATTCTAGCTGCATCTTGTGAACAATTAGTTGGTCTAAGTGGCTGAGAGCCGCTTGACATATTTTGGATGGTAATGTTATCAAGGACCTGGTGAGAAGCATTACCACCTGCAATACTTATCTCATCTGGTTTGGCATTCTCGGACACCCTATCAATGCACACCTTTTTACCGTGAGACATGTTATTGGATGTGACAACAACTTCAGGATTTTGCCTCAGCCTCCTCTTTTTACCAATACCAAGGTTCAACTGCAAGAAATGCAAAGCGCTTAGTTTCAACACGGGCATAGCTTCCATAACAGTGTTTGTACCTTATGAGGAACAGGATCCTGACAAAGCCGATCCAACTTAGGAGTAGGGTCTAAGCAAAGTGCCGGTTGTAGAGCTTTGACAATCCGTGCCTCAGCTTCCTATAAAAACAAGTACAGCATAGAAGTAGATATGGTTCAGAGGAACATATTAGGTAAGTTGCATTCCAGGTCCCCACTATTTAAAGCAACTGTTCATGTAGGTCCTTTACATGTATTTTAAATTTACCATGTCATCATTTCTAGTCAGTCGGTGAAGAACCAGTTTGACTAAAAGTAACTAGGTATTAGCTACTTCCATGACAAAATTAGGTGCACGGTCTCACATAAACAATTTTAAATAAAGATATTCAAGTGGAAATCTGGGAGTAGAGGGGCCTAAATGAACAAATTTGGAAAAAAACATGTGAATCCATTTGCCAATAAAATAATATGATACTTTTACCACAAGAATACTTACCATGAAATCCCTGTAACTCCAGGAATCATCAGATAGCAGTGTCATGTCCCTTACAACATTTTCAAAGGTCATTTGCAGCCGTACTTTATTCACAACAGGTAGTCCTAGCTCAGCAGATGGTGCAGGCACTTGATTGGATGCATGCTTACGGTAGTCACGTATCTAGAAAAAAATAGCATGACTTTTAATGTTACTAAACAAATCAGGAAAAGGAGGACAAATGAAGTACTTGAGAACCAATAGAAGTTGAACTGCTGGAGGAGCAATGCCACCTTAACAACAAGGCACACCAACACAATGAGCATGATATGCAGCGTGAGGTTTCAAAATATCATTTGATTTGTTGCACCATCATTAACTTGCTGCATTACTTCTACCTCACAATTATTTTGGAACTTTCCGCAGTAAATGGGGGTTGCAGGTTTAAGATGTCAACCATTTATAGATGCAAAAAAAGCACCCTAATATAGCATAGGAACTACTTAATACTGTACGATACAGAGATCCATAATCTGTGGTCCATGCTTTTCAGAGTCCACATAAGCACTACGGAAAAAAGATCCAAATGTTGGAAATACATACCCGTTGTTTCAAAAAATTATTGTTAGGAACATGACTTTCCTGGTAGATTGGCATGATACAAGATATGCATGTGAAAAGGCTAAGGTTGTTTTCAAAGATTATAGTTAAAAAAAATGTGTTTCCTGGTAGATTGGCAAGATCTAGGATATGTATGTGAAAAGGCTAGCCAACCTTCTAGTTAAAATATATACTTTCTCCCATATATAGTAAGACAGGTTAGCTATAACTGAGTAGATATAGAAATGTAACAAGAAATCAAGATAAACAAAAATGCTTTTCAACAACATTTCGCATCTTACAGTTTAACTACATATTTGCATGCATATCATGCCTCAACTCTGATAAAATAACTAACCTCACAGATAACTGATCCGTTGTAGTACTTGCTTGGTATCTCATCAAGAACGTCTCCAGGCAGCCTCCCAGCTTCAATGGCCTGCAGGTGATGAGGCAAAAGAGCTCATTAAACTGTACTTAAAGTTACATTCATCATAATCAACATCGTTTAACTATTTCAAGTAATTTTAGCCAGCTAGAAAAGGATAATTTGATCCATTCATTAGGACATGAACAAAAATAGCAGAAATACTTGTGTTGTACACAAACTCATTTAGGGAAATATCGACACAAATATTGCCTGTTATATGAAAATAATCAGTTGATCTCATACTGCAGTTAGTGGAGAAAACAAAAACTCTTATCAATCTATGATCCACAATCCAAAACAAGTATATATTTGGATACATGATCTGTTCTTACAATATATCTTGGTTTAAAAACATAGGTTAATTTACTACCTCGAATCCTGAACTGCAAAGACGCACACTGAATTAAGCAGAAGTAGCTTTGAACCCCAAAAAAAAATCTGTTTTGAAGTTTACAATGCAATGAGATATTCATTTACATCATATTTATGACCATTAAAATTTTATTTTCAGAGAACACTTCAAAATATATATTTAGGCCCTATTTGTCCAAGCTTGAGCTCCAAGCTTCTAAGCTAGAGCCAAGCTTCTCAAGTTTATGCACAAGACATGGCTAACTGAGACAATGGAGACAGTAGAGTTTCAGCACTTGTTGTCATGCATTGTTTGAACAATGTATGTAGTTATGAACACACGAATTGTAAGTGTAAAGATGATGCTGAACCTAATATGTTTATGACAAATAGCACCAGTTAGTGCTTACACAAATGTGTGGGATCAACAACTACAAGCTAAACTCCTGCATTAGCTGGAAGTAAAATGGATATCTTTGCATTATGAAGAAAAAAATGCAAGTTCTCTTCCTTGATATTGCTCTTGCCCATGCCATTTACATATCAATATTTATGACATCAATCCACACACTGTTAAGTCTTCCATGATTAATTCCATCCTCCATGAGTAATCAGACTTGCTAGTATGATCAGTCAATAGGTAGGCATACAGACAAATACATGTATCCTGTACATTGACCATTACATTGCCACATCTGTAACTATACAATTTTTTGCATTAAATAAGTACCTATGCATGCACCAAGGTCACCAATTAGTTAAGACTATTTCCCATAGATTACATCCACCGAAAGCCATTTGACCAAATATGAAACTAACAAAGAATCGTGCAAGCCAGCCAGTAATGCAATACTTACAGAGAACAATTTTTCCGATGCCCTATCATAGGGATGCAGTGTTTTTCCATCCTGAATTGAGGGCTGGCAAGGATCCATCTGAACATAAATGCGCTTAGGAGTTAGGTCAGAATATTTCATTGCTGAAGGCATTTTTCTCTAGAGCATCCATATGATGTTTTAGTTTTTGAAATTTATAAAATTTTCTAGTTGGAGAACGCACCACTGCTGACTTTGCAATAAGATAACCTCTATCATAGAGACTGAAAGTGAAAGAAACCTCATGCTCTGCAATACAATTTTGAATGCTTAGTACAAAGGTGGATACTCATTACACAAAATTAATATGAAATAAAAATTTCTCTGACAATACCTGACAAAATCGCCCTAGAACATGTTGGTGAAATCGTAACGCCATTGGCATCAGCAGCGCTCTCAACAATACCATCCTACATAAAGAAAGCAGCTGATTCTGAAGGAAAGAAGATTACACATTAAAATCATGCTAAAAAAACCCAAAAAAACTGGCAGAAAAAAAAAACAAAATCAGTTAATCACAGAAATAGGCCCTTCGTATGGAACTAAGTTAAGCCAAGTAAACACCAGGGATCAAGACTTAAACCGGATACTCTCCAGTGGAAATGTTAACATTCTGCGTACGTTGATCCCACATCAACACGTAACGTTTATCCTTGCTTCGCCTAAAAGGGTTAACCCAATTGGTGTGGATGATTCCCCACAAACATCATATACTACTCTAACGCTATTACAACTAACCAATGTGGGACTTATCCCACCAATACTAGGCCAAAATGGGTCAGGGTGTTATCAAACAATTTGAACACCAAAATCCTTAAAAAAAAGAATACCTCCAACACTACAACTCAAATAATCTTCACGCTCGACAAACTTGTGTTGAAACAGAATGGGGCTTTTTGCTTGCTTTATGGTGAATACGTTCAAATTCAAACCCTCCCAAACTACACCAAGATCCTCAAGTCCAGCGAATACCAATGGTCAACAATATTAGGACGAAGCAGAACAAATAAACGAAGATAGAATTATCTGGTCTCTGCCCTATCAGAGTGCTATTTAGCCACAATACGCTAAATTTGAACAAAGAACTCCCCAGACATCCTCTAAATCCACCAGTCCAGAGCCCAAGCTTCCGGGCCGAAGCACCCAAAGAAACACGAAAAAGTTTTTATTTTTCCATTAACTACCGTGAACTCGAGCATACAAACCCAATCTACAACCACAGGGCTCCCCAAAATACAATCTTTGAACGCGCAATTGCACTAAAGAATTAGGCCATTCCAAATGACACCGCAATTGGGTTCAGAAATCCTCCACGCCGGACCAAGAGCACGAGAGCACGAGCCTTCGAGTCGAAATCGCCGGAAAAATTCGACCTTTCCGCAAGCACTGCCCGCAGAGACCCCCAAAATCGCAGCCAAAACTCGAATTTTTTCCCTCTTCCGCGCACAAAGCTCCCACCTTTGCGCGCCCAGATCGCCGGCGCCACCGCCTCGGCCATCCCGCGACCAAACCCAACCCAGCAAGCAACAGAAAGAGCACCTCACCTCGCGTTTCGCCACCGATCCTGACCCATCCTTCTCGCCAGCACCCGGCTTCTCCTTCCCCACCTCCGCCGCGGTCGCGCGCGCGGCAGGGTGCACGCGGACGCCGAACTTCGATAGCTTGATCGAGATCCCCATCTCCGCGGGTCAGTCGCCTGCGCCAAGGAACTAGGCCTGCCCTGCGGCCTCCGCCGCCGTCTCCCGCCGTCGCCGACGTGCTCGTGCGACCGAGAAGAGGGGTAGAGAGAGGGAGAGAGGAAAGAGAGGTTACGAGGTGAGCTCGGTGTACGGGGACACGGATGTAATTTAGAGGTGGCCAAACGGGTCGGGCCAAATGGGCCGGCACGCGGCACGCGACTGTGGATCCGGTCCGGGTACGGCACGGTCCAAAGTTAAACGGGCTGTGTCGGCGTGCCGTGCTTGGACCGAAGGTGCAGACGACGGCCAAGATCGCGCGGCATTCGTTCTGGCCGGCCCTAAGACGCAAGACGGCCAGACGGCACTACTGCTTAGCCTGTTTAAATGTAAAAATATGAATTTTTTCATATTTTTATCATACTTTTATCTATTTTTTTAATTTTTTCATATTTTTTGATTTTTTTTTTTCAAATTTTCTGACGCTAAATGGGCTATCGGGCCGATTTTATCCGCTTGGCTCAAGGAAGGATCGGCCAAGACGCGGACGCAGCGACCCGAGAGGCTAACGGACGTGCTCGGCGTCACCCCGCCCGCTTATTTAGTCGGGCCTAAACGCGTCTGCGTGCCTAAACGGATCGTGCCCATTTTTAAACCGGTCGTGCCGTGCCGGGCGGTCCGTTTGGCCACCTCTAGGATGTATGGCTCTGACAGGGAGAGCGCGTCTGTGACATGTGGGGCTAGGGAGGCGTGGGCATTGACGGCGGCGTTGGCGGAGTGGTGGGTTGGGTCCACGGTAGGAGAGGTGTTCGGCTCTGCATAGGCCTTGCTTACGTCCGTGGACTTAGCTCACGGGGATCAGGAAATCAGGATACAAATTTCGGCGACGAGCCACGCTGGCCCCGAAGCGCCACCTTTCTAAGACGGCCACGAGTCACGCCGCGCTTCGAACGCCACCTTCAAGACGGCCACGAGCCTACGCTGCGCTTTAGCGCCACCTTCTAAGACGGCCAGAGCCACGCTGCGCCCGAGCATCACCTTCTAAGACGGCCACGAGCCTACGCTGCGCTTCGAGCGCCACCTTCTACGACGGCCACGAGCCACGCTGCGCCGAGCGCCGCCTACACTCATCTACAAGCCTTCGCTGCGCCCGAGCAAAGATGGCACGATCGTCGACAATATATGGAGCATAAAGCGCCTAAGTCGTTTTTACTCAATTATGTCATTATAAATAAAATTGTTGACTTTCTCGACTTGCTACTTAGTTGACCCACAACTAAGCGAGAAGTCGGGGCTACCTAATAGTGTGCGATGCGCACATCTTTTCTCGAGTTGTATTTTTCTTCTTTGCTTAACGATCATGAGTGAATCCGAAAGCGATAACTCCAAATTGTGAAGCTCGACCCCATGAACGGCGAACTTTAGTCACCCAAAACACGTGCTCGAAAAGAGCCATGAGCCGACTCCCAACGCCGGGGCTAGACTAGTCGGGCAGAGTGCTTAAACAAAAGAGTCAAACCACTTGATGAATTCAAAATCAATAAGGAAAAGAGTAAAAATTCTAAAATTATATATACACCAATGACATCACATCCGAAAGTGAATTGTTTTTACATTGCCTAAGTTCGCATATACATGATTTCGTGGCTACTAAATTTGGATGCGATGTGTGTGAGCTAACGCTCAACGATTTACATCAAGAACTTCGCGATTTAATGAATTTAAAGGAGGACTGAATTTTTCCTCGAGCGGAAAAGCGTTTTGACTTCAGATATCGTTTGGGATACAAGATGTCCCAAGATGAGCCGATCGCTGTAATTCCAATAATGGGGCTAGGAACCACTCGGAAAGTTTAACGCGTGGAGCTCTATTGAGTCCTTCACGATCTCTTTGCCTACAACAGGCACTCTACCGTAGAAGGAAAACTAGTCGAAGTCGCATCAAGAATCTGGAAGCACTCGGCGTGAAGCATGACTCGGTTGGGCCGCAACCAGAAGGCGGCAACTCGATCGCAAAGGACTCGGGGCTACTTGTGGAATATAAGAACCCGGTACCCTCATGACAAGCCCAAGAGGAGGTCCGTAAAATACTCCTCGCGTCAGCCAGCCTTGCAGGCGCAAGGGGACATATCCTAAAGGAAGTGAACTTATATTTAGATATGATAGATACGGTTGTAATCCGAGTTGTTAATAGGGTAGATAAAGATGTAAACTATATCCTATTAACTGACTAGAATCTTGTAACCGATCGAAATCTCCAAACCGATCAGGACTCTGTAAGCCGCCCCACCCCCGCTATATAAGGGAGAGGGTGGGCAACAACAGAGGGATCCGATCATCCAAGCATAGAGCGATCAAGCCATAGAGCATAGCACACCTCATATCGCCCAGAGCATATTGCGCTTTGAGCAATCTTAGATCCAAGAAATCAGATAATCCCAAAGACACAGGACTAGGGTATTATCTCTCCATGAGAGCCCGAACTGCCTAAACCCCTTGTCTTGTGTGACCTTCGAGTTTGAGATCTAGCGCCTACCCCATAAATTCATTGCCGACTACAAAAGTCGACAGTCAGAGAAATGGTTTTATTTGAAGAAGGGCGAAGGGAGCGGCCTCGCATCACTGCTGCGTGGTCGACGGCAAGCGGAGACCTCGAGCTCAAGATTCAAGAATGACCAGCGCCGCCGCCATTCCATCATCCGCACAACGCGCAGACTAAAGGGGCAGGCAGTCGTTTACGACTACCTGCAGAGTCGGGTGTTCCCTCTTCGAAAGAGGTTACACCCCTTCTTCGAGATCACTGGGGAGCACGATGCCACCCGGGAAGGCCATGAAGGTAAGCCTAGTTTGACCCCAAGCTTCTTCGGGTTCGGTCGAGTTTCCTTGTTCTCAATTGTCTTCTTTCAACTTCCCGCAGTGCCGAAGGCGTCCTGGATTACTGCGAGGATGCAGGAGATCTTTGGGAAGGCCGCCATCGCTTACGACCTCGACGGCGACGTCCCCAAGAATATCTTGAGGCAAAGCAGCGAGGTAACGCATCTTGCCTTGTTTATGGCCCTGAGAGCTCTGGCTCGGGCGCTGATTGTGATGGGCTCGTGCAGGAGACCAAGGAGCTCTAGGAGACGGCCAAGCGGATGCTGCCGCTCCCTGGGCTGAGCAAGGGCAGGAAGGGGAGCAAGAGGCAGACCCCCGACACCCAGAAGCAGGTCGCTAAGAAGCCCCACGTCGAGTGGGATGATCGGGCCGTGGTAAGTCGAACGCCTCGGGCTCGGGAGCACTCGAGCCCGGGCTCGCCTTCCTGATGTTTCCCTTTGGCCCCTTTATTGATTTTTCACTTTTTCGCCAAAGAAGCAGAAGCGGCAATGCCGCCGAGCCCCGAATGCGCACTGGCAACGCCCCTGCCACGAGCACCCGAGGAAGTAGCCTTCCTACCGCCGCCGTGGAGACGCTGCGCCAGGTACGGTCTTCTTTTACTCTCCGTCACTCCGTCCTGCCACGGCGCTCGAGCGTCCGAGGGGCACTGACTTTGCTTGTGGCCCAGGCCGAGGAGGAGGAGGACGAGGACGACTTTCGCCTTGTGCCGCGGTCGCGGCGAGCTTCACTCGCCACGGCCCTCGGGGAAGACGACGCGGCCGAGGGAGGTGCGGACGAGGACGATCGGGGAGCCCCCGAGCTAGACGCCATCCTTGGGCGTCCCGCCGCGGTGAGCGAGGTCGAGCCTACGCAGGCCGAGGGCGACCAAGGAGCCCCCGAGCTGGAGGCCAGCCTTGGTGGCTCCGCTACGGCGGGTGAGGTCGAGCCCGGGCAGGCTGCCATCGCGGACCGGACGCCCCCGGCCGAAGGGGATCGGGCCGGGGCGTCAGAGAGCGCCGGCGCTTGCGGAGGAGAGTCTCCGACCTCGAGCAGGAGAAACTTGCTCGGGACATGTCTGTAGAATAGGCAAAAATATGTTAGTAGATAGGAGGGGGGCAAAAGATTTGCACCCCTTATAAAGACAATTGTATTGTTTTGCCTTAAGTAATGAGATTGCGCTTTTAGACGACTTAGCTTGTTTTTTGCTCCTCAACCCCCGGAGGCGAACCACGGGACCGTGATGCTAGCTCGAGTGGGGGGTGAAGGACCATGTGGAGGTCCATCCATGTTTGTGATGAGTATTTGACTTTATTTGAGCAAGGTGTGCTCAAGTTTGAGTTTGATTTGGATTGATTTTCAAAATGAAGCAATTTGAGTTGTCTCTGCCAGGAGTGGCAGTACCGGTCGTATGGACGCAGTAGTGATGAGTTGGATGGTTTATTGCACATCTTTGTGGGCATTGCTATGTGAGGAGTTTCCTTGTCTTTGATGGTTGCAGGGCGACGGTGCTAGGTAATGGTGAGGCGAAGGATGACCGGGACTAGGCGAGGAGCGTGGAGGTCCAGACGGTTGGGAGATCGCCGGAAGATGATCGGAGACTGAGTCTGGGCAAGTCAAGAAGACAAGGAAAGGAGTTGATGCTAGCTAGATGCCGCGTGGATCAATGAGGGCCGTTGATTGAGGTCTAGTTGATAGGTTAGCGGGTCTATGTAGTATGCTTTGAAAACCTGCAAGAAAACCCGATATGTGTGTGGGTTTTGGGTTAGCCTTGCATGGCTGTGTGTGTGGGTTAATCCTAGCCCTTAGATGAGTGCTCTAGGGTTGAGGGACTCATCCAAGGGTGGTAGGTGGCCCAAGAGTAGTATAAATAGGGGTAGAGGGTAGCCTCCTTCCCTTGAAGGTGTTGAGGTTTTGATGCTCATTTGAGCTTTGCCCACATAAATGTGAGGTTTTGTAACCTCCCTTCCAGAAATGAAAGTTTTATCCATCCACCTCTGAATTTATTTTATGATTTACATTATGTCTTTACTTTACATAATTTAAATTCAGATTTACTTTCCCGCAATTACATTCCCGCAATTTACTTTCAAGTAATTTGGATTTGCCTCCCCTCCTTCTAAATGCTGCTGACCTTGGATATTTTGAGTGTGTTCATATGGTTTTACATCTCTTTTGCACTCTTGGATTGAGTATAGAACATCTTTTCTTTCAAGTTCCAACTTTGTTCAGAACTTGTTCTTCGCGCAGCAGTCAGTGTTTGATTTTTGTAAAAATCTAGAAAAATCCTTTTTGAGTGATTCTTCTTGGAGGAGGTGCCGGACTCTGATATACACCTATAGAAAAATTTTGGAGTTCACTTGTTGCACCGTTTGGGTGCCATAAGGTGAAAACCGAGCCCCAAACTTTCTGCTCGAAGTTCTTGGGCATACTGTGTTCTTAGATTTTTCCTGTTTTTTCTGTAAGGCATTTTGAGGATAAATTCGGTGGAGTTCTTCAAGACTCTGATTATCATAGGGAGAAAAAATTATCAGAATTTTGTGAGCTGCAGAAACCCACCAACCTCCTGTGCAAATTGAGGACAAGTTCTGGAAATTCTGCTTTTGCTTTTCTGAAAGTGACTTTTGTGATTTGAATTGATGTCCTTTCTAAAAGCAAGAGTTTGAATTGATTCCTCTTTATCTTAGACACTAGACAACCAGGATTGTGACTCAAAAATCCCCACATATTTTATGGTACTTAACCATGCAAGCTTGGGGTACACATAGTTGTCTAGTTTTTTGGGTTTTTCACAATTTCCTTTGAGCGATCTTGTCGAGGTTTTTGTTGGAATATTTTGGGGTAATTTTTATTTGCGACCATTCACCCCCCTCTGTTCGCCATCTCGGTCCTTCAATTGGTATCAGAGCCAGTTTTGCTCTTCCATAGATCTTGACCGGTCTCAAGAGCCATGGCGACGGATAGATATTCCACCAAGCCTCCAGTTCGTGAGCCGACGCGTGAGAAGAAGTACCGTAACTTCTCCAAGAACAAGAAGCTCTTCCACCGCGTCCTCGCCGCGCTTGACGATATCAACCTCTCCGACACGGAGACATGGAGCGACGAGGACGAGGATGAACCGCAAGAGAAGAAGGGCGGCGACGACTTCTCCGGCATGTGCGTCATGGCCGACGCCAACGGAATCAGCGACTCAATGTGACAAATGACACGGATGAGGTACCTACCACGACGAGTTAAATGTCGCATTCAGTAAATTAGGCAAGTTTCATGCTAAGGCTAGGTCGAGGTGTTCTAAGTTAGAGAAGGAAGTAGGTACCTTGACTCGGGAGTTAGCTTCACTTAGATCTTCTCCCTCCTGAGTCACTGATGATTGTGTTCTCTGTGATGCTGTTCTTGTGGAGTTGGAGAACCTAAGGACCATACATGATAGTGTGCTTGCTGAACTTGATAGTCTTAGGTTGAAGAATGCTAGCACTAGTTCATTCATGCTATTCTGTTGAGGCTAGTTTTCTTCATGCTCACTCCACTCCATCATGTGCTAATTGCCCTAAATTGCTTGCCGAAATTGATGCCATGAGCGAACATCTTAGAAAGCTTTCTTCTAGAAACGATGAACTTGAAATGTATGCTTCTAAGGAACCAGTCAGCTCATGTGAGGGCTGTAGGCAACTAAAACTTGACATTGAATCCTTAAATGTCAAGTATGCTAATCTTGCTAAGGACTTACTAGATAAGTCACAAGAAAGTTGCTTGCGATGTTCTATGATTGAGGGGGACTTGGATAAAATCCATGTCGAGCTTAGGAAGAAATTAGAAGACCAAGCCCATAGAATTAGAAATGCATCTTGCGTTTCTTGTGAGGCCCTCAAGATTGAGGCAGCCGTGCTAAGGGAACAAAAAGCACGTGCTGAGAGATCTTCTCTTTCTGGTTCTTCTTCTTCCTCTCCTTCCCCCTGTTCTTCTTGTGCTTCTTTCTTCCGAGATTGCCAGTATCTTATGAGCACTCTCGAGAAGTTTGTTGGAGGCAAGAAGAAGCTCAATCTTATTCTAGACCAATCCAAGATTAGTAGATTCAATCAAGGTCTAGGATTTGATCCCTTGAGCACGCCGGCGCATCCTCCCACCATTGTCGCGGCTCCAACAGTGGTGAGATTGTGGTAGCTCCTGAGTGAGCACCACCAAGTTTAGGTCTCTTTGGGTTGTCCATAGGACTTCGACTGTAAGGGTGTTACTCCTATTGCTTCCGCCTCTAGCAAGGCGAAGTACACATGCACCTTCCGAAGAAGGATGGTCACCTAGTAGATTTACGCTTCAGCGCGCCAAGATCACTCGGCGTGAGCGTGTTGTGCTCTTAGGGGTATTCGTGGTCATCCCTGCACTTTGAGTGCTCCTAAGACACACACCGCTTCTAGACAAAGTTAGAGAGTCGCCTGCTTTTGGGCAGCGCCCGTGATTCGGTTTTCATGCTAGTTCTTTGAGTTTTAGTCCGGAGCTGTTCAGAGTCGGCCTCTTCCGCCGTCCTCTTGATATTCCTCGCTTTTCCCATCGAGGTAGATATCGTGGCGTGAGGTGTTTTCTGGTAGGAGATCCAGCACCTTCTTTGGGATGGTCCGCTTTTGCACCACGGCGTGCTAACCTGGATTCCACTCCTAGATCATCTACTAGAGTTACTCGATCTTGTTAGAGTTGAGCGTCGAGAGACACTCGAGTCTAGTCTTCTTCAGGTTCGGTACTGAGGTGTCGATGGTTCAAGATTGGGTTCCTAAGTCTTCACCTATCCCAAGATCGAGTCATCTTTCCTCTTGTGTCAATTCCTTGTGTCATATCTATGCGATGATGCTTTTAAGTGCCTTTTGCCTTTCTCATAGCATGAGTCGCTTGAGGCCAGCTTGAGGATGTGATCACTGCCTAGTGGAGTGGATTTGGGTCATCTTGTGGACTTGTCCTTTCTTAGTTCGATTCTTAGTCCATGAGTTGTCCTGAGGCATCATCTTCATCATCGCATAAGTAGTGGACCTCGCTTTTCCTCGAGGTACCCACTCACGGCAAGAGTTGCAAGGAAAGTATGTTGGTCATGTTGATCTTTACTAATCTCATCTAGGATCGGTTTGTCGCTTTTCATGTTGGCACTCGATGTGAATTCCGAGTTGACCTTTGCGGCTTGTCTCTAGAGGATTGGATCTTCCCGCATGACCATCATGAGCATCATGCTAACTCGCATGTACTTTCAACTTTGTTTGCCTCGTGTTTCTCTCCACAAGTGTTGAGCTTCATGATAACAAAGATTGGGGACTTCCACTTCCATGGTGAGCTATCTCATACCCTCATGTCGGTTATACTTGTGATCATCATTTCCATGACATGTTGTGATTGCTCTTGCTCCCATGTGTATTATATGTACTTTGCTAGGTCTTGTTAGTTTTTGTCTGTCTTGTTTTGTGCCATAGCATGTTTTCCCCAACCATCTTTGTGCTTCATGTATTATATCCTAAATTCATGAGCTCTTTCCCAAAGATGTGATTCTCTTGTTTTTATCCTGTCCATGATATTGTTCATTTGGTATGAGCATTTGTATTAACAATGGGCACGTGCTATATATCATTTACTTTATTTTGTCATGAGTAGTATCTAGGTTATATGACCCGATTTTCTATTACATCCATGATTAGCTTTATTTAGACTTTGTTTGTTAGACTTTGTGCTACATGTGAGTGTCTTTCATGAGATTAGGGTCATATGATCTAGCTCACATTGTATGACTTATATTGTTCATGATCACCTTTATTGTCCTTCATGCTTATATGCTTCATACCTATTTTGCATGAGCTTGTGTTCTTCATTCATGGCATGTATTCATCATCATGCATAGAGTGTTGCCATAAGTAGCTTCTCATCTTTATGTCCATGGTCACCATTTACTTTCATCTTTGTCGTGTCCTCATGACCTTTTGTTTGGTCTTGTTTTGACGGGCCTTTTCGCAAAGATGTAAATATTATTATTGAGACTATGGATAAATGGATCTTGATGTTGCTAATTGGTTTGTTTTATGCATGATCCTCTTTGGTTGTCTTCATTCATCTTGCTCATGTTATATCTAGTAGCATGTTGTTGTGCTTCATGAGGTATTTCTTCATTTACATGCTCATTGCCATGTTTAGGTAGTATCTTGATCCGTGTATTTCTAGGCTTGCACATGATCCTGCTAGCATTTTGTTGTCGTGTGATGCACCTTGCTTAGCTTCTTCTCGCCAAAGATGCGATTGCTATGATGCACCTTGTCGTTGTTTATCATGTGGATATGTTTTCACCGTTGTCTATGGATATATGGATCTTGATGCTATCTTTAGCTTGGTTGTGATCATGATCTTACATTACCTTCTCGCATCATGTTCATGCTCTAGATGATCATTTGCCACACTTTTCCCGTATCTTGTCCATTCGTGCCTAGGAACCGGATCGCCTAACCCCAGATTTCAAAGCATAGATTTGTTGGATGCATATGTGTAGGCTTTCGGTGAGGAGACCATCATCCTAGGAATATCTCTAAGTCTTCTTCCTCCGCTTTTGGATCCACTTGTGTCATTTGCCACTACTTGCTCTACACCGCAGAGGTAAGTACCTGTGAAAATGTTGATGATAGTGATGGGTCTCTTAGGAGGTTGTGGTTCTTTTGTAGGTAGAGCTTGTGTCCTATTTGTCTAGAGTCTTTTGGTTGGACTTCTAGCATAGTTAGGTTGCTTCTTACCTTGAGCCATCTTGCTCCTTAGAGACCATGTGGTTTTAGATCTTATCTCTTCTCCTCTAACTTTCTACCTATCTCTTGTAAGGTGAGAGTTTTAGAGTGTGCCTTAAGGGGAGTAGAGTGTGTTCAGGGGGATTTGAGCTTGGGTTTATGAGCTCATATGGCATTTCGTGAGGGGGAGCTGGTTTGTATATTATGTATTATATGTTTTCTTCCAGCTTAGCTTTTCTTTTCTTTGTGTTTCTTTTGGGTGACTTTGGGCTTGTTTTCTTGAGTTGAGTTCACTCACTTAGACTTCTGGCATGCCTTCCATGGACCTCTTATCTTGTGCTTTAGGTTGCTATCATGCGTGATTAGCTGTTCTCTCTTCTCTCTAGGTTGAGTTCCCTCACGCCTTATAAGTCTAGCGTGTATTGGGCCTCTTGGGTAGACAGGTCTGTGTGCACTCCTTAGTTGGGATCTAGAGTCGCTTCCTATGTCACCATGGGGAAGATAAGAGCGAGTCTAAGCCGTAGTGAGTCTCTTCTATCTTATCTATGCTCAATAGCCATCCAGCTTTGCGCTTCTCGCTTCTTCTCCTCATTCTGTTTTTCTGGTTGTTATTGAGTTCATTCGGTTTTCTTTATGCCTAATCTTGATAATAACTCAACTTTAACCAGATTTGAGCTTAAAATTGATTCATTTGTTGAGGGGAGTTTGGGAATCTGTTCATGCATTGCATTTAGACTGCATTTTCTGCTTTATGAGCTTTGTCTATTATGCAATTGATTTCTTCTTCATGCTATACACCATGCTACATCATTTGAAGAAAATCACTAGCTTAGGTATGTCCAAATTCATTTAACTTGCTAAGCTTAAAAATGAAATAAGCCTTAAATGAAAACTTGATGAAACTTGTTGCTTTTACTTGCTAGGTTTCTTCTCTAGAGGTTTGTGCCATAATTTGAGAAATTTAGGAGTTCTCTAGAGTCCCTATAGTAACTTGGGTGAAACTAGTTTGATCCATGCTAGAGTCCTTCAATTGCTCATGAATCATTGTGCAAAAAAAATGAAAATTAAACAAAATTGACTCTTCTTGTGCACATATGACTCAACACCTTGCATTCACAAGACCGCTTCCCATTGCACTTGGGATGAACTTGAATACATCGTGTTTGACCTAGACCATCCTCTTAAGAGTTCATCTTGAGATGGTCGATACGGCTTGAGTCAATTGGTTGTCAAAAGAAAATGCAAATAAATTAAAAACAAAGACATATGTGGGTAAAGAATGCAAATAATGTCAAACATTTGCACCTGCTATGTCTTGTATGATGATAAATCAAAATTTGCATTAAGTGATAAATGAGCCCAAGGACCTTGTATGCTCTTCTAGATTCCCCAAAGTGTTGAGTAGGATGAACTCTAGGTTTTCCTTTTGATCCTTAGAGTGGCTATTCTTCTATTTTTGAAACTAAAGCTAAGTGTTGCACTTGTCTAATCTTGCTAAAATGAAATATTCAAAACTAAGCTCGATTTGCACTTGGACATGTCTTAATTTAGTCATCTTCTAAATTGACAAGCTTGGTGTAATATCCTTCCATTTTGATCAATTGGATAATCTTCAAAGCTCTTTCGATTGCATTTCATGCATACATAAAAAATTGATGCCTATATTGCCAAAAGGGGAGAAAACGTAGAAAAGGCATCACTAAAATGATAAAAATGTGAATGCTTATTTGGTTATTATGACCTTTGTAAAACTATGCTACTACTACTGTTGGATCATAATCTCATAATCACATTTGACATGTTTAGTTGGATTTTAGAGTTTTGTTGAAAACTTGCTCTTTCTTAAATTTAACTCTAAAATCTGAATTCCTCTTCGTCAACTTGGTCATGGTTCTAATTTCTATCTTTGGACCAAGTTTGACTTTGCAACTAAAAATTGCTTTCTTCTTCATTTTCTTCAAACTCAAATTTATGCCTTTTGTGTGGTTTGTCAATATACTCATCAAGGGGAGATTGAAGGACCATGTGGAGGTCCATCCATGTTTGTGATGAGTATTTGACTTTATTTGAGCAAGGTGTGCTCAAGTTTGAGTTTGATTTGGATTGATTTTCAAAATGAAGCAATTTGAGTTGTCTCTGCTAGAGTGGCGATCTGGTCGTATGGACGCGGTAGTGATGAGTTGGATGGTTTATTGCACATCTTTGTGGGCATTGCTATGTGAGGAGTTTCCTTGTCTTTGATGGTTGCAGGGCGACGGTGCTAGGTCATGGTGAGGCGAAGGATGACCGGGACTAGGCGAGGAGTGTCGGAGGTCCAGACGGTTGGGAGATCGCCGGAAGATTATCGGAGACGAAGTCCGGGCAAGTCAAGAAGACAAGGAAAGGAGTTGATGCTAGCTAGATACCGCGTGGATCAATGAGGGCCGTCGGATTGAGGTCTAGTTGATAGGTTAGCAGGTCTAGGTAGTATGCTTTGAAAACCGTGCAAGAAAACCCGGTATGTGTGTGGGTTTTGGGTTAGCCCTTGCATGGCTGTGTGTGTGGGTTAATCCTAGCCCTTAGATGAGTGCTCTAGGGTTGAGGGACTCATCCAAGGGTGGTAGGTGGCCCAAGAGTAGTATAAGTAGGGGTGGAGGGGTAGCCTCCTTCCCTTGAAGGTGTTGAGGTTTTTGATGCTTATTTGAGCTTTGCCCACATGAATGTGAGGCTTTGTAACCTCCCCTTCCAGAAATGAAATTTTTATCCATCCACCTCTGAATTTATTTTGCGCATTTACATTATGTCTTTACTTTACGCAATTTAAATTCAACATTTACTTTCCCGCAATTACATTCCCGCAATTTACTTTCAAGTAATTTGGATTTGCCTCCCCCTCCTTCTAAATACTGCTGATCTTTGATGTTTTGAGTGTGTTCATATGGTTTTACATCTCTTTTGCACTCTTGGATTGAGTATAGATCATCTTTTCTTTCAAGTTCCAACTTTGTTGAGAACTTGTTCTTCGCGCAGCAGTCAGTGTTTGATTTTTGTAAAAATCTAGAAAAATCCTTTTTGAGTGATTCTTGTTGGAGGAGGTGAGAGACTCTGATATAAACCTACAGAAAAATTTGGAGTTCATTTGTTGCACCTTGTGGGCGCCATGAGGTGAAAACCGAGCCCCAAACTTTCTGCTCGAAGTTCTTGAGCATACTGTGTTCTTAGATTTTTCCTGTTTTTTCTGTAAGGCTTTTTGAGGAGAAATTTGGTGGAGTTCTTCACAACTCTGATTCTAATAGGGATAAAAATTCTCAGAATTTTGTGAGCTACAGAAACCCACCAACCTCCTGTGCAAATTGAGGACAAGTTCTGGAAATTCTGCTTTTGCTTTTCTGAAAGTGACTTTTGTGATTTGAATTGATGTCTTTTCTAAAAGCAAGAGTTTGAATTGATTCCTCTTTATCTTAGACACTAGACAACCAGGATTGTGACTCAAAAATCCCCACATATTTTATGGTACTTATCCATGCAAGCTTGGGGTACACATAGTTGTCTAGTTTTTCGGGTTTTTCACAATTTCCTTTGAGCGATCTTGTGGAGGTTTTTGTTGGAGTATTTTGGGGGAATTTTTATTTGCGACCATTCACCCCCCCTCTGTTCGCCATCTCGGTCCTTCAGGGGGCCTAAGGGCCGAGACTCGAGTGTCTCGAGACCGGTGAACCCACGGGCGTGACTGCCGGGAGGGATCCTGCGACAGGGGGATAGCTGGCTTACCGCGATGAGGATCGTCTTACCATGTATTCGACCCCCGGAGGTAAGTGTCCAGGTCACGACCCGGGTTGCGTTGCTCGAGACACGAGAGACAAGCATGGCGATAAGGAAAAGCACCTTATTGTAAACAGAAGCAGGGGGAGCATCAGGCATAAAACCTCTGGAGCTGGTCTACATTCCACGAGTTCGTGAGCTCCCAACCATCGGGGGTTGCTAGCCGGTAAGCTCCCGTGCGACTTGCTGAGACGACTCTGTAGGGGCCTTCCCACAGCGGGGACAATTTGTCGGTGTTGGACCAGTCCTGGATTCGTCTTAAGACCAGGTCCCCGATGTGGAAGCCCCTAGGTCGTATCGATCGGGCGGCATGCCTGCGGAGATCTTGTAGGTAGCGCGCCGAACGCAGCAGTGCGCGGCACCTTACTTCCTCCGCGAGGGCGAGGTCAAGAGACCACTCCTACTCGAGGTCGACCTGGTGGACCGAGCTAACCCTGACGGAGCCGAGCGTAATCTCGGATGGCAGGACGGCCTCAGCACCGAAGACGAGCTGGAAAGGGCTCGCCCCCGTTGCCCGGCTTGACAAGGTGCGGACGGACCAAAGGACGGTGGGGAGCTCGTCCACCCAGGCCCAACCGCGCTCTCCGAGCTCGGCGAAAACTCGCTTCTTGACGCTCTGGACGAGCTGTCCATTGGCGCGCTCGACCGCCCCATTGCTCTGAGGATGGCTTACCGAAGGAAAGCAGACCTTGGTCCCTATGTCCGCGCAGAACCCTTGGAACAGCTCACTGGTGAACTGCGTCCCATTGTCGGTGATGATCCTGCAAGGGACTCCATACCTCGTGACCACAAAGGAACGGAAGAACCTTACCGCGGCCTTTGCGGTGATGGCGGAGACCGACTCAGCCTTGATCCACTACGAGAAAGTGTCGATGGCGACGAACAGGAATTTCTTCCTTCCAACCGATCTCGGAAAGGGGTCGAGGATGTCGAGGCCCCACGTCGAGAACGTCCAGGCGAGGGGAATGGTCTGCAAGGCGTAGGCCGATTGCCGGGACTTCCGGGCATGAAACTGGTAGGCCTGGCAAGCGCGGACGATGTCTTGAGCCTCCCCGAGCGCTGTTGGCCAGTAAAATGCCATCCGGAACGCCTTCCCGACCATGGTCCTGAAAGAAGAGTGAGCGCTGCATAGGCCTGAATGTATGTCGTTGAGTAAGTACTTACCCTCCTCCGGGGTGACACATTTTGATAGGACGCCTAGGGCTCCTCGATGGTAAAGCTGCCCGCCGACGAGCCTGTATGAGCTCGCGCAGCGCTGGATCCTGCTTCTCTCGACCGGAGTAGCGGGGAGCTCTCCGTGGTCGAGGAACTTGGCGATCGGGTCCATCCACGAGGGAACGCTCTCGAGGAGGGCCACCGGGTCTTCCTGGTCGGCGACGGACGACGCCACCAAGGTCTCGAGGATGACGTCTGGCGGGAGCTCATCACCAGACGATCCGAGCTTGGACAGAAGGTTGGCGATGGATTTGTCCTTCCTCGGCACGTGTTGGATCTTTAAGTTCCGGAACCACCTCTCCATCTTACGTACCTAGGCGAGGTACTTGGCCATCAATGGGTCCGAACACTGGTAGTCCTTGTTGTATTGATTGATGACTAGCTGGGAGTCCCCTTTAACAATCAGCTGACGAATGCCCAGGGACTTGCAAGCTCGTAGGCTAGCCAAGTGGGCCTCATACTCTGTAGCGTTGTTGGTTGCGGGAAAACTGAAGCAGACCACATACCTCAAGTGGTCACCCCGAGGGGAGACGATGAGAACGCCAGCCCCCGAGCGCTCAAATGACCTCGATCCATCGAAAAACATGGTCCAAAGGTTCTTAGACTTTGACCACGGGCTCGGGGGCAGGCTCGATCATTTGCTCGACCACGAAATCGGCCAGCGCCTGTAATTTGACGGCGGTGCGGGCCACGAAGCAGAGGTCGAACTCGGCCAGTTCCATGGCCCACATGGCGACGTGACCTCCAGCCTCCGGGTTCCTGAGGATCTCTCCGAGCGGGAGCCCGCTTGGGATGACCACTACATGCACTTGAAAGTAGTGCCGAAGCTTATGCGAGGCCATGAAGAGGGCGTAGAGGAACTTCTAGACCAGAGGGTAGCGCTCCTTTGGCCCATGAAGCACCTCACTGACGTAGTAGATCGGGTGCTATCGCCTGGTGCGCTCGGTCACCAGGACCGCGCTAATGGCCTGGGTTGTGGCTGCGAGGTAGAGCAATAGCACTTCGCCCTGCTGCGGAGTTGTCAGCATAGGTGGACTTGAGAGGTATGCCTTAAGCTCGTCGAAGGACCGTTGGGCTTTGAGGGTCCAGTTGAAGTCCCCGTGCCTGCGCAGGATCCTGAAGAAGGGCAGCCCTCGCTCGCCGAGCCTGGAGATGAAGCGACTGAGGGCGACGATGCGGCTGGTGAGGCTCTGGACCTGCTTTACCGAAGTCGGGGCGGCCATCTGCTCAATTGCCTCGATCTTCTCGGGGTTCGGGCCCACGCCCGATCCCCCGATCATATAGCTGAGTACCTTTCTGGAGGTCGTGCCGAAGACACATTTCTCGGGATTAAGCTTGATGCCAAACTTGTTCAGATTGGCGAAGGTCTCGGCCAGATCGTTGACGTGGTCGGCCTCGGAGGAGCTCTTGACGATGATATCGTCGACGTAGACCTCGAGGTTTCGACCGATCTGCGGGTCGAAGGTCTTGACCATCAGCCGCTGGAATGTCGCGCCCGCGTTGCGGAGGCCGAACAACATGTCGTGTAACAGAAGGTTCCGAACAACGTGATGAAGGCGGTCTTGTCCTCGTCTTCCACGGCGAGCTTGATCTGGTGGTAGCCGGAGTAGGCGTCGAGAAAACTCAACATCTTGGCGTTGGCGGTGGAGTCCACAATTTGATCTATGTGTGGGAGAGGGAAGTTATCTTTGGGGCACGCAGCATTTAAGCCTGTGTGATCGCCGCACATTCTCCATTTTCCGCCTTTCTTTTGTACAATTATAGGGTTGGCCAGCCATTCAGAGTAGTTGACCTCGCGAATGAAGTCGGCCTTTAGGAGCTTGTCGAGGTGCTCCCTGATTATCACCGCTTTCTTAGGGGAGAAGCGCCGCAGTTTCTGGCGCACGGGCCCGCAGTCAGGCTTTGTTTGCAGCTTGTGCTCGACCACCTCCCGTGGGACCCCCGGCATGTCCGATGGTTCCCATGCAAAAATGCTTTTATTATTTCGGAGGAAGGTAGCGAGCTCGTCTTCCTATTTTGCGTCGAGCTAGGCGAAAATGTGGGCGCACTTGCCCGAGCTCCCCTCCTCGAGCTGCACGGCCTTGGTTGGGCCACCGGGCTGGATTGTCGCCCTCCGGCGGGCATTCTTCGGGGTTGTCTCGGGACCCTGTTGAGGCAGCACGCTGGCGAGCGCTAGGGCCTTTTCCTCATAGCCGTGCGCCGCCTTGAGGTCGCCGCAGACCGTTATGACCCCGCTGGGCCCCGGGAGCTTCATACACCGGTGCCCGTAGTGATTCGCGGTCATGAACTTAATCAGGGCCGACCGTCCGAGAATGGCATTATAGGGGAGGTCCTCATCGACCACCTTGAAGGTGGTCAGCTCGGTGCGGAAGTTCGTGGAGTCCCCGAAAGTCGTGGGCAAAATCACTTGCCCGAGCGGAGTGGTTGAGCTCCCGAAGACGATCGAAGAAGAAGGATCGCTATATTTTGATTTTCGACCGGTATTCGTGATCCGGTCAAAGGCGCTTGCCAAGAGCAGGTTGAGGGAACTTCCCCCCATCAACCATAACTCGTTCGACGACAGTGTTGCTTATGGTCGGGGCGACAACCAGAGCGGTCTTGAAGTCTCGGGACATCCCCAGGGGACCCGGGAGAAGATGATGGGAATGCCATCCCACCTGCAGGGTTGGTCGATGAGTTTCCCGATGGTGGCTTGGTACACGGTGCGCGCAGCATCCTTCAGCTCGCGTCGGGACCGATATGCCGAAGAGCCGCCGAAGATTACATCAACACGGCGGTCGCCCTGCTGGAACTCCAAATCGAGGCCTTCTCGGCCCTCGTCGGTGTCGATTCCGCCGGGAAGCTCGCCATCCTTCGGGAGCGTGGGCATCTCTCCACGCCCTCTGTAAAAGGCGTCTAGTCTGTACAGCCACGTCCGGCAATTCCTTTTGAGTAAGCCATGCATATAGTATGCTAGATTTGCATTCTATGCACGACTTGTTGAGTGCTTTATGTACTCACAATTGCCAATAACAACATCACTAGTTGAGGAGGAGTCTACACCAGTTTTGAAGGAGTATCCAAAAGAGTCGAATATTTAGGGTGCGAGCCTTGTCAGTTGCATGCGGTATACTGAGGGGTTATCTACGTTTTCATCCTGCTGTAATTTAATTTGTTAATCAAGTTTAGCCCTGTGTGGTATATTCATATAAGGTCGACCATAAGGTCAGTCAATAGGTTAATAATTATATATGAAGTCTTTTGTTATGATTCAGCTGTGTATGATTGTGATATTATATGTTGAGGCCGTGTGCACTAGCGTGATCCTGGACTAGTGTGATTTACATATTTGAGTCCCAACAGAGGTGGTATTAGAGCCATATTGACTGTAGGTCTTGACCCTAGATAGTCTAGTTGTCTCTTAAGTGTGTCCAAAAATTATTTTCTAAAGAAAAATTTAAATTGACTAATAAGAAGCTCTTGACTCTTCTCATTCTTCTATTCTTGTCTCTTTGTTGGAATTTTCTACCGATTCTCTTTGAGGGAATTTTCTGCCGATTCAAGTGGAGGTCTCACCCAAGTTCCTTTATCAGATGAGGATGGCTCAGACCTATGGTGAGCGCGAAGGAGGTTATGCTGCTGAACTTTGGAAGGTTCTATAGGTTCTTGGAGGCTTTGTTTGACCGCTTTATAAATGAAACTGCTAGGTTGTCAACGGTATAGAGCAAGGCATCATTTGCAAGATTCTCATTTACGCTCGGAAGGATACAAAAGCCAGCAAACCAATCAACATTATGGTCAGAAGAGCTACATTTGAAATTGGGATTCAGGAGTTTTCTCGTCTTGCCCTGCGATGGGTTTTCAGGATTATGCTCACGAGTTGGAGGACATCATGTTCAGTCTGCATCCATCTGGGTGTACTTCTCAACGCTAGAAGATTGAAGAGGAAGAGGATGCCACTGTGGTGCACTTGGCAAAGTTTGCCGCTGCTTAAGAAGTTCTCATGAAGGATACAACTTAAGAACTGAGGCAAGTGTATGAAGCCTTGAGGGTTGCTGAAGAGGAACTTCAGGAGACGCGCATTGTGGCGACTGAGAGGATCATGTAGTTGGAGGAAGCCCTATGTGGTGATGGTAATCAAGTTGAGTAGGAGCAAGGTGAGGAAGAGGAGGAAGACCCTGAAGAAGTTGAGATTGAGCCAGAGGAGCATGATGTGCATGTGGATTTTGAGGTGCCAGCTGCTGGACAGCAAGATCGTTTTGCACCTATGCCAGCCCACCCACCAGTGTATGCACCGGGAGAGCCTCAGTCTGGGTGATTGGATGAGTGAGAGAGTTAGTAAGTAGTTGAGACTCTTGCTTTGAGTCGCGTTTGTTTAAGTTAGAAAGTGTCACCTATTTAGGCGGTAATTTTGTGTGCTTAGGTTGATTTGGTTCCTTCATGATTGCTGAGTGTGTAGTATGTGTTGCATAGCTTTTAGGCTTTTGTAAGTAACCATACCAAGTTATTAATAAAATTTGCTTATTATATTGGGTTAAACCTATTTTCCCTACATTAGGATTCTTGAACCGTATCTATGTTGTTTTCCTCTCCCCTAACCCTATGGAGCAATCAAAAGATGGTGCAAACAAGAGGAAATAATGGAGCTTCTGGGAGTGGAACCCGATCAAACAATAACCCCCAATGAAGGGGTATTTCCTAAAGCATCGCCACCCAGTAGACATGCAGAATCTGAGAGCTTTTCTTGCTGCACAAACTCAGTTGATGCAGACATGATGCAGCAAACGCAGAACATGACAACCCAAGCTGCTATAAGATCGAGGATACCGACTAGAGGGGGGTGAATAGGCGGTTATAAAAATTTCTTCTCTAATTAAACGAACACCTAAGTACCCCTATGTCAAAATATAAACGATAAATGATGCGGAAGCGATAAACTAAGGTTTTGACAATTAAAGCTTAAATCAACTAGGCTCACTAAGTGCATTAGCTATTTATGTCTCTAACAATAAATTACAATCCTAAAGACAAGCGAGCAATTTAATTCTAGGAATGTAAATTGCAACAATATAAATAAGGAATAGGAATCATACACAATGAGACACAATACTTTTTACCGTAGTGTTCGGAGACTTGCCGGTCTCCCCTAATCCACATTGAGGCAAGCCTAAACCACTTTGGACCGGCTCCACGAATTGAGCATCCGCCTCGATTCCACTAGTGGTAGCTCTTTCCCCCTTCAGGTAGGCGAGCTCCGACTTTTACAACTTTGCCAGGCCTTCTCACAATCTTCTTGAGAAGGTCACCGCGCACGATGCCTCCACACGTCGTCTAGGTGTCGGCAAACACCAAAGTAACAAGTCAAGCCCTCTAGCTTGAGCTTCACCAAGTACAACACATGTACAATAGTGATCACCGAGTGCAACACATGCACAAGGCTCCCCTCAAGTGCAACACATACACAAGAGGCTCTCAATTCTCTCTTAAATGCAACACATGCAAATAGGACTCACTCTTAGCACAAGAAGCAAATGGGAGAGAGCAACACATGCACACAACTCCCACACACTCATAATAACACCAGCAACCAGCAAATGCCCCACCCAAGGCCTCCTTTTATAGTCTCCAAGCCAAAACTAGCTGTTTGGAGGCAAATCTAGAAAAACTCAGCAAATCTGGTGCTACCGCCCAACTAGGCCCAGTAGCATCGGCCACCAGGCCAACGGCTAGACAAACTAGTTGTTGCAAGAAATCCGGTACACCAGCAAACTAGGAGCGGTGCTACAGCTCGGGCGGTAGCACCGGCCATATGACCGATAGCACCAGCCCCGAGTCGATCGCAAAAACACCTCCTCTGGAAAATATACACCAGACCAGAGGGGCGGTGCTACTGCTCGGCCGATAGCACCGGGCTACCATGGCCGGTAGCACCGCACTGTCAGATTGCCCAAAAACAACCTCTCTAGAATTTTTGCACCAGACATGAGGCCGGTGCTACCGCTCATCCGGTAGCATCGGGCTACCATGGGCGGTATGACCGGCCTTCCAGAGCAAAGTTTTATTTTACACAAAAACCAAGCCAATTCAAATCAAGAACCCCTTTAGATCAATTCTTTGAGCCATGTGGTGATCAGCACATGATCAAGCAATTTGCAAAACACATTTACAAACCCTATTCACATTCTCCAAATAATCACATTAAGGCTCAACTTATTTGCAAAACACATTTGCAAATAAACCGAGTGAAAGCATCTAGGCCCCCAATTCGATTTGGTTTTGGTAATTAATGACAATTACGGTTAAAGGACTAATATTTCCCATTTGAGCATTTTGAGAATAGGTTGGTCCAAGTTTTGATGATTATGAAAGCATAAAGTTGATGAAGAGAAGATCAACGCGTCAAGACAAAATGGCTAAGGTATAAATATTTAAGGACTTTTTCATAGCTTTTACCGATCTCGAAGTTTGGAGAAAAGATCGGATTGCTAGAATTAGGGTCGTACTATTAAGTGGGGTCCTGACGATTATCTTGATGTCATCGAGGGTTTAAAGGCTCAAATCTATGCTTAAGATCATGCATCATGTCACACAAAAATTCAAATCAAAATTTCATATTTATTGAAAGAAAGAATCTGGAAGTCCGATGCTACCGCCCATGGTAGGGCTATGCTACCAGGCAAGCGGTAGCACCGGCCTTAATTCCCGATGTGAAAAATTCAGAGGGTTTGTTTTTTGGCATTTTGGGCCATTTGGTGCTACCGCCTATAGTAGGCCGGTGCTACCGGGGAAGCAGTAGCACCGGCCCCAGAGCGGTGTGTAAAAACCGGAGAAGGGTATTTTTTTAGACCAGGCAGGGCGGTGCTACTGCCCATGGTAGCGCGGTGCTACCGGGCGAGCGGTAGCACTGGCCGCTCAGCCCGGTGTGAAAATTCCAGAAGGCTTGTTTTGTTTGAGCAGTCGGGCAGTCCGGTGCTACTGGGCGAGCGGTAGCACCGGCCCCTCAGCCCAGTGCAAAAATTCCAGAGAAGCCCCTTCTGGCAGAGCAAAAATAAAAAGAGCCCGGTGCTACCGGTCCCAGTTGGGTGGTAGCATCGGACCCTCTGTACAACGGGCTCTGGCAGCGCATTTAATGCATTGTTCGAACCGTTGGGTTAGAGCCCGGTGCTACCAGTCCTACATGGGCGATAGCACCGAAAATTCTGGTTTCTGCACATTTCGAGCTCCAACCGCTAGAAAAGTTGGTTGGGGCTATAAATACATCCACACCTACACTCTAGAGCCTCTCTTGGTCCTCATTGATGATATTTGAGCTCTAGCAAGTCTTCTCTCTAAAAGTGCATTCAATTTTCATTTGAGAGAGTGAAGAGCAAAGTTTGAGTGTTGCATTTAGTTTGAGCCTTTAGACACTCAAATTTGACCTCAAAAAAGCATTAAGGCTTATTACTCTTGGAGGTTGCCGCCTTCTAGATGGCTTGGAGGCGATTATGCGTGGTGAGCTTCTCAACGGAGGTTGTGAGAAGCCCCGGCAGTTGTGAAGGCCGGAGTTCGCCTACCCGGAGCGGGAAAGAACTACCTTAGTGATCGAGGAAGGCTCAAGCTGGTGGAGCCGGCTTGAAGTTGTTCAAGTCAACTCAACGTGGAGTAGGGGAGATCGGCAAGTCTCCGAGACCATGGGTAAAAAATCTTGTCTCTTGCTCTCTTATGATTCGCATTTACTCTTCTAGTGTTTAGTTCAATCTTTTAGCATTTCAAGTATATTATTTGTCCTTAGCTTTCTACTTTATTCATACTTAAATTGTAGAGTACTTGACATATTCTAGAGAACTTGCTTGCAAAATTGAAGGAGATCGCGATTCTTGCCTAGTGTTTTAATTGTTTGAATTTAGAATCGAAAAATTTAAAAACCTCCGATTCACCCCCCCTCTAGTCAGTTATCCTTGATCCTACAAGTGGTATCAGAGCCCGGAGTCTCTTTTGGGGCTTTACCACCTAGAGAGTCAGGATGGCTAGCGATGGGGCGTCAATAGGCAAGGCTCTATTTTTCGATAGCACAAATTATGCATATTGGAAAATTCGCATGACCATTTATCTAAAGACCATGAGCCCAAGTATATGGAGAATTGTAGTTGAGGGTTGAAACTTGACTTAGGATTAGAAATTTGGTTTACTTCAGAAATGCTGAATCTATCTATTACTGTTATTTGTTTTACAGTCTTTACAATCTATTTATTGTATTTGTTCATAAATGCTGCTTATTGCAAAATAGCCATAATAGCATTTTTCTTTGGAATAAGCCTTGCATATAGTTACATAGAATTGCATTCTGTGCACAACTTGTTGAGTGCTTTAAGTACTCACCCTTACCCGCAAAAACATCATCAGTTGAGGAGTCTACATCCATGCTGGAGAAGGAATATCAGGAGGAAATGAATGTTTAGGGTGCAAGCCTTGTCAGTTGCCTGTGGTAGACTGAAGGGTTGTCTACGTTTTCATTCCAATGCAGTTTAATTTGTTGTTCAGCCCTATGAGGCATAATCATGTAAGTTGACATTAAGGTCATTCAGCAGGTATTAATTAATATAAGATGTCTTTCTTAATGTTCCGCTGTGTATGATTGTGATATTTACCAATGTTGAGCATGTGTGCACTAGCGTGATCCTGGACTAGTGCAGTATACACAAAGGGTCCGAATTTACATATTCGGGTCCCGACAGAAATGGTATCAGAGCCATACTAACTGTAGGCCTTGACCCTAGATAGTCTGGTCTTCTCTATAGAACCTTCAAAATTATTTTCTAAAAGAAAGAATTAACTTGGAAGAATAATATGTTCTTGACTTATCTCATTCTTCTATTCCTTTCCCCGTCAAAATTTCTTTCTTTTCCCCCCTGCTGAATTTCTTTCTCTCTCCCTTGCTGGATCGAGTTAAAACCTTATCCGAGATGTCTTGGTAGTTGACGATATACCACACTTTAAGAGAAAGCTTCGAGTGCTTGCTGTCAACCCTGAAGATCATGAAGGAAGGAATTGTCGAGCTCAAGGAAGGAGTGGATTGATGGAGTGTTTCCAAAGCTAGAAGACCAAGTGTTTTGAGTAGCTAGTTGAGACTCATGTGTGGGAGTCGCGTCTGCTAAGATAGGAGTGTCGCCCATGTAGGCGGTAGTTTTGTGTGCTTAGGTTGATTTGGTTCTTTCATGATTATTGAGTGTGCAGTATGTGTTGCAAAGCTTTTAGGCTTATATAAGCAACCAAACCAAGTTATTAATATTGCTTGCTTAAGTTGTTGGGTTAAACCTATCTCCCCTACATTAGGATTCTTGCTTCTTACCTATGCTATTCCCTCTCCCCTAACCCTATGAAGGAACCAAGCAGATGGTGCAATTTGGTGGAAGCAGTGGAGTCAATGGAAGTGGAAATCAACTCAGTAAAAACCCCAATGATGGATCAGTTTTTCAACCGTCAATACAGATGGATATGTAGAGTTCTGGAGTATTTCTGACTACTCAGACTCAGTTGATGCATGCAATGATGGAGCAAATGCAGAATATGATCAATCAAGCCAATGTCAACAGAGTGTCCCAAGTTGTTATCAATGATCCCTGTTCCTACTCAAGGTTGTCAGAATTCATAAGGACTCATCCGCTGACATTTTCAAGAAATGTTTCACCTTCAGAAGTGGATGATTGGCTCAAGACCATTAAGAGAAAGTTATTCATTGCTCAATGTAAAGGTGACAAGAAGGTCCTATATGCTTCGTATCTACTGGAAGGAATTGCTGCGGAATGGTGGAGGAAATATTACGCTGTTCATAAAGCCCCGCAGAAGATCACTTGGAATGAATTTGTTGTTGCTTTTCGTGATCTCTTTGCTTCGTCCGAGGACAGTATGGTCACAGTGAAATCTGAGAAGAATGCTACCCCCGCACCTTGTTCTAAACGATGTTTCCTTGAAGTAATGTCAACCAAACAAGTTAGAAGATCGTGTATGCAATCGCGGTGGAGAAATAGGATATACCTCAGATGAGCATGCAATCAGTTGCTTCAGTTGTGAAGGAAGTCATCCTGTTGGAGAGTGTCCTATGAGCAACATCACATGTTACCTCTGTGAAGGTCAAGATCATTGCCCAACTCAATGTTCCTTGGATCCGATAGTTACTGCTGTGACTCAGCATTAGCAAAGAATCTACGAGCCCTAGTTGATCAAGAACTGTCAGAAAGAGGTGTAATGTCAGTTGCATAAGTGATGCTGTTTGAAGAACTAAAGACGCAGCCCCCTGATCATGTCATCCTTCATCAGGAAAGTAGGATCCATAAGAAGAGCAGCATTGAGTGCTACAACCGTCGCAAGAAAGGCCATTATGCTAACCGATGTCCACAAGAAGACAATCATTTTCTGCAGCTGTGATTATTCCGGAAGTTACCTCAGTCAAGTACATAATGCCTAAAGTAAGAAGTAAAGTTGCAAGAGAGGTTTGCCCGGAGAATCAGTTGAAGAAAAGGCGTCTGAATGAAGACACTACCCCGGTCGACAAATGCTCACGAAAGAGAGTTTGCCCGGAACTGCGCTATACCTGTGACAGCCCGGGCATTTTGCCAACAACTGCCCTCAGAAGAAAGTGACCATGTCGGTTCAAGTCAATCTCAACCCTACCCCAGACAAAACTTCAACGCTAATGCCAATCGAGGAAGTTTAGATCAATGATTTTAACCTGTGCAAGTCTCATATCTTCAACTGTAAAGGAGAGTGATTAGTGATGAATTCCATGGAAAGATTTCCTTAATAGAGAAATAAAGTAGAGATGAGTGATATGTTGGTATGTGAAATGTTCGAATAAATGTATTGATGGTAAATGAATGGTCAGATGTCTCCTTAAGTATTCGCTGTGTTGATGGATCACCTGGAAGTGATGCGTGTGCAATGATAGTCAGTTCAGTGGTGTTCGTGATGCTTGTCAGCCCTGGAAGAATTGCCGTTGCCAGATAGTACAGTATTGCTTGATCTAACCTAGAATGTTATGGAGTTAAGTTGCTTGTTGTTGGAGAAAAGTTCCTAGCGAACCATATTGGATACCAGAACCTAAATGCTACTCTTGAAATGGACTGGTCATCCACACATAAGGCTGTCTTGGAGTTTGTTCGAAGAGTTGTCAGCTAAAAGCCCTGAAGGCGGAAAAATGGAATTTCAAGCGATGTAGATCATGATGGTCAGTTGATGGTAAACAATGTGGAAGTTGCCAGCCTAGAAGATGTGCCAGTTGTTGGAGAATATTCGGGTATGTTTTTCGAGGATTTGTCTAGTATGCCGCCAGATCTAGAGATCAAGTTTGTTATTGAGTTAGTGCCTATTACAACGCCAAAAGCGATGAGTTCTTATTGAAAGCCTACAGATGAGCTAGTCGAGATGAAGAAGCAGATCGAAGAGTTGCTAGAAAAATGTTTCGCTAGAACCAGTTTGTCACCCTATGGAGTGCCTGTTTTGTTTGAAAGATGAGAGCTGAAGGATGTATATTGACCATCGAGCATTTAATGAAGTGGAGATTAAAGAATAAGTACCCGTTGCCAGGAACAATGATTTGTCTGATCAGTTAAGAGGAGCTGGAGTTTTCTCTAAGCTAGATCTTCGATCGAGTTATCATTAATTAAAGATTCGTGTAAAGAATGTTCTTAAGTCAGTGTTTTCTTCGCGATTTGGACAATATGAATTTACGGTTGTGTCTACTAGAATGATCAATGCCATTACATAATTTTTGAACATGATGAAGGATGTTTCATGGAATAGTTGAACAAGTTGTGGTTGTGCACATAGATGACATTCTTGTTTACTTCAAGTCAGGGGAAGAGCATGTAAAACATTTGAGATTGGTTTTGGAAAGACTGCGAGAGCAATAACTGTAAGCTAAGTTCAGTAAGTATGACTTTTGGAAGGAGAAAGTTGATTTTTTTGGCCATGTAGTGACTGCCAAAGGAGTTGTCGTTGATTCAAGCAAAGTGAAAGCAGTGTTGCATTGGAAGCAACCAAAGTCTTGTTACCCAGATCCGTAGTTTTCTGGGAATGGCAGGATATTACTCTCGGTTCATATAAGGATTTTTGATGATTGCTAGACTACTTATGCAATTGTTGAAGATGGAGAAGAAGTTTGCATAGACGCCCGAGTGCGAAAAGAGTTTTATGGAGTTAAAGAAGCGTCTGATGATAGCACCTGTGTTAGTGTTGCCGAATGTGTAGAGCAGCCTTGATATATGTTGTAATGCTTTCAGACAAGATCTTGGTTGTGAGTTGATGCAGAATGGTACGGTCGCTGCTTGTGCGTCAAGGCAGTTGAGGCCACATGAGAAGAATTATTTGATGTATGATTTGGAGTTAGCTGCTGTAGTGTATGCTTTGAAGTTGTGGCAACATTATCTCATTGTCAACGGATGTGAAATATATACAGATCACCAGAGTTTAAGATATATCTTTACCCAGTCAGTTTTCAGTTGAGGCAGAGGAGATGGCAGAAGTCGATTGAGGATTATAATGTGGGAATCTATTATCATCCGAGCATGGCTAATGTAGTAGCCGATGTTTTGAGTCATAAGAGGCATAGTGCAAATATATTATTGTTCAATGATCAATCTGAGTTATGCAAAGAATTTCAGAAGCTGAAGTTGAAGGTTGTCCCAGAAGGATTTTTAGTTGCCTTGGAAGTGAAGCCAACCCTAGAAGATCAGATCAGTGATGGTCAGAAGGATGACGAAAATATTAGCAGAATCAGGTCAAAGAAAGATGAAGGCTTAGTTGAGGATTTAACTGTAAATGAGCAAGGTACTACGTGGTTTAAAGGTCGAATCTGTATACCAAACAAGAAGGAGCTTAAGCAGTTGATTTTGGAAGAAGTTCATGATTTCAAGTATTTGATTCATCCGAAAAGTGCTAAGATATATCAAGATCTTAAGGAAAGATTTTAGTGGCCTAAGATGAAGCATGAAGTTGCTGAAAATGTTGCTTTATGTGATGTGTGTCAGAGAATAAAGGCAATCCGTCAGATATCAGCAAGTTTGTTACAGCCGGTGCAGATTTCTGAGTGGAAATAAGAGGCAAATCAGTAATAAGATACCTAGCATTAAGAATTGCCGAGAACCCAGAAGGGATATGGTTCAGTTTGGGTCATCATGACGACTTATTCAGGAGATCGCTTGGCAGAATTGTATACGTCAAGGATTGTGTGTTTGCATGGTGTGTCTAAGAAGATTGTGTCAGATACAAGTACCCCATTTACCTCGAGATTTTGGAATAAGTTGCATGAAGCAATGGGAACTCGCTTGAATTTCAGAACAGCGTATCATCCGCAGACAGATGGTCAGACCGAAAGAGTTGATAAAGATTTCTGAGGATATGTTAAGAGCCTGTGCATTGGCTTATACTACATCATGGGATAAGTGTTTGC
The DNA here is from genome assembly GCA_036346275.1 of Otatea glauca. NCBI lineage: Eukaryota > Viridiplantae > Streptophyta > Magnoliopsida > Poales > Poaceae > Otatea > Otatea glauca. The sequence continues at coordinate 21,381,457 of CM070730.1, read as the reverse complement.
CGTATGTAGATTTAGCTATAACAACAGTTATCAGGTTAGTTTGCAAATGCCACTATTTGAGGCTTTGTATGGTCATGCCTGTCGTACCATGTTGAATTGGAATGAGACGGGAGAGCTTTGGTGTTTGAGCCTGAAATTCTCAAGGAAGCTGAGGAGCAATTTGTTATGATAAGAGAGAGGTTGAAAATAGCACAGTCAAGGCAAAATAGCTACGCTGATAATCATCGACGAGAATTGACCTTTGAGTCAGATGACTATGTGTATCTCCGAGTTACCCCGCTTAAAGGTGTTAAAAGGTTTTACACTAAAGGGAAGCTTTTGGTAAGATATGTTGGTCCGTTCAAGATTTTGAGTTGTTGAGAAGAAGTTGCTTATCAGTTAGAGTTTTCGCAGTCAATGGTCAGAGCACATGACATGTTCCATATGTCCTAGCTTAAGAAGTGCCTCAGAGTGCCAGCAGAGCAGACGCCGTTAGAGGCAATTGAACTATCTGAGAGCGTGAAGAGGATCTGAAGTCAGAATTCCCAAACCTATTCTCTAGTTAGCCCTGAATCTCGGGGTCAAGATTCTGTTAAGGGGAGAGGTTTGTAACATCCCAAAATTTGCAAAATAATATTTTATTACTTATTTATAATTTTCTGAAATTTTTGCCAAATTTTCTAGATTTTATAAAACTGCTTTTCTATTTTTAGTTTTACGAAAAAGATTTACTGTAGCGAAATTATAATTTAAAAAATTCTAAAACTTTTCCAGTAAGTTGAAAATATTCCAAAGTATTTTTGAGAATATTTCCAGAATTTTTGGACCTTATTTGATATTGTTTCAAAGTCTTTTTATTGTCAGCATTAATTAAATTCAAAAATAATTATTAAAGGAGGGCCCACATGTCATATGCCTTCAACCTCCAGCAAGCAACCAGCCAAAGCCTTGTCTCTCTTCCTCCATGGCCAAGATTTTTTGGACCTCTAATCCATCACGTTTTTGCTCCCGAATTTATGTCCAATACGTGTGCCATCTTATCCTCAACTAATTTCCGTGATTCTCCCATCCTAATCCCTTCTATTTCGGGAGAAATTTGAGTTTTATCTGGATCGGACTCTTCTTTAAACTAACCGTATCTAACTCTACGAGCCGCCCCGAGCCTATTTAAGGAGAGCACTGGGATCCACTCTCATTATTTTACCCGTTCCTCCACTTGTTCCAATCTCTTGTGCCTTCGTTTGCTCGGAACGCCGCGACGCCTAGAGCGCAAACCGAACGTCGGCCGTCGTGCCCTAGCAAGCTTCCCAACGCCTCGGAGATTCTCTTGCAAATTCGTTCGTGTCACTTTGCGCCTTTGATCGTCGTGAAGGTAACCCCTCAATCGAATTCAAGATTAGTTCACCGTGCGCAATGAATTTTGCATTTTTCCGAGTTATGTTCGTTGTCATTCATCATAGTTCATCGTGGTTCTTCAACGCCACGGCCGTCTGCCGGTCGGCCGGAGAGTTCACCGGTGAGCAGCCCCTAGAGCCGTGCCAATTGCCATGCCTATTCCTTGGTCCCTTGCGCCATTAGCTTGCTATCCGTGTGGGAGTGTCCTGTGTTTTTGCTGCGTCGTGCTCTCTGTTTCCTCGCTTGAACAGTAGCCCGATGCTACTGTAGCTAACAGGAGAGAGAGGGTCAGTGTAAGAGAAAAAAAAAGAAAAAGGAAAATAAAATAAAATGTAAATCAATTTTTATAAATTAATATTCATATTGCTGTTATTTTACAGTGATTTGGTTTTTTATTTTTCTTTATAAAAGTAATTTTATAAATTCGAAAATCCTTTCTTTATTGCTTTATGTGATTTAAACTTGCAAAATTCGTTCTCTCTCATACGAACTCCGATTGAGGTGATTCAAATTCCTATATTTTTTTAAAATTGAGATATATTTGATGGTGAATTTTATTTGATTTTTAGAGTTTCTTTACTCTCTGTTTTGGTATTTATTTGGTGTTCTCTCTCGTTTCGCGCAGACGTTGAATTGTGCAACACATTCGAGGAGGAATCATTGAACCAAGGCCAAGGTCCAGACAAGAATAAGGAATTTTATAAGGCAAGTTGTGCTTTGATCATGTTGAATCCATGTTTACAAAATCGCTATATTGTTTTACCCTATTGCATATTATTTCAAGTATACAATTGTTTTCAATTAAATTGGGACTTAGCTATTATACCAATTTGATCTATATACCCTACCTTGTCATTTATATGCCATGATCTATTGTCACCCTAGATTGGTTCAATATAGTTGGTTGGTATTGAAATCAACATGGGAAGGTTAGAACGTCATAGTTGCTTAGCCATGCCACGTCATCACATGTACCTGAATCATCAATATTTAATCTTGACTAATGAAATATGGATCAATGATATGAACTTGTGTGTCATGTGAGATCACACAATGAGATTGAGTTGTAGTGACGAGTCATGTCACGCAACGATATTGAATTTTTGATGGCACGTGGTGCTTGGTAATCAACTGGGGTGGTAATCACTTAGATTGGGGCAAGTGGCAAGGGGAGAGTATGCCAAGGTGGGCCCAATGGGCAGAGGGAATGCGGAAGTCTTGCTTCGATCATCTTAAGGACTTAACCTTGCAAGCCTTTGACCTGAGTCAATTATGCAACCACATGTCTGGTATGGGACAGCCTAGCTGATTAATTTGCAATATCTTAGCTTTGGTACTACCATCGGTGGTGTGAGTCCCGGGTTCACGGATCAACTCACATGGCGCAAGAGGGGGGCTCTGTTGTGGCGGTTTAACCCTTCAGTGTTGAAAACTCAGCGGGTAGTACTGGTTAAGGCAGTGCATTGTAAAGGCTTTGTCTTGATCTCTCTATCGACACACCAAAGGAAGTGTGTCAATAACTTGGCAACAAGAGACGATCATGTCGTATGGGTTAATTGCATAACCTCTGCAGAGTGTAAATTTATTCGGATAGCCGTGCTCGCGGTATTGGGCAAAGCTCGGGAATTACAGTTAAGGGTTAGTTTAATTAAATGAAAAACTTGGTTGGGTTGGCAGGATTGCCATGTGGAAGGTTGAAACTTGACTTAGGATTAGAAACTTGGTTTACTTCAGAAATACTGAATCTATCTATTACTGTTATTTGTTTTAAAGTCTTTACAATCTATTTATTGTATTTGTTCATAAATGCTGCTTATTGCAAAATAGCCATAATAGACTTTTCCTTTGGAATAAGCCTTGCATATAGTTACATAGAATTGCATTATATGCACAACTTGTTGAGTGCTTTATGTACTCACCCTTGCCCGCAACAACATCATCAGTTGAGGAGTCTACATCCATGCTGGAGAAGGAATATCAGGAGGAGACGAATATTTAGGGCACAAGCCTTGTCAGTTGCCTCTGGTATAATGAAGGGTTGTCTACGTTTTCATTCCGATGCAGTTTAATTTGTTGTTCAGCCCTGTGAGGCATAATCATGTAAGTTGACCTTAAGGTCATTCAGCAGGTATTAATTAATATAAGATGTCTTTCTTAATGTTCCGCTGTGTATGATTGTGATATTTATCGATGTTGAGCCTGTGTGCACTAGCGTGATCCTGGACTATTGCAGTATACTCTGAGGGTCCGGATTTGCATATTCGGGTCCCGACAGAATGGAGTAGTGATTTCTAAAGAAAATGACAACTCTTTGATATTCAAAGGTTTTAGATTTGGAAATTTGTATTTAGTTGATTTCTCCTCAAATGAGTTATGTCTTCAAACTTGTTTAATTGCTAAAACCTCCTTGGTTTGGTTATGGCATAGAAGACTTGCTCATGTAGGAATGATTCAACTTAAAAAGCTTTTTAAAAATGATCTGGTTGTAGGCTTGAAAGATGTGAAGTTTGAGAAAAATAGACTTTGTAGTGCTTGTCAAGCTGGCAAGCAAGTAGCTAGTTCTCATCCTTCAAAAAGTATCATGTCCACATCTAGACCGTTAGAGCTCTTACATATGGATTTGTTTGACCCGACAACCTATAAGAGCATCGGAGGCAATTCTTATTGTTTAGTCATTGTTGATGATTATTCAAGGTATACTTGGGTTTTCTTTTTAAATGATAAATCCGAAGCCTCCGAAATTTTTAAAATATTTGCAAAAAGGGCTCAAAATGAATTTGATTTCAAAATAAAGAAAATTCGTAGTGACAATGGTTCCGAGTTCAAAAATACAAGAATTGAAGATTATTGTGATGAACTTGGAATAAAACACGAGCTTCTGCCACCTGCACTCCGGAAAAAAATGGAGTAGTAGAACGAAAAAATCGAACATTAATTGAAATGGCAAGAACAATGCTTGATGAATATGGCACTTCCGATAGTTTTTGGGTGGAAGCCATTAATACCGCTTGTCATACAACAAATAGGCTTTATTTGATCGTCTTTTGAAAAATACTTCCTATGAGCTTCTCATTGGAAGAAGGCCGAACATTTCTTATTTTCGAGTTTTTGGTTGCAAATGTTATATTTTGAAAAAGGGTGTTCGGCTTTCAAAATTTTAAAGTCGTTGTGATGAAGGTTTCTTGCTTGGCTACTCTTTAAATAGTAAAGCTTATCGTGTTTTTAATCAAAACAAAGGTTTTGTTGAAGAGACTTGTGATGTTAAATTTGATGAAACTAATGGCTCTTAAGAAGAGCAAGAAAATTTGGATGATGTAGGTAATGAAGGTTTAAGAGAAGCAATGAAAAATATGGCACTTGGAGATATGAAGCCGGAAGTGAACAAAGAAGATCAACCATCATCCACTTAAGTTGAACCATCTATTTCCGCAACGCCATGTCAAACTCAACCAATTGATGTGGATGAGAAAGAGAGTGATCAACAAGTTCAACCCCTACCTCAAAGAGTCCATCATGGATTCTCCAAGGATCATCCAATAGATCAAATATTGGGTGACATTAGTAAGGGTGTTCTAACTCGATCTCGTGTCGCTTCTTTTTGTGAGCATTACTCTTTTGTGTCCTCTCTTGAACCTTCCTATGTAGATGAAGCTTTAGATGATCCGGATGAAGAGGAACGCAATATGCTACACTAGCACAAAAAAAATATACCGCATAACCAGAAAGCTACTCGCAAGAAGGGGATCATAGAGTAGATTACCACTAGATGCGCAGTTGCGGAATCCTTCGCGCATCGATGTAGTGGATCGTCCTTGCCGCAGTCGTTGCGTCGATGGAGTGGATCGTCCTCCCACGCCGCAGTCGCAGCAGCATCACCGCAGTAGTCCACACGTGCGGGGATGGAACGCCGTGCGTTGGTGTGCAAGCACCTAGTCGCTCGGCAGGGCAGCGAGAGGAGGAGGCTAGGGTTTCGGGTGAAACACTTCTAGACCGTAGGAAAAGCACTCCCTGCGCCCACCCTCGTCCACTCCTTATATAGCCACGAGATGAAATCCTAAACCAGGGCCCATCAGTGTGCTAAGCCCACGAGGTCCATTAATTATGGATCCAATCCAAATTAATGCGTCCCAGCCTATTAAGTATGTGACCCTGCAGGTTCACGTACGTTTGGACATGGATTCGGAAAACTCCTTTTCAATCCAATAGTTAGTAGCGGCTCCTTGCAAAGCATGCCAACTCCCAAACATACTATGATCAAATCGGACAGAGCCTATCAAAAATACTCATGTAATAATCCATTTGCCAAGAATATGAAGATTGAACTCAAGGCGAGAAGCATATCATCCTTTGATGATTCAATCCATCTCTCATATCCGTGATATATTAATAAGTTGTGATTGACTCCTCAATCACGGCATAGCCATGCACTTCCTTAATCATATCACACGAGTGGCCTTGTCATATATCTCCGTTTCATTGGAGTGACAAATTCCATCTTGACTGCTCACTTCCCTCTGCACGTTTTATAGTAAACATGAAAGCTACCTTTATAACTATCCATTTAGGAAGTAGTGTATGATAGCCCCAAGAAAAACTATTACACATGTAGGGAATATGACAATCTCAGGTCTAAGGATCATACATCTACTTGTATGAGATACACTGATGACACATAAGAATGTAACATTCTCGCAATGTCCCATTGCGGGTCTATCTAACCCATGTTCTTCAACATGCGTCCACAATGTATAGATGATATCTCCATATCCCATGATCTATGAAGCATGATCATCGATCACTACATGTGCTGATCTATTCATCGTTGTCCTATACGATGATATCCGATCAGAGATATTTATCGAATTACATCAATAAGTAAAGAGCTTCATAAGCAAGACACATACTTGTTGATCAATACAATGATATACATTCATTGGACCAATAATCATATTATTATTTATAAACATAGTCATGTTACAATCATCTAAATGATTGCCTCAAGGGAATAACACTAACACCGAATTGGGTGAACTCAATGCAAGAAGAGCTAAACAATTTCGCTCGAAATGATGTATGGACACTAGTCGAAAGACCTAAGGATCAAAATATCATTGGCACAAAATGGGTATTTCGAAACAAGCAAGATGAGATGGTATTGTGGTAAGAAATAAAGCAAGATTAGTGGCGCAAGGTTTCACACAAATCGAAGGACTAGATTTTGGTGAAACTTTTGCACCCATAGTTAGATTAGAATCTATTCGAATCTTGCTTGCATTTGCATCTTGCTTTGATATTAAGTTATTTCAAATGGATGTGAAGAATGCATTTCTAAATGGACAAATATCCGAATTGATATTTATTGAACAACCTCTCGGTTTTGAAAGCCCTAAATATCTAAACCATGTTTACAAACTCTCTAAGGTGCTATATGGTCTCAAACAAGCTCCTAGAGCATGGTATGAGCGACTTAGAGATTTTCTACTTTCAAAAGGTTTCAAAATTGGGAAGGTTGACACAACACTCTTTACTAAAATAATAGATGGAGATTTCTTTGTTTGTCAAATTTATGTTGATGATATCATATTTGGTTCAACTAATGAAGACTTTTGCAAAGAATTTGGTAATATGATGTCTAGGGAGTTTGAAATGTCAATTATTGGAGAATTGAGTTTCTTCCTTGGACTTCAAATCAAGCAACTCAAGAATGGGACATTCGTGAGCCAAGCCAAGTACATAAAGGATCTACTCAAAAGGTTTGGAATGGAGGATGCAAAGTCTGTCAAGACTCCAATGGCATCAAATTGGCATCTAGACCTCAATGAGGGAGGTAAACCGGTAGATTTAAAGCTTTATCGTTCTATGATTGGTAGTTTGCTTTATCTTACCACATCTAGGCCCGATATTATGTTCAGTGTTTGCATGTGTGCTCATTTTCAAGCTTCTCCTAAATAATGTCATTTAGTAGCCGTTAAGAGAATTCTAAGATATTTAAAGTATTCGTAAAATATAGGGTTATGGTATCCTAAAGGTGCTAAATTTGATTTAGTTGGATATTCAGACTCGGATTATGCAGGTTGTAAAGTGGATAGAAAGAGCACCTTTGGGAGTTGCCAATTGTTGGGAAGGTCCCTAGTTTCATGGTTCTCCAAGAAACAAAATTCTGTAGCTTTATCCACCGCCGAAGCCGAATACATTTCCGCCGGTAGTTGTTGTGCTCAATTATTGTGGATGAAGCAAACCTTAATGGATTATGGAATAAATTTTAAAAATGTGCCTCTATTATGTGATAATGAAAGTGCCGTTAAAATAGCCAACAACCCGGTCCAACACTCAAGAACCAAACATATAGAAATTCGCCATCATTTCTTGAGAGATCATGTTAGCAAAGGAGATATTGTGATTAGTCACATTAGAACCAAAGATCAATTAGCGGATATCCTAACCAAGCCCTTAGATGAAGCTCGTTTTTGTAAATTGAGGAATGAGTTAAATGTCATAGATATCTCAAATGTGTTTTGAGTGTTTGCACCTTAATTGATCTCTTCAATTTGGTGTTTATTATTTTTAAACGAGTTTTGGTTTGTTTAGATGAGAAACACATTAAAGGGAAGTATTTTCCACTCATGTATTCTACACCCCTAAAATGTGAAAATACCAAAATTAGTACTATTATTTTTCAAAAGATGATTTTAGACCATGTTAGGTCAAAATACTTGAAAGTATTCTACTTTAAATTCTTAAAGTGAAAACTTTCTTGAAATCTTCTTTTTCAATCTATCATTATATAAATCTCATTTCTTGAAATACTTATATTTAAAATATTCTCTCTATATTGAAAATTAACCCAAAATGTCTATTGACAAAATCATGATTTCATCAAATTACCTTAAAATCAAAACTTGGTCTATATTGATCTATCTAATGCACATTGTGAGTTTTCACCTTTGGAACTAGAATCACATTATATCTAGTATACCAAAAGGTAAGTTTCAACTCATATATGTAAATGAACTTCATTTTTGCTTGTTAAGTGGTTATTTTCAAAAGGAAGTTTCCTAACTAAGTCAAAAAGGGTATAACTTTAATCAAAAACATTATAAAAAGTTGATTTCTTGGTCTCTTTATCAAGTTGGGATGCTCATGTATGTTTCTCAACAAAAATTGTGAATATATGAGCTATTTCAACTCATTTGGCTCTTGTGGGCAATTTTCAGCTTGTCAGGCTGCCGAGTCCGTTAGCACCGTTCTCAGTTGAGCGGTAGCACCGGAGTCCGGTACTACCGGCCTTGAGCGGTAGCACTGAAATATCGAGTTTTAGAGGATAATCCAGGAACGGTGCTACCATTCTCTCCTCTATCTTCATACCGCACCGACGCTTTCTCTCTCCTCCTCGTTTGCCATTTGTTCTCCACTCAAAAATCCTCAAGAAATTCAAGTTCCTTCTCACGCTAATCAATTCCTTGAGTTCCTCTCCCTAAAGGTAACTCATCTTCTCCACTTTTTATCCTAAAAAATCCGTTCTTTTGTCGTGCCCTAGATTCCTTTTCATAGCTTTAGGGTTCTTGTGAAAATGCCATGAAATCTGTGCAAAAATTGAAGAAATTTGTGGATAGATTGAGTGATATGGTGATTCTATAAACCTTTATGTTATATTCCTTGAATCAAGTCACTTAAATTCGCAAATTTTATCAAGTTTCGGCTCGAAGTTCTTATGGCCGGTGCTGCCAGCCTCTGTGCAGTAGCACCGCTTTAAGCCCGGTGCTACCGGACCAGCATAGGCGGTAGCACCGGGATTGCAGTAAAATTGTGCACAAAATTCTGCTTTTCGCAAGATATCCTATCTCTAGGGCATATAATCCTCGATCTTACTCCTTGAAATCTTTATATATATCCAGTAATCATGCCGAAGACACGAGGCTCTTCAACTCCTCACGATGGTAGTACTTATCGAAAAATGTCCGCAAACAGAGGTCGTGCCCCACCTCCTCCTTAAGTGTCTAACAGTGAAGATGACATTCCTATTGCCTCCAAACGTCGCGAAGTCAGGAAGAAGAGTCAGAGAGACATTGGCAGTAGCTCTGCGGCAGACAAAAGAAAACAAATTGCTTCAAAATCAAGCAGTGGGGAGACAGAAAAGGATGACTCAATGGAGGTTGATGCTGGAGGAAATGGAGATAAGGGATCAGGGGATGAGCCAGAGAATTTTGACGATTTTGATCCTTCTATTGATCTGAGGACAATTAAAGGTGACTCTTATTTCTCTCTCAGACAAGCAAATCAATACATGATGCCTAGAAGTGCAACCAAAGATAAGTTTAGGACTATCTTTCAGCAAAAAGTTTATCATGAAATATACTTACACAAGGAATTTGCTGATCATAAGTGGGTGAACTAGGATAACATAAGAAAAATTCCACTGTTTGTTGGTGTTCTAGAGTTGTTTCAGGGTGCTCGGTTGGCAGATTTTGTGAACAGAAAATGTGATTACAATGAAGACATGGTCAGACAGTTTTATGCCACATTGCACATCTCTGAGTCATTTGATGCCATAACTTGGATGACTGATGCTGCAGTGCACACCGCCACCAAGGATTAGATAGAGGAGATTTGGGGGATTCACCACAGTGGATATCTAAGGATACACAGCGATAGAGTCCTCCCACTTGCCAGACAGTTGGAATTTTATGATCCAGCAACACCAGTCAAGTGCCCTGGTACAATGGCACACCTTCTTCCCTCATATAGCCTTATCAACAGAATAGTCAAGGTTAATGCTCATCCAAAAAGCGGGAATCTTGATGAGATCAAAGGCTATGCATGGAACATCATGAATAAAGTTATGTACAAACATAAATTTGTATGGTTGATTTTATGATCAAAGAGATGGCATCATCAGCATGTGACAAAGGTAAGAGGATTTACTTTGCACCTTTCATCATGATGATCATAAAGCGTGTGACTGGATATCGAGGCGGGTGCGGTAGTGCTCAAAAGCCCTATCGGCCTCGTGAGGCGGCACCTCAGGCTATCAGTCAACAAGGGCGGTCCTCCTCTCAGTAGCCACAGCCACAGGAGATCCCAAATGACTCAGAGCACCCTCCATCATCTCAGCAGGCCTCTCATGATCAGTTCTTTGACAACCTGAGAAATGAGATGATGAGTAGTCTAGCGAGTATCAGATCTGACATGATGAGCAGTTTTTCTCGACTAGATGAGTATCAGACTCAGACCAGGCAGATTGTTGAGGAGGTTAGAGGGAGAGTGAACTCCATTGACTCGACTATTTCTGAGCTTCGCTCATCGTTTGAGGAGTTTCGTTCTCAGTAGACGCTAGTTGCTTTTTCTCTTTTCGGGTCTCGTGCTCCATCTACTCCACCTCCTCATCCTCCTTCCTCTTCTTGAGCTCATCGACAATCCTCTCCATGTTTGGTACTTGATGCCAAAGGGGGAAAAGTATGACGAAGACGATAGGGTTGATCAAAGACGAAGACGACGGAGTTGATAGAATAATTTTATGCTTTTGTTTTATATATATGTGTATGTAAGCTATATGGAAGTGATTATGGATGTGCTGCTTATACTTATGGTCTTATGGTTGTTATGTTGGTGTTATGATTACCTATGGTTGTCCTTTAAATTGCAAATTGCTTATCTTTATATATATTTGTTTCGGTTGTTGATCCATGTCCCACATGTCTAAATAAAACTCTGTCAATTTTTTTTCAATTTTCCTTATATGTGCAAATCCTCATTCTCTATGTATACGCACATATTTAGGGGAAGCTTTTTTTTCATTTCAATTATTGTTGGTTAAATGATTAAACCAAAGACTTTGAGTTTCCAACTTTTTTTTTCAAAATTGCATACTCAAAGATTAAACTCAATTCAAATCTTTACATGTGAGTTGTCATAAATTACTAAAAAGAGGGAGATTGAAAGCATCTAGGCCCCCAATTCGATTTGGTTTTGGTAATTAATGAAAATTACGGTTAAAGGACTAACATTTCCCATTTGAGCATTTTGAGAATAGGTTGGTCCAAGTTTCGATGATTATGAAAGCATAAAGTTGATGAAGAGAAGATCAACGCGTCAAGACAAAATGGCTAAGGTATAAATATTTAAGGACTTTTTCATAGCTTTTACTGATCTCGAAGTTTGGAGAAAAGATCAGATTGCTAGAATTAGGGCCGTACTATTAAGAGGGTCCTGACGATTATCTTGATGTCATCTAGGGTTTAAAGGCTCAAATCTATGCTTAAGATCATGCATCATGTCACACAAAAATTCAAAATTAAAATTCCATATTTATTGAAAGAAAGAATCTGGAAGTCCGGTGCTACCGCCCATGGTAGGGCAGTGTTACCGGGCAAGCGGTAGCACCAGCCTTAATGCCTGGTGTGAAAAATCCAGAGGGGTTGTTTTTGAGCATTTTGGGCCATCCGATGCTACCGCCTATGGTAGCCTGGCGCTACCTGGGAAGCGGTATCACCGGCCTCAGAGCGGTGTGTAAAAACCCGAGAAGGGTATTATTTTGGACCAGGCAGGGTGGTGCTACCGGGCGAGCGGTAGCACCGGCCCTTCAGCCCGGTGTGAAAATTCCAGAGGGCTTGTTTTTTTGGGTAGTTGGGCGGTCCGGTGCTACCGCCCATGGTAGCGTGGTTCTATCGGGCGAGTGGTAGCACCGGCCCCTCAGCCCGTTGCAAAAATTCCAGCGAAACCCTTTCTGGCAGAGCAAAAATAAAAAGAGCCCGGTGCTACCGGTCCTAGTTGGGCGGTAGCACCGGACCTTCTGTACAACGGGCTCTGGCAGCGCATTTAATGCACTATTCCAACCGTTGGATTGGAGCCATGTGCTACCGGTCCTACATGGGCGGTAGCACTGAAAATTCTGATTTCTGCACATTTTGAGCTCCAATGGCTAGAAAAGTTGGTGGGGGCTATAAATACATCCCCACCTGCACTCTAGAGCCTCTCATGGTCCTCATTGATGATATTTGAGCTCTAGTAAGTCTTCTTCTCTCCAAAAGTGCATTCAATTTTCATGTGAGAGAGTGAAGAGCAAAATTTGTGTGTTGCATTTAGTTTGAGCCTTTAGACACTCAAATTTAACCTCAAGCAAGCGTCAAGGCTTATTACTCTTGGATGTTGCCGCCTCCTAGACGGCTTGGAGGCGATTTTGCGTGGTGAGCTTCTCAACGGAGGTTGTGAGAAGCCCCAGCAAGTTGTGAAGACCGGAGTTCGCCTACCCGGAGTGGGAAAGAACTACCTTAGTGATCCAGGAAGGCTCAAGCGGGTGGAGCCGGCTTGAAGTTGTTCAAGTCACCTTAATGTGGAGTAGAGGAGACCGACAAGTCTCCGAGACCACAGGTCAAAAATCTTGTCTCTTGCTCTCTTGTGATTCACATTTACTCTTCTAGTGTTTAGTTCAATCTTTTAGCATTTCAAGTATATTATTTGTGCTTAGCTTTCTACTTTGTTCATACTTAAATTGCTAGAGTTCTTGACATATTCAAGAGAACTTAGTTGCAAAATTGAAGGAGATCGGAATTCTTGCCTAGTGTTTTAATTGTTTGAATTTAGAATCAAAAAATTTAGAACTTCCTATTCACCCCCTCTCTAATCGGTTATCTTTGATCCTACACCGAGAACCTATGAGATCAATCCTCTAGCCATGTAAGGATCAACACATGATCCCAACACTTTGCAAAACACATGCTCTAGGATCGAAACCCATAACTTCCAGCTTATTTGCAAATCATATTTGCAAATAACAAATTCATTCGATTTGAATCAAATCTTGAGTCATGAGATGATCAACACATGATCCTAACACATTGCAAAACACATTTGCAAATGCTTATCTCATGCTCCAAGATAAGAAGCATAATCATCAATATTTTGCAAAACCACATTTTGCAACCACAAATTATTCAATTAAAATGCATGAGCTCTCTATTTGCAACACATACAAATCTCTAGCACCATGAACACAACAACCATTCAAATCAAGTTACATGAGCTCTTTCCTTTTGCAACACATGCAAAACTAAGCTCCATGCAAACCACAAATCAAACTCAAGTGCATGAGCTCTCTATTTGCAACACATGCAAATCTCTGCTCCATGCAACCACTTTAAACCAAATTGCTTGAGCTCTTTCCTTTTGTAACACATGCAAAACTTAGCTCCAAGCAATACCAAAACAAATTGAGAATTCAAATAAGAAGCAAGCATGAACTCTCTTATTTGCAACACATGCAAATACTTAGCTCATACAAAATCCAAACAAGAGAGTGAGCTAGAGTGAACCAGATTGAGTTCATCAACTCATGATGAAGCTCAAGCTAAATGATTCAACCATCTTAATAGTACGACACCTAACTAGCAACCCAGTCTCCCCTCAAAACACCGAGACCGGTAAAAGACTAGGAACACATCCTTAGTCCTAGCTAGTTATACCTTTGCCTCTAGCGCTCCACTTGGAGCTTTTATGATATACAATCATCTTCTCTCCAAGATCGAGTCTTCTTCTTCTTGTTTATCAACACATGATGAACTTCCTCTTCTCTTCTCTTCACTTTGGGATCTCCTCTTGAAGCTCATCAACACATGATGACTTCTACTTCCCGATCCTTCATTTTCTTGGACTCAACCTACTTCACAACTCATAGAAGATTGCTAGTCCAACAAACATGGTTGTCTCAATCATCACTTGCACTCCATTAACACATAATGGATGCCCTCGAGATCGATTGAGCACAACCCAAAGACAATTGATTGAAAGATTAATTGTGTCTTGAGTATACTAATACAACTAATGCTTTATATACTCAAGAACTTTCAATTGCCCTGAGATCAACAAAGTGAACCATCAACAAATGATTAGTTCTTTGTTGGTTGAATGGCAACCAAACATAATTTAAATTGAATTTAAATTATCAGGAGTATATGTTAACTACACAAGTTTCATATACTCAATTCGATGGAATCTAAAAGTGATGATCCAATTTATAGGGAGTGGTGGAAAGGGATCAATACTCTTAAGACCATTTATTTTAGAATAAACTCCATAAATATGTGCATAAAATGATTGAACTTGGAAATAACATGCTCATAATCAATTTTTGATTGCTTTGGAGTTTATCCTATATTGCCATGAGTATATTACAACTACACAAGTTAAATATACTCAAGAGATTGTTTCAAAGTAATGATTCTTGATATAGAAAGATGAATTAGATCAATACTATTGAAACATCAAGGTAAAGCATGAACTCCCCCTAAATGTGTGAATTCATGTATATATAGAATCGGAAAAAAAATGCACATCTTAAGGCTAAAACCAATGGTGAAGTTCACCCTTTATCTTGAATCCAAAATGTGCATTAAGATAATAGAGTGAATACGAGTGCATACTTTGGGTTTTTCATTTTCCATCCAAATTTGAGACTAATAAGAATAAAGCTCAATAGACATGTTAGTCTCATAATGATTAGATTTGTCATTAAACAATGATTAAGCATTAATCTAAAACCAATCACCAAAACCAATGGAGCTTAAACCTACAGCTGCATCTAACAACACTACTCAAGTTAACAACAATGGACCTTGTCCCTACATCAAGCTAGTAGATTTCATGAGGACTTGTCCACCCACATTCTCTGAGAATGTCAATCTTTTGGAAGATGACGATTGGCTCAAAACGATAGAGAGGAAGTTTCCCATAACGCAGTGTGAAGGCAATGAGAAGGTTCTCTATACTTCTCATCAGCTAGAAGGGACTACCGCTGAATGGTAAGAGAACTATTATGCTGCTCATGAAGCCCCACAAGAGATCACCTAGGAGGAGTTCACTACTACATTTCGTCGGTATCATGTGCCTTAAGGAATGATGGGCCTAAAGAAGGAGGAATTCAGGGCACTAAAGTAGGGAAGCCAGTCAGTGGCTGAATATCTGAATAAGTTTACACAGCTTATGCGCTATGCCCCTAAAGATGTTGCAACAGACAAAGCAAGACAATCTCGTTTCATGAAGGGACTGAATTCCAGGTTACAAGTTGGGTCGATTACCCATAACTTTCCAGATATCTAGGAGTTAGTCAATAAGGCTTTGATCTTGGAAGACAAGCGCAAAGAAGTTGGTGAAAATTGCAAGCACAGAATGGCTTACCAAGGAAGTCACCCAAATTAGTTGAGGTTGAGGATGACTCTTCAACAGTTTGCCAGATTTCAACTACAGGCTGTAAACAAGACAGCAACACCTGCACCGCATTCAGGTGGTCAGAGTTTTCAAATGCCTACTCAAGCAAGTAACGTGTCGGGAGGAGATCAACAGTCGTTAGGAACACGCTGCTATAGTTGCTGTGAACTTGGACATTTTGCCAATCTATGTCCTAAAAGAGGAGGCATTACTCCTGTCCGCTTCAACCAAGGATCAATACCTATGAAGACACCCGCACATGGAGCTAATCGTGGAGGGAATCAAGATGGAGCTTCTCCACAAGCCACGGCGAAAGCTTGAGTCAACCACATCACCGCTGATGGAGCTCAAGATGCATCCAACGTTGTGCTAGGTAAGTTCCTAGTTAACTTAGTACCTGCAATAGTTTTGTTTGATTATGGAGCTTCACATTCATTTGTTTCTCGAGCTTTTGTCATTGGGAATGGGTTGAAGGTTATGAATCTTAAGTGTATACTATTAGTCAAAGCCCTAGGATCAAAACTCCGATCTAACCTTGGGTGTTTGGGAGTTAAGTTGCTTATTGATAAGGTAAAGTTCCTAGCAAACCTTATTATATTGGATACTCAAACCCTAGATGTTATCCTTGGGATGGACTGGTTATCCAAGCACATGGCTATGTTGGATTGTGGTCGAAGAGTAGTGTGAGTTGAAAGCCTAAAAGGAGAGAAATTGGAATTTCAAGCGACCATAGTTTGTGATGGTTAGTTAATGGTTAATAGTGCAAAGGTTGCCATCTTAGAGGATGTGCCAGTTGTTAGAGAATACCCCGATGTTTTTCCTGAGGATCTGCCTAGTATGCCGCTAGATCGAGAGATCGAGTTTGTTATTGAGTTAGTGTCTAATACAACACCAATAGCAAAAATACTATATTGGATGCCTACTGATGAGTTGGTAGAAATGAAGAAGCAGATCGAGGAGTTGCTAGAGAAAGGTTTTGTAAGACCTAGTTCGTCTCCATGGGGAGCGCTATTCTGTTCGTCAGAAAGAAATATAAAAACTTAAGGATGTGTATTGACTATCGTGCACTTAATAAAGTGATGATCAAGAATAAGTATCTGCTACCCAGGATCGATGATTTGTTTGATCAGTTAAGATGATCTGGAGTTTTCTCCAAGATAGATCTTCGATCAGGATATTATCAATTGAAGATTCGTGCGAAGGATGTTCCTAAGACTAAGTTCTCTACACGATATGGATATTATGAGTTTATGATCATATCTTTTGGATTGACCAATGCTTCTGCATATTTCATAAATATAATGAATAAAGTTTTTATGGAATATTTAGACAAGTTTGTGGTTGTGTTCATTGATGACATACTTGTTTACTCCAAGTCGAAGGAAGAGCATGCAGAACATTTGAGATTAGTCCTTAAAAAGCTACGAGAGCAACAGTTGTATGCTAAGTTTAGTAAGTGTGATTTTGAAAAGAGAGAGTTGAATTCCTTGAACATGTGATGACTGTTAAAGGAGTTGTTGTGGATCCAAGTAAAGTGGAAG
Source organism: Otatea glauca (assembly GCA_036346275.1). Taxonomy (NCBI): domain Eukaryota; kingdom Viridiplantae; phylum Streptophyta; class Magnoliopsida; order Poales; family Poaceae; genus Otatea; species Otatea glauca. The sequence goes on along the minus strand of CM070730.1, from coordinate 21,364,343 downwards.
CAGTGTTGTATTTGGAGCAACCGAAGTTAGTTACCCAGATCCGTAGTTTTCTAGAGATGGCAGGATATTATCGTCGATTTATCGAAGGCTTTTCGACAATTGCTAGACCGCTTACGCAGTTGTTGAAAAAGGAAAAGAAGTTTGCATGGACGCCAAAATGCAAGAAAAGTTTTCAGGATTAAAGAAGCGTCTAACGATAGCACCCGTGTTAGTGTTGCTATATGTTCAGAGTAGCTTTGATACCTCAACACCCATTTAATCTCGGAGAGGTGCTTCCAGGCTTTTCCTTTTGACAGTTGCACAAATATTAAAGCATGGATGAATGGTAGATGGTGATTATTTACCCCTTCGCTTGCTTCAAGATTTGTGCAACTTGTATTGGGAGAGAAAGTATTGAAACACTGCTATTAATCCCATCAGATAGCCTGAGTGCTTTGTAAGTGTGGGTTTCACTTGTCTACTACTCCCTTCTTTTTTTGGGGGGTGTTCTGCCTTTTTCTTCTTCTTTCTTGACATTGTTGTACTCTCCCTCTCCACACTGTGGCCGTTCTCCCCATTTGGCACCTAATGAGTCATTGACAGGTGGGCATTATGTAATTTTCTGAGGTCATTATCAGATCAAGGAATCAACCTGTTCACCAGAGATTGCCGAACTCAATTCAAGAACTCATGAGTTGTTTAATCCACACTAACAGAAACCGAATTAAAATAGATCTGGAATTCTGCGCCAGAATTGTTTGCTTGAAACAACCAATAACTTGTCAACTTCAATTCAATCCAACCAGAACTAATTCCAAGCTAATTCAGAGTACAGTATGCACCCTTTTTCACACCCACAAGGGAATAGCTTCCTATCTTCTTCCAGTCCTGTGTTCAGGGAAACACGATACTGAAAATCAAATCAACTTGAATTAACAGTCATTAAGCTATAGTAGCATCCATACTAATGTGGACATGCTTTGTTATCCATCAGAGGTTAGGAGCTGACCAGCTAGATCAGCTCCTGTCTCCTTCAATCCTACACACACGATACTTATTACAGAGCAAGAAGCAACCATGGAGATCTACACACACAAACACACAATGTTTAAACAGCACGAAATATCACCAGGAAATTAATATACTGGGCTAAGCTTGTCAGCTTCCCTTTTCAATTCTTCCCCATGCTGACAGCAGTCTGAATGCTGCTCCAGTTCATCCCACCGGCGAGCATCCTCTCCCGCCGATCTTCTTCGGTCTTCAGTTTTCTGATGAAAACACATCACGGCAAAGACAATGGTCAGTTCTTGCACTCCACTGTTTAGAAGAAAATAGAACTAATTAAATCTTGAACATGACTTACTTTTCCTTCCTTAATTTTTCCATGTCTTGCCAGGTCAGTCTGGGGCCTTCGTCCAACCCCTCGCAGATCAATTCGCCATTATCATTGGTGTAACAGAGGATGCCCATGTTCTTGTCTTCATAAACCTGAAAAGAAAACGATGTTTCAGATTAGCACACAATAGTGATGTTTCAGATGCTCAGAGGTCACAACTTGGCAAGAACAAACCTTGTTGACCTTGTTGGTGAAGCTGACAGAATTGGAAGCTTTCTTGGATTCGGAACTTGAGCAGCTATCCATGGAGGCTCTGATCAAAGTCTTTGAGCTATTCTTTTTTGAAATTATGATTGGATTAGATGAGTAGCACCTCAGGGAAGCCATGGCTGGGTTGGAGCCCTGGAACCATAGAACGATTAATCATGGAGTTGATGTCATGTAAATGGACATTAGTGGGATGGTGGATACAGTTTTAAACAGGGATGTTAGGTCAATGAAGGCGTGGCAAAGCAGATGATTGGTTGTCCTGTTCAGATTACATCCGGTTGCTCAGCTATTGAATTGGCAAATAATTCGGCCAAATTCCTTTTCTAATTCCTGTATCATTATTGGATAAAAAATATTCTGGGTTGTTCAGGTCATGACTCATGACAATGACTTCCAACTTGCTTCCCTCCAAGTTTTCCCACCTCGGTTTCTACAGCACACGAAAGAAAAATCGATGAGTTCTAGGTGAAAGTTTAAAATGATAGGATTCTAGGAGAATGGGCTGTAAGAGACTATGAGACAAATTTGTACTGGTTTGAAAGATTTGCAGTTTGGAACTGTAGAAAATTTTGGTAATAGACAAGTAGAGCATGAAAAAACTCAAGAGTCGCAGATAGAAATGATGTACTTGTTAGTTACAAAGCTCAGGTTTTTGTTTGGAATTCTAAGTTGCGCTACACAGAAGAAATGCTGGCGACTTTTAATCACGAAATTCTTCCATAAAAGCTTTGTGGAGCGCCTTAAAGCGGGAGATGATCAGTGGTATCTTCTCTTCCTTTTGCAGGATTGTGCATCTGAAATGCCATGCGACAGGTACCTTCAGAATATAAACACAGAAGAAAGGAACATAATATTAGAATACCGACAGGAAGAAAAAGGAAATGTTTCTGCACGGGCATGCACTCAACCTTCATACATATATTAACTCCATAGACCAGCTAATCTTTAAAAAAATATACAAATCAAGTCCTATATTTCTATTTTACTCAGCAATAAAATAAGTTCTTCCTCCTTTGTTTCTTATTTAATCAGAACTCTTATGAACCGTTCCAGAGATAAGTAGATAAAGATAAGTGCATCAGACTCACCTTGTACAAACACAGAACCAGGCTCAACAACAATTCTGGTGCTTTCAAGAAGGCAGAGAGCATAAAACACATCTGGCGTGGTGTTCCTGCTACAGCAGCTGCAATTGCCTTTGGAGAAAGTCGAACAGATGGGTACAAACATTGCCCTTTCAGCCTTGCTGCACGTCACCCTTTCCAATCTGTTGAATGTGCACACCATGGCCTATAATGTCGGGATCCGAATACGCAAATTCGGACCCTCTGTATATATCGTAATAGTTCAGGATCACGCTAATGCACACAGACTCAACATAGATGTATATCACAATCATACACATCGAAAACATAGTAAAAGACATCATATATTAAATAATACTCGTTGAATAACCTTATAGTCGAACTTACATGAATATGCCTCACAGGGCTAATCTGAGAATAACAGATTAAACTGTAGCGGAATAAAAACGTATATAAACCTCCTAGTATACCACAAGCAACTGACAAGGCTTGCACACTAAATATTCGTCTTCTCCTGGTACTCCTCTTCTAGAACTGGTGTAGACTCTGCAACTAGTGATGTTGTTGTTGGTAAGGGTGAGTACTTAAAGCACTCAACAAGTTATGCGCATAATGCAATTCTAACATAACTATATGCAAGGCTTATTCCAAAGGAATGGCTATCATGGTTATTTTGCAGTAAAGCAGCATTTATAAATGGATACAATTAATAGATTGAAAAGACAATAAAACAAATAACATTAAATAATAAATTTCAGCATTTCTCAGGTAAACACGGCATCCAGCCCTAAGTCATATTTCAACTTTCCAGCAGCATCTAACCTTCCCATCTAAATTTTCATTTTACAAAATCTAACCCTTGACTATAATTCCCGAGTATTGCTCAATACCGCGAGCACGGCTATCCGAATAGATTCTACACTCTGCAGAGGTTATGCGCTTTACCCACACAACATGATATTCTCTTTGTGCCTGGCTATTAGCACACTTCTTTTGGTGCCGTCATGACAAAGCCTTTACAATGCTCTGTCTTAACCTAGTACTACCCGCTAAGATTTCAACACTGAAGGGTTAAATTGCAACAACAGGACCCCTTTCTTGCACCATATGAGTTGATCCGTAAACTCAGGACTCACACTACCACTGGCAGTACCAAAACTAAGACATTGCAAATTAATACCCTCTGCCCTTCTGGCCCACCTTGACACACTGCCCTTTGCCACTTGCCCCAATCTAAATATTACCACCCCAGTTGATTACCAAGAACCACGTGCTATCAACAAGTCAACATCATTGCGTGACATCCCTCGACACTACAACTCAACATTATTGTGTGACAACACCTGACACACCAAATCCATAAACATGTTCCATATTCCATTAGTCAAGATTAACTTTTGATAATCCAAAGAACATGAGTTGCACGTGGCATGGCTAAGCAAACTAATCAAGGTCTAACCAACCCATGTAGATTGCTAATATTAACCAACTAATAATGAACCATCCTAGGGTGAAAATTGATCATGGCATACAAAGGACAAGGTAGGGTATAGATTAATTAGGTAGATTAACTAGATCCCAAACTATTTCAAAACAGTTGTACACATAAAATATCATGCATAAAGTAAAACAACATAGCAATTTTATAAACTAGGTTCAACATGATTAAATCACAACTTGCCTTAGAAAAACCCTTATTCGTGCTCTGAACCTTGGTCTTGAGTCAACGATTCCTCCTCGGACGCTCCGAGCACTTCGACGTCTACGCGTAACAAGAGATAATGTTAAATAAATACCAAAATAGAGAGCAAACAAACTCAAAAAAATCAAATAAAATTCACCATTAAATATATCTCAATTTTACAAATTTTTAAAAATTTGAATCGCCTCAATCGGAGATCGTATGAGGGAGAACAGGCTCTCGAAAGATTCAATTAAAAGAGAAAAACAGAAAATATTAAATAACTAATTATCCGAATTAAATATATACTGAAAAGCCCATTATTGCACTTGCATAATGTCGGCAACAATCGGACCAATCAGAGCCCCACACGTGGCATGGGTTATGGACCCAGTCCACGCGCCTGGTCGGTCCACCGTGGTCTCGGTTCACGGAAGGTTGACCGTCGGTCAAAGCTAGCGCAAGCATGACGTCATGCAGGTGACATCAGTAGGCACGTGCGGCCTCTCCCGATGCTTGACACTTGGCGCACATCCGTGAATCCTACCGAATCGGACAGTGGCGATCACAACGAGAAGTGGCGCAATCTCATCCTTTCACGATGAATCTGACAGATCGGGCTGCTCGGCAGCGAGGAAAGACAGCATGGCGGCGATGCTCACTAGAGGCGAAGAAGAAGAAGACCTCAGATGCAGCGTTCTGATGAGCTTCCGGCGATGTTAACACATGGACCCGATGCGGCTTGACACAAACAGCACGTAGATGACTTCGGTGATGACAGAGCTCAAGTGACGGTGCCGGAAATCGAAGAAAACCGCGGCGGTGACCACGTGAACTACAGTGAGCTTTTGCGACTAGATCACGGTGTCTCAAGCGTCAACGCTTAGGGCAACAAGGGCGGCTTGAAACGGCGAACCTCGGGTGATGGGTGACTAGCTCTATAGCCCCACTAAATGCGCGAAACTCAAGAACCTAATCCTACATGGCGGCTGTCTCCAACTCCGGTATGATGGTAGCGATGCAGGGAAGATATAATCCAGGCCGTACACGCGTTGGCAACCAACGACTTCCATCGCGTAAGACGCGGCAAAATCCGAGCCACTCACGAAACGATCCAACGGTCAGCACTTGACTAGGGTTTCTAACCTCATTATCAAATCTTGACCGTCCGTTCCAACAATGGCCGCTTCGTCTTCTAGTAGATGGGCCGACGGGCGAGCTAACACACAGAAATAGGTCGCACAGCAATAGGCCAATCGGGCTGAACTATGGGCTTTCGACCCAAACACTATTAGAGCATTTCCCAGGGTTTTCTGATTAAATTTAATTCTAGAAAATAGAGTAATTTTTTTAAGGCAATTAAAATACCAGGAAAAATCTAAAAAAAATTCTCATAAATACTTTAAGACATTTAGAACTCAAATAAAATATTTCTAGCTATACTTTATTTTAATTTTCCCTATAATTAATTAGTTTTCAGAAAATGCCATATTAACTAATAACTATTAAATTCAAATAAAATCCAGAAAAATCCAATAAATTTAGGAAATTCATAAAATGCACAAATAACACATTACTTAGTAAAAAGCAAAAATTAGGATGTTACATATAACCATTGCAACAATGTGATATTCAGATTTGATGATATTGCACTTTTTATGGCTGTATACTTTTTATTGCTGTACTATCACAAAATCAGCAATAAAGTCATTGAACTGAAAGTTACAAAAAGGAACCTCAGCACTGTGAGACAAAGATGATAGAATGCCATCTCTCTCTGCCCGATAAGAGGTGTATGACTCATCTCCAACCTGACAAAAAAGGAGGCTTATTAAGATGTATATATAAATTTAGATACGTAAGGAGATACATTTACTAACCTTTGGTGGGTTCATGACTAGGCTCATGAAGATCTGGCCTGAGATGTTGGAGCATGAGCTTAGGGATGCCACTTTGTGCACTTGTTTCCTAACTAACAACCCCCTCTTCTTTCTCCCACATTCTCCATAGTTCCCTAATGGAAAAGATGAGACTTTTAAAGAAATGTCGCATCCATTGATAAATAATTTGTGGTGTATGATGCTTCATCTTCCAACAGTTCACTAATTGGAAGTTGGAACAAATGATTTATATACAAGACAAGACACTATGCCAGACACTCCTTATTAATTAAGAACAAAAGGCTGTAGTGTCTTGAAATTGGAATAGAAGGCCAATGGACACAGAATGATGGCATGCTAGATGAAGTTTGGTCCTGTGTTCACATTGAAGTAATGGGTTCAACCTAGAGTACACCATTCCTTACATTAGAATGATTGTATTCACGTAACCAATATGCAAGTGTGCTTCCACAAGAACTTTGTTGTGTTTGTATTACTTGATGAGTTTCAAATCAACGTTAAACGAAATCTTGCTCAAAAGTGCATGTAGGAAGAGAGTTTTTTTTGGCGAGTAAGTAATAAGAGAGTTGCATATAATTAGCCAATGTCGTACCATTAGAAACCGAATGGAACGATATTAAACTATTAAAGATATAGTATAGTGCTCTGTCTTCCGGTTTCCTTTTCCCAGCACGTAATATATGGTCTTTTCCTTTTCTAAAACGTTTGTTTCCTTTTCCTTAATTCCAGGATATTTGTTTCTTTTTCCTTGAAATGATGCTGGAGGTGGGGGGAGATCTGTTGTGGGCCACAGGGATGAGTTAGACACATTAAACAATGACCATCGGATGTGGGTGAGTAAAGCTGAGGAAAGATCTGAGAGGTTAATTTTGATGGAGGCAAGTTTCTGAAGACGTTTCGCTGGATGCATGAAGGTTGGGTCATCTCTAGTGGGGTGTATTATTTGGGGTGGACGTAGAAAAGAATGTTTAGGTGCATTATAAAAAGGTATAGATATCTCCTTCGCCATACCCCATGGACTGTGCTATCTTCTTGAAAGAGTTAAATTTCTTTTCATATGTGTAAATGTTTTCTTGGTAAACCTACCAAATAGGCTAAGAAAGGATAAACCCGTTATATTTACAAAAGGCAAGCAATTTTAAATTAATTCTGATTACGGAAAGATACAACAATCTCACCTCATCTGCTAGAAGAACAAGGTTTTCATTCCTGCAGAATTCCACTATTGCACACTGATTTTCCTCCAAAAGAACCTATGCAGAACTCATAGAAATTTATGAAAATAAAACAAGTCAATGATCGGTAAACATACCTGTCCAGTAGGGTTGCCAGGATTTACCACAAGTACCCTCACAGCAACGCCCTTTAATCGGGATACCATCCAGCTGCTGCTTCGGATCCGAAATGCTCACACCCCAACCTCCAGATTCGTCACGGTAATATGGTACTTGCGAAAGCAAGTATGCTTGCTTACATCAGATCAGCACAATACGGTAAACTATGAATTGACGTGGATTTATTTCTATTTGGTAAATTCAGTAGATACAAGGGTTGCACTGGGGATGAAAATGGATCGGACAATTTCCAACCGATCCGGATAATTTTCGGATACGGATTCTGTCGGATCGGATATTTGTCGAATAGTATCGGATCGGATACGAATTTTTTTTTTGTCGGCTACGGATACGGATTCGGTAGCTCACTATCCGTCGGATACGGATAAGGATATTGATGGGTCGGATATCCGAATATACATGTATGCTAGGCCAAGGCTACTCTTTTGACCCAAAAAGGTTTCTTAATTTCAAAATCGTTTTCTAATTTAATTAATCCATAAAACAAGTTTCAATTATTAAAATTAGCAAACCAACTTCAAAAATTACAAACATTTTTGAGAAAATTCCACACATAATATAACATTTAAAAAAATTATTTTCAAGGTTTTATCAGATTTTGAATTTTCTAAAAAAATCAAACACTACTATTATTAATAGGAAAATATTTTAAATAAATAGCTAAAATGCATAAAAACGCATAAATACATAATTTATTATTTTAAACATAATTCAACAAAGAATATAAATCTTGGGTCATTACATGTAAGTGTTATATACTTTTTCTAGAAACATGGTATCTAAGTATTATCAAACTTTTAGTGTGTTATGTGTTTGCTTCTATTTGTATCTCTGAGCAAGGATTACCTTTATTTTGTGTTTTGATCTATGTGTATGATGAACTAATCGTATGTGTGTGATAAACTAAGTCTTACATAATTTTGTTTGCGATATGGTATCTAACTATTGTCTAAGTTAATGAAAATGCTTATATTTGTTCAATTTTCAATAATGTTTTGATCAAATCAACTAGTTATGTGTTTTCGTTGATTTTTTATGTACAATCTAGGAGGTTATTATGTTCCGATAAATATTCGAAACCGTATCCGATTCGATTCGTATTCAATCTGTATCTGTATTCAACATTATCCATATTTGTATTCGTATTCGGACTATCCGTATCCGGAAAAAAATATGAAGATAAATATGATAGAGCTATTATCCATCTATATCCGATCCGTTTTCACCCCTAAGTTGCACCACTAAGAACCATAGCATTTGTGTCCAAAGAGTGTGATGGGATTGGACAAAGGATGCCCATCTTTTTCGTCTCATATCAATAAGTGCGTCATCATGCTAACCTGTTTGGAAATTGAGCAACACAATGATCTCGACTTTTTTTTTTTGAAATAATAATTTTTTAATAAAAAATTACAGAAATAATATGCCGAATTAAAAAATTACAAATATACCCACATATCATCATTTAAATTGGCGATAGGTCTCCGTCGTCAATTGGAATGGCGACAGAGCTGTGATCGTTGGCAACAGCTCTCTATTACCATTGGCAATAGAGACTATGTCGCCATTTCAATTGGCGACAGAGATCTGTCGCCAATTTAAATGGCGATAGGTAGGTATATTTATAAGTTTTTAATTCAACATATTATTTATGTAATTTTTCATTAAAAAATATTATTTCAAAAAAAATCCAATGATCTCCATTGTCAAGAATCTCATCAGAACAGTTGACGGATATCAAGAATTATCGTCTTAGACGTTTAGTGAGATGTTCCTGTTATCATGGCCTATATTGGGTACTTTGTGTCAGACTGTCAGTCCTATATTAATGTCATTGTGCCAAGGACTAAAGTGCAAAATGAACAGTAATCAGAGCAAAGAGCCAGGCTTGGTATTCCACTCGTCAATAATCAGTTTTTCCAACCTACCACCACCATATTCTTCTTATCTCCACAGGGTATCAAGCCTATTGAGGCTTTGTGAGTTGTGACAGTCCTTCATTGCTTCTTCCAAGCCACAATTTCCACAAAATCGTTTAACAGCATATAATAATAGTATTATCGGGATGTCTAACAGTTACAGAGGAACAAAATATCCCCAATCATCATTCCAAGTGCTCTGCATAAGACGGTGGATTGAGGAAGTGCTCTGTATATGGTCGATTAAATAGTACTGTTGGGGCAGCTCCATCTGTCTGGAAAATGTCCTCTGCATAACATTGGAAACTGTCACGAGAAGCTATTCCAGCAGCAATTGCATCACGCAATCCTTCAGTAATCAGTACCCTAGCAGCCAACATAGTCAAGTTTTTTAATGCAAGCTCATTTCTGCATTTGTCAGAAGATGTTCTGGAATCATGATCTTGCCTGACAGTGACTGTATCCTCCTGTTGCTCTCCCAGGATTGAGGTCTAGAATCTCCCGTGCCCTCGCTATTGCATCAGTGCTGCAACATCAGCAATCAGTAATCACATAAACTCTGTATCTTGCCCATAAATATCATCATGATGCATGGTGTTTAGCTGAACTAGCATATTTATCTGTGCAACTGCGCGGCTAGGTTTTTGATATACAACTCTACTTTCTATAATTGAAATACAATTGTATTTATATAACTCTGATATCTATATATGATTAATCTGCACCGTTATAATCTAGCCCCACCAAAATAATAGTGGAGATCCTTCTCTTTTTCTTTCAATTAATGTGAGAATTTATAGGATTTTTTTTCTTTTTAGGATTATTGTGAGATTTTCTTGCCTTTAAAACGAATGAGGAAGGGGCGGATCTAGTATTGAGACATGGGTGTACAGATGTACACCCAAATATTTTGGCAAAAAAATCAATATTTAATAGGTATATTACATGTATATACTAGAAAGTATGTTGAAAATACAAAATTAAGGGTGTATACTAGTCCAACCCACTCCAATCGGCAATCGCAAATTCGCAATCACCGCAGCCTGGTCGACTGGCCCAACCTCGCGCAGCCTAGCCCCAAATTGCCAAAACTCCTCCTCAGTCCTCACTTGCGGCAGCGGCACTCCTGCGGCACAGCGCCTCCAGATCAACATCCGCAATGGACGCGGCCGAGCGCCGCCTCTGCGCAATCACCGCCCACTTCCAGCCGCCCGTCACTGGCAGCAGCGGCGACCTCACCGAGCCGGGGAGTACGCCCACGGTACATCTCTCCTATCCTGCCTTCGACCCGCTGATATATTCCAAATTTATCCCGTATGCGATGCTACGATCAGGATTTTGCGTTCGATTCCACGGGGCCTACGAGGCTATGATGCGGTGATGGTCACAATTGTCTTGGGGATTTTTGGGGTCAGAGAGTTCACCGCCCTAAGCCCTGAGTTCACCGGCTGCCTAACATTTGCTAACCAGGAGTCTGGGACGTTGTGAAGTTCTTGGCATCTGAAAGTTTGCCACAAACCTGGAGAAATCGAAGTATGTTATCTCCGATTTCTCCGGTCTTGCAAGTTGCGGCATCAGCGTCCAAGTTTGCGAGTATTTCGTTCTTTCCTAGTCCTCTCCAAATTCATTGGAATATAAACTGGAGCGTACAATTCTTCTGAAATTCTCTATTCTAAACTTTACATAAGATCTTTGTATCCTTGCACATGATTTTTTTTAATCTGGATATAACCTTGGTACCTGAATTCAGAAGAAGGATCACAACCTCTTGTTGTTAACTTGTTATAGCTAAAGTATAATCTAGTTTATCTATTGAACAAGGTTCTGAATTTGAGTGCTTTTTTGGTAAGTCTTCAGGGAATTCAGACTATTGGTGGTTTGTCATTTTTTAAGTCAGTATCCCTGTGCCGAGTTATTCAGCAATTACTTGATTACTACTGGATACTACTTGTCTAATGTCTGAAATACTGCTTGTTACTGGATACTGCTTGTCTGAAATTACTTGATTGATATCGGTAGTAAGCCAAGTTATTCAGCAATTACTTGATTGCTGCTGGATACTACTTGTCTGAAATATGTTATGCTGATTGCTAGTTTACTACTGCTTGTCTGATACTCTGATTGTGGCAATCTGACAATCTGTTATGTCTGCTTGCTACTAATTATGTTGATTGCTACGGCTGAACATGTAGAAATATTGATGCAGAGTATTTTCTTCAATGAATTATGTGAAAAATAAGCGAAGGAATAGGATGGGAGAGCAAAATTTGAATGATTGTTTGGTTACATTTCTTGAGCGAGAATTCTTTTTGCAAGTTAATGATGATGACATCATATCTCGCTTCGAAGCCATGAAGGAACGTCGAGTTATATTGTAATTTTCTTTATTATTTTGTAATCTCTCTCAATTATTTTAGGTGTCTAGTAAGATCAATTTGTACTTTATATTTTCCCTATTGTGAATCTTTATTTTTACATTAAACAATATTTTTGTAACTCCGAACACCCATTATGAAAATCCTAGATCCGCCACTGGAATGAGGTGCCTTGAATATCACCAGTTATTTTTATTTATATAGATATGGAACTAGTTACACTCTGGTCAAGAAGCCTGGAACATAAGAAAACATCAGAGCATGAAGAAAAGTGAAATGGTTAGTACAATCCTAGGGAACAATCACCCACCTCCCAGAAAAACTTATTTGGCTGTTGCCCCAGGGACTGTGGATTGCTGAGGTTGCAATAGATTATTTACTTAAAGAAATAGCAAATACAACCACAGTAAAAATAAGAAACACTAAATAGAACAGAAAATAGATGCGGTAAAACTCTAATAGTCAAGAAAGTTCTAGTGGATAGATGAGATTCTCATGAAAACACCTCATCGAAAGGGTGTGATCCTGGATTTGTTCCTAGCTCTTCTTGCATGCGCTGGAGACCAAGAAAGAGAAGAAAAGTCAGTTAATTTGCATGCCATACCAAGCCCAAGTTGTACGAAACTCCTAATCTTCAGAACAAAGATATGTGCAAAAGAGTAAAAACCAGACAATTCACTAACCGGAACTCCTGGAATAAATATACGATCTGAATTTCATTTGGGTGGCTTTCACCCAATCCGTAGCTGTAGTGCTAAAGCAAATCAACGGAGTTAAAAAAAAAGGAGATACTTCTGTAGCTAATGAGGCTGGCCAGCCTCGCTTGAAACTATTGTTTTCAGCGTGCCAAGCTTCTCTTTGTCAAAAGTGGACAATTCAGTCTAGGACGTCGAATAGAAATGGGCTGCAATTTTTTTTTAATTACGCCAATCGGGTCTTGAACTCGAGACCCTCTTGGCTCTTAATCCATATTAAGTTGCACGCACCAACTAGTTCACCCAAAAGCTTAAGATTATGAGGAAAGATGGACAATTCACTTATACTTCGACAAAGTGGCCAATCACTAAAATTAGGCAATGCTGCATCTTGTGTGAAAAGCTCTTAATCTACTCTTATTCAGCTCCAATGGACAAACAATTCGTTCATCAGTGACAATACCCAATCAGCAATTAATTCGTTCGTCAGTACCAATATAATTCACAAATCACAGTAAGCCAAAGCGAATGGATATCAATGGTCATCTATCAGGTACAATACAAGATTGGCTCCACAATTCACTTGCAATTCAACAAGCACATCGATGGCGCGCGCATTCGTTGTGTGAGCACAATCGAAGAATGCAATAATAGGGTGACCTTTTACTCTGCACAGTCACATGCAAGCAAAGCTACAAAGAAAGCACACACTTCGACACAAACATTTATAAACCCTATACCATCCCCCCATTTCTTGGACATTTTAACCACATGAAAACAGCTTAATGAGCCTCAGCTTACCTGCGCGCGGCAGACAATGCTTTCGCCGAGGTGATCCGCGAGCACCAGCACCTGGCAAATGAGGAGATGGAGCATACAAATCATCAGCATTTGTGGGGAAAGAATCGGCACTCAGATGGCAGCGGAAACGCATGCGAATGGCGCCGGAAACAAAGAAAGATCCCACCTTTGGGTCGAGATAGTCCACGGTGAGAGCACAAGCAGAGGCAGCAGACATTTCTTTTTCTCTCCCCCTTTGACTTGCCTTTCTTCAGGTCGAGGCCGCCGCCGCGATGAAACAAGAAGCGGTGAGAGTGATCTGAGGTGGTTTCTCCCGGCTTTGGTGGGCTGAATTCCGACTTCGCCCCTGGAGTGAGCACACGAGAAAGCCAGCGGACATTGGAGTACTGGACACGGCCACACGGGGCAGTGTGGTAGGCGAATTTTTGCTCTGCCTTACTGGACAGAAGGGACCGTGGCACATGCTAGTGTGAAGTTCTTCCACAACTGTTGGGGAAAGGAGCAATGTAGGTTTGGGGTTGGAGATCATACTCAGATAATCTCAGTCATACCGAGTATTCTGATGGTCACTAAATGTAACACGGTAATGTCGTACTGTTCCTGGACGCCGTCTTGGAGCAGTACTATTGTAGCATTGGTACAGTAGCAATTAACGCTGTTGCTTCATGATCAGATACAAGATGTATGGCCTAAATGTAGCCCTAAATGCATGGTACTCTTGCAGTGGTGAATTTTCTTTGCTACAGAGGATCTATCTCTAGCACCAAGGCACTGCTTGAAATCGTAGGAATTCGGTAATATTTTTATATGAAACAATTTAATTTCTTCAAAAATCCTCAGATTTCAGTGCTTCAGCGTAATAGGAACACTATTTTTTTTTATTTGCTTTAGCAACACTCCGACCAAGTAATACTCTTCTTGAAGGCACATACGAAACAATCAGAACTTAGCTCAATGCAGCCAAACAATGCAGACTGCGCTCAACTCAAACCCTGTCATGCAGTTTTGCCAATTTCAATATCTGAAAATTATAGTTGCTTCTGCACTAAAACTTGTGATTCATACAATACCGAGCAACAAAAAGGAAAGCAAAAATTTCCTCAATGGCCATCAAAGGCGTCAGGCTACTCTCTGTTTCTCCATTTAGGAATTAGCACACACAAAAAAGCATGTATGGCTTGCTTTATCTTGTTTGGTCTACAGGATGATGCTATTAGGGGGGTGTAAAGAAAGGCCGAGGGAAAATCCATGAAACTTGTATGAATCTCCCATCTTTCACATGGTACAACAATTTAGCCGCGGTACTCTGCCATGAACGCCTCATGGAACGCCTTGAAGCGGGTGATGATCGCCGGGATCTTCTCCTCCTGTGGCAGGATAGTGCATCTGATGTGCCATGTGCCGGGAACCTTTTGAGGAAGGAAAAAAGCATCAGTACCATGGCTAAGTGAAAAAAAAACATGTAATGTATATTGCTCAGAAACTTCAAAATAGCTTTTGGTTTATCATGATCCGAAATTCAAAATCACGAAACAAGTCCTAAAATAGTTGCTGGTTCACAACACACGAGGCAGAGATGGCAGCACGATATTAGGTAACCTCTATTGGACTAAACAGGGCAAAATCTGATGTGCCATGCCCATGTCACAGGAAAGTTTTACGTAGAGAAAGACCCATCAATAAAAAGAGAAAATCTCTCATGCCTAAATACTTCAGTTCAGGCATGCTTATTAATATATTTGTTGCACAAGCTCAACATGAAAGCATGTTTCGGTTTTTTAGGCTATGTTTGTTACGAGAGGAATCCTACTATCGTTATTTGGTGGCATAAAAAAATGTTGTTCCCTGTACATGTTTGAACCAATAATATTAGCAACTACAGGCGCTAAATAATTTATAATTTTCATATCAAGATTGACTCACTTGGCCAAATCCAGATCCCGGGACAACAACAATTCCGGTCGACTCGAGGAGACGAAGAGCATAGAACGCATCAGGAGCTTTCTTAGTAGCTTTAGCAGCATCAATTGCCTTCTGTGGCAGACGGATCTGAGGGAAGAGGTACATCGCTCCTTCAGCCTTGTTGCATGTAATTCCCTCAAGCTTGTTGAATGCATCCTCCAATGCCTGTGATCCAGATAAACAACTTCTATAATTTTCTGAAGAAATCATTTAAAGCTACAAGAGATATGGAGCCCTGTCACACCTTTGCACGACGAGCTAAAGATTTGAGGATCCCATCTTTCTCTGCCTTGTATGAAGTGTATGATTCATCCTCAGCCTGTAGAATACAACAATGATATCTAACTGGATAATTTGGCATTTTCATTTGGGTAGAAATTTAAAGAATGTCATAGTGTCGACCTTCGGTGGATTCATGATGAGGCTGGCAAGAATTTGACCAGTGATATTGGAACATAAGTTCACTGATGCTATTTTGTAGATCTGCTCTCTCACTGGAGCACTGAAGCCAGTAATCTCCATGTAACCTCCTCTTTTGCCGCACTCTCCATAATATCCTGGTGGTGGCAAGAAAACCTTTTTTTGATAAGTTAATGGCATTGTGAGTAGAAAAATAAGCAAGTGGATCATTGTATATACCCTTAGAAACAGATTGAAATGATACTAGAGGAAGATCCTCCTCGTCGTATCCCATGGATCTCGCTATCTTCTTGAAAGAGTGAAATTTCTTATCGTCAACATAGATGTTCTCTTGGTATACCTACCAATATATAAATGATGTTGATGTTACAGGCGACACAAAGAAATAGAATTAAGCAGTTCAAAGTTTGTTGTAGTGTTCTGACAGAGACTACGACTCACCTCATCAGACAGAAGAACAAGGCCTTCATTTTTGCAGAACTTCACTATGTCATATTGGTTTTCTTCAGCAAGAACCTATAAACAAATGGACCACTTTAATTAATTGAAAAACCATGTGGAGGTCTACCTATGTTGATGATGAGTATTTGAGTTAGGAATATAATTTATTGGATAATTATTGTATATCATTGTGGATATTGCTATGTGATGGGTTTCCTTGTTTTTTATGGTAGCAGGACGACGGTGCTAGGTCATAGTAAGGCGGAGGACGACCGGGACTAGGCGAGGTGCGCCAAAGGTCCAGACGGTCGGGAATCGCCGGAGGATGACCGGAGACGGAGTTGCTGAGAGTCTAGAAGACAAGGGAACGGCTGACATGCTAACTAGGAGCTGCTCGGATCAAGGAGGGCCGTCAAATCACGGTCTAGAAGATAGAGTAGTGGGTCTAGTTAGTATGCTTTGAAAAGCGTGCAAAACCCGTTATGTGTGTGTGTTTCGGGTTAGCCCATGTATGAGTAAGTGAGTTAATCCTATCCCTTGATGGTGATCCTTAGGGTAGAAGGAACTCTTCATCCATGCATGAGTGAGTAAATCAATCCTAGCCCTAGAAGGTGATCCTTAGGGTAGAAGGAACTCTCATCCATGTATGATGGTGATCCTTAGGGTAAAAGGAACTCTTCATCCATGCATGAGTGAGTGAGTCGATCTCAATCCTTAGTGAGGTACCTTAGGATAGAAGGAACTCATCCAAGGGTGGAGGATGGCTCGTGAGTAGTATAAATAGAGGGGGAGGGGTAGCTCTCCCCTTTTGAAGGTTTTGAGTGCTCCTTTGAGCTTTTGCCCACCTTATTGTGAGGCTTTATAAACCTTCTTCCAAAGAAATAAAATTTCACTTCCTTACTTTTCTGAATTTAATTTCAGCATTTACATTATGTCTTAAATTCAGAATTTAAATTCCGCAATTTACATTCTCGCAAGTTGGATTTGCCTCCCCTCCTTCTACTTGCTTTTAATTTCCGAAATTTAATTTCTTGCACTTTACATTCTCGCAAGTTGGATTTGCCTCCCCTCCTTCTACTTGCTTGTGCTTCTTGTGCCAAGGATGTATGATTGTTGGATGAATCTTCTTTATATCATATCCTCATCATCTAGGCAATCCTTTGCAAGAACTCGATCTCTTTGTTTAATCTTTGTTAAATGTTTGAAGATTGCGTTTCAGGTTTTTGTTTCTTGTGTTCTTACTTGCTGTGACAAGTGGGAGAATATCCAAGATCATCTTGATCATCACAACTCCACGAGCAAGTTAAGACCAGGATTTTCTCTGTTTTGCTCCTTTGCGTTTGAGTGTTTCAAGTGAGGTTTTGGTTGGATCCATTGAGTAGGGGAAAATTTTAATTGAGATCATTCACCCCCCTCTGATCGCCATTCTTGTCCTTCAATTGGTATCAGAGCCGGTTTTGCTCTTTCATAGATCTTAACCGGTCTCAAGAGCTATGGCGATGGATAAGTATTCCACCAAGCCTCCTATTTTTTTTGAAGTTGATTTTCCGTTTTGGAAATCGCGGATATAATCATACATCATTGCCCAGGCCTTCCTGATATGGCAGAAGGTGAAACTCCCGTATGAGGTTTCTACTGATGAAAACGTCACGGCCGGCAATATGGCTGACGTTGAGGCGAACGCTAAGGCAAGGAACATTCCCATACAGGGTCATAGCCGCAATGAGTATAATAGGATTTCTCACCTCCGTTCTGCTCACCAGATTTGGGTGACCCTCGATGCTTCTCATGAGGGCACTACCCAAATCAAGACCGTGAGAGAGGACCAATTCAAGCGTGATTACAACAAGTTTGAACAACACGCTGGTGAGAGTCTTGATGAGTGTTTTAGTCGCTTTACTAAGATTTTGAGCGATCTCCGAGCAGTTGTTGCATATACTTTGACTCGGATAATGCTCGTCATTTCTTGACTGCACTCGATCTTAGAGTTTGGGAGATAAAGGTGACCACCATCAAGGAAACCACCGACTTGTTGACTCTGACTCTTGATGGGCTTTATTCCCTGTGATAACCCAGGGGGTTATCAGTTTAATTAAAGAGTTAATTAAAGTTTTAAAAGTGATTAGGCAAAGATAATAAAAAGTAAGGTTTAGAGAGTGCCGTCAGTCCCGCAGTGAAAGGTATCGCTCATCGAGGTACCCGACCTATCCGGGACCCAGGTGGCCCCTCTCGCTAGTTTTCGGGTTCATCATTCGGCGTGTTAGAGCTTACCTGGTGCGGTATGCGGGTACCGCTAGCGAATTGAGGGAGTTATGACCGTAATACCCTTATGAGACAAAGCCAACAGTAAAAACCTAAGGGCAAAAGGGTCATTTGCCGATTGCCCAGCTCTTTAAAGCCAGCCTTGCTCCAGCCAACCAGAAGCCAGCTATCTTGCTGCTGTCTCCCATTCGCACACAAGCCGAGAGGCACAAGAGCATCCAGCAAGAACACAGCCAGAGCAAGCCGGTGCCTCCATTCCCATCCAAAACCATCAAGCCCCAATGTCTAGCCGAAGCCAGTAGGGGAAGGCGACCAGCAAGAAGAGGAAGAGAGGAGCACCAGAAGAAGGAGACGAGTAGAAGCCAGAAGAGAAGGGGAGATCATCCAGAAGCTCTCAAGAAGGAAGTCGCCCAGAAGCCACCCGAAGCAAGGAGGAGGCCAGCCCAAGCTTCTTCCTCACCAGCATCACCTCGTCCACCCCATTGCCTAGCCCGATCATCCCAGGTGCCTTTTTCCCCAATCTCAACAGTAGCAACAGTGCGGGTTTGCTTAGGCAGTGGGTAGATCGAGGGCTTAGCTAGCAAATGGGGTAGTGTAGTGAGTAGATCGGGTGTTTCCCGTGCGGTCTCAGTAGGTTGGGTCACCCTAGTGTAGCATCTGTTCTTGCTCTTCATAGAAGTAGCTCAAGCCACCCAACCCTCATCATAGACCCCCTCAGTATAGCATAAGAAGTAATCAAGCAAAGCAAAAATGCAAGAAATCAAATGGGTAGAACCCTAGAACCAGTGGTCCAGTGAGCAGCCGGAGGGGAAGGCGAAGCCGAGGAGGAGTTGGCGCAGCCAGAGGCGCAGTGTGGCGAGGCCGGCTCGGGCCGTCGGAGGAGGAGGCTGGAGAGTGCCGTCTTGGGCGGCGTCGTCTGTGAGAGAGCCGGCCGAGCGCAATGGCAGCAGGAGGAGGCGCCTCAGAGGAGTCAGCGGAGGATCGATGCAACCGAGGCAGAGAGAAGAAGAAGGGAGAGGCGCAGAGCCGAATGGTTCTCAGCCAGTTCGGTCGGGCCGAAGAACCGAGGAAAAGAGAGAAGGCAGAGAAAGAAAAAGGAAAGGTCAGGGAAGAAAAAAAAAGAGAAGAAAGAAGAGAGAAAAAGGAAAAAAGAGAAAAGAGGGTAGAAAAATAAATTGTATCGCGGACCGCGTCGATTCCGTGATCGATTCGCGGATCGCCTAAAAATCGTCAAAGTGCATTTCTTTAATCAGTGCCAATATAAAATCTGAACGACAGATTAAAAATCGGCTGGACACCAAATAAATAATCCAAGTGTATGGCCTTAGTGTGTGTTACTTTTTGTGGTTCGACACGAATCGCCCGCCAACCGTAATCCACCTTCGAGCGAGGTCGATCCGTCAAATATTATTCCAGGCAAGATTTCCTTGAGCATCTTTGTGAAATGCTTTTGAAATGCTTTTATATATTTAATCATATCATCACTGCATGAAAATTTAATTTTGATATGGATGGCTGGTAGAAATGGTGTGTGATGGAATGGTAATGTGGTGAATGGAATGGGTTGTGTGGTTTTGGTAAATGCTAATGAGGTATGGTTGTGGTGAAAGAAGTGGTGTGTGTTGTTTAGATGTCCACGAATGGAGTCGTGGACAATATGCTAGAGCTAAATATGGTGGGTAGAGGGTGCAAGGAAAGATGGCGTGGTGATGCCTGGGTGTGGTGATACCCATTGCCGGTGGACCCTCTACATAGATTATAATATATAAAGTCAAACACCTACACTCGAGCAATGAGCCGTATTTTTAAGTGCCAACCATAACGAGATAAATCGCTGCCAGAAAAGGTTGTCCTAAGAAAGTGTTATGATCTCCACATTGGGTAAGAGTAGTTACTAGAGCCAAAGTCTGGGTATGCCGGAATGCCTAGATGAGAAAGCTGTGATGTGGATATATATATATTAAGCCACGGTGGAGTTACTCCGGTTGGATATCGGGGTACAACTGTACGGCGAGGTGTGAATCGCCTTGGATAGGGATTCCCCTCGACTACAGGGTTAGAGATCTAGCACCGGATTAGTGATAAACGTTCTGGAGCCTCACATGTTGGGGCCGTTATGGGTAAAGTGGTACGAACCTGCACAGGGTCAAAATCTTGAATTCAAGCCTGTCTCCTGGATTGGAGGCTACGGAAGCTAAGTCTGTCTCATATACGGGTGCTAGTAGTTGAATTTCAATAATTAAAATCTGCCAACTCTTAAAGAAAACCAAAAACTTAATTTCTGTAAAAGATGAGTTGGAGGGAAGGAAATGGTGTTGTTGGAAGGAGAAATTCATATTGCATCTTGTGATTTAATGCTTGCTGAGTACTTTGTACTCACTCTTGTATTTTCCCCCTTTTTCTAGAAGAAGAGTCTGATGGATCCGCTTTTGAGGCCAGCGAGGAGGCCTATTCTCGTGCTCACTCGTGGTTATCAGGAGGATTCGTATGAGGGCTGCTATTACTCCGACTACTACCAGGAGAACTAGGCGTAGCTATAGGCCATATTATGCTAGTAGGAGGTATTTAGCTTATGGCAGTGGCTTTATCTTTTGCTGTATCCAGGGATCGCGGTATTATTATTATGTAATGGACATATAGCCCTGCGTGGCTTGGAATGAATATATTATCGTTCAGTCTCTAATTATTGTTCTACTGCAACTCTCTGAACACGGCATTGTTACCGATAAAGCATCTAACTTTCTGATGTTCTGCCGGTAACTGTGCCGAGATTCGTGTAATTAATCTAGGGAGGTGGCAGTGTTACTGTCGTAACCCTAGGCTAATTATACGTGTCGCCACATTCCCGCCTCAAGACTCATAAGAACGATGTCGTCTCTCGGAAGACAAAATCTCAGTCGATGGCTTTGGTCACCGATCCCATTGGATCTTCTTCTTTTGATGCTTCTGTTGGTTTTTACCTCTCCACCCTTTGCGAGCTAATCGATGACCAACTAGAAAAATTTCCAGAAAATGAGCTTGCTCTTTTAGCTCGCAAATTCTCTCATGCATACAGAGGGTGCGAGAAAGAGAGGTGGCACGATCACCTGCTTCGAATGTGGTGGCCCCAACCACATTCGGGCGAATTGCCCCAAACTGGAGAAGGCTAAGAATGATTCCGGCGGTTCGGCAAAGAACGACTACATCTAGAACCGCAACAAGAAGCCTCCAGTTCGCGAGCCGGCGCGTGAGAAGAAGTACCGTAATTTCTCTAAGAACAAGAAGCTCTTCCACCGCGTCCTCGCTGCACTTGACGACATCAACCTCTCTGACACGGAGACACGGAGAGACGAGGATGAGGATGAACCGCAAGAGAAGAAAGGCGGCGACAACTTCACTGGCATGTGCTTCATGACAGACGCTAACGGCATCAGCGACTCCGAGCTCTATAGCGACTCGGACGAGGTACCCTCCTATGACCAGCTCAATGAAGCTTTCTGCAAATTAGGAAAATTTCATGCTAGAGCTAGAGCTAGGTGTATGGAGCTAGAGAAGGAAGTAGGTACCTTGACTCGGGAGTTAGCTTCTCTTAAATCTTCTCCTTCCCGAATCACTGATGATTGTTTTTTGGGTGATACCTTGCTTGAGGAGTTAGAGAACCTAAGGACCATACATGATAGTGTACTTGTTGAACTTGAAGGTCTTAGGTTGAAGAATGCTAGCACTAGTTATGTTGATGATATTCCTGTTGAGACTAGTTTTCTTCATGCCACTCTACTCTTTCATGTCAAAATTGCCCTAAATTTCTTGCTGGAATTAATGTCATGAGCGATCACCTTAGGAAGCTTTCTTCTAGAAACGATGAACTTGAAATGCATGCTTCTAAGGACTCATCGACTTATGTGAGGGTCAGAGGCAACTAAAACTTGACAATGAATCTTTAAATGTCAAGTGTGCTGAACTTGCTAAGGACTTACTAGCTAAGTCACAAGAAAGTTGCTTGCGATGTGCTGAGATTAAGGGGGACTTGGATAAAATCCATGTCGAACTTAGGAAGAAACTTGAGGCCCAGACCCTTAGGATTAGAAATACCCCTTGCGTTTCGTGTGAGGCCCTCAAAATTGAGGCAGCCGTGCTGAGGGAGAAAAATGCACGTGCTGGTAGATCTTCTCCGTTTAGTTCTTCTTCCTCTTCTTTTCCCTACTCTTCATGTGCCTCTTTCTTCCGGGAGTGTAAGTATCTCATGAGCACTCTCGAGAAGTTTGTAGGAGGTAAGAAGAAACTCAATCTCATTCTAGACCAATCCAACATTAGCCGATTTAATCAGGGTCTAGGATTTGACTACTTGGAGCACACTCGGGCGCATCCTCCCACCATTGTGCTGGCTCCAAGAGTGGTGAGATCGTAGTAGCTCCCAGAGTGAGTATCACTGTGTTTAGATCTGCCGGGATTGTCCATGGGATCTCTGATCAGAAGATTGCTCCTCCTGCTACTTCTGCCTCTATTAAGGCGAAGTATACTTGCACCTTTTGTCAGAAGGATGGACATTTGGAAGATTTCTGCTTTAGGCGCGCCAAGATCACAAGGCGTGAGCATGTTGCTGCTCTTAGGGCTATTCAGGGTTATCCCCAGACTCTGGGTGTTCCTAAAGCACACACTGCTTCTAGACTAGAGAGTCGCCTGTTTTTAGGCAGCGTCCAGGACTCGGTTTTCAGGCTATTCAGTCGAGTTTTAGTCCTGGAGCTGCCCGTGGTTAGTCTTTCCGCCGTCCTCTTGATATTCCTCGTTTTTCCTATCGAGGTAGATATCAGCGGCGTGAGGTGTTTTCAGGTAGAAGATTCAGGCAGCCTAACTGGGATGGTCCAGCCTTTGCACCACGGCGAGCTAACCCAGTTTCAGCTCCTAGATCTTCTGCTGTTGCTAGTTCTGATCTCGTAAGGGTTGAGTGTAAAAGAGACGCTAAAGTTCAGTCTTCTTCTTTAGCTGGTACCTTGAAGCGTCGTGTGATTCAGTATTGGGTTCCCAGATCTTCACTTTATCCCAGTACTGAGTCATCTCTTTCTTCTATAACTTGATCAGGTTTGTCGGATGGGGAAGGGAGATGTTTGGATTGTCGACTCCGGTTGTTCTCGTCATATGACCGGAGACTCTCGTTGGTTCTCTTCCCTAATCCGAGCCCCCGATGATGAGTTGATCACTTTCGAGGATGCTTCATCAGGTAGAGCCATTGCTAAGGGTACCATTTGTATTAATCAGAATTTCATTCTTAAGGATGTTGCCTTAGTAAGTAAGTTGCAGTATAATTTGCTTTCTGTTTCTCAGTTTATCGATAACTCTTTCAAGGTAAGCTTCAAGAGTAGTGCCTGTAGAATCCTCGATTCTTCGGGAGAGTTAGTTTGCAGGATTTCTAGATTTGGGAGTCTTCTGTGCTGATTTTTCTGTTTCTTCTGGAGACTCTCCGTTGTCTGATTGCCTCTGAGTCCCGTGATCTCTCCTTCTGACATAGGAGACTTGGTCACATCGCTTCGACCATTTGACCCGAGTTAGCAGTCACGACCTCATTCGTGGCTCGCCCAAACTCAAGATGGTCAAAGACTTAGTTTGCTCTCCTTGCCGATATGGCAAGATGGTTGCTGCTTCTCATCCCCCAGTCACTGTTGTGATGACTGATGCACCAGGACAGCTTTTACATATGGACACTGTTGGTCCAGCTAGAGTGCGGTTAGCGGGTGGGAAGTGGTATGTTCTTGTAATTGTTGATGATTTTTCGAGCTATTCTTGGGTGTTTTTCATGGCCTCGAAGAATGAGTCCTTTACTCATTTCAGGGGTTTGGTTAGTAGGCTGTCTTTTGAGCTCCCAGGTGCCTTACGAGCTATACGCAGTGACAATAGCACGGAGTTCAACTTTGAGAGTTTCTGTGTGGA
This sequence comes from Otatea glauca, assembly GCA_036346275.1. Lineage (NCBI taxonomy): Eukaryota > Viridiplantae > Streptophyta > Magnoliopsida > Poales > Poaceae > Otatea > Otatea glauca. The sequence continues at coordinate 21,339,957 of CM070730.1, read as the reverse complement.
GTCTGGTTTAGAGCATCAGTTCTTCTCTCTCTAAGTCCCTCAGCAAAATGGCGTTGTGAAAAGAAAGAACAGAACCCTCGTAGAGATGGCCAGGACGAAGCTAGATGAGTACAACACTCTTAGGAAGTTTTGGGCTGAGGCTATAGGTACTGCTTGCCATGTTTCTAATCGTGTATTCTTGACAGCACATTTGCACCGCACTTCTTACGAGTTGAGGTATGGGCGAAAGCCCAGTGTTTCACATTTTCGTGTGTTTGGTTGCAACTGTTTCATTTTGAAGTCTCGTAACCTGGATAAGTTTGAGTCTCGTTCTTACGATGGTATCTTTACGGGTTATTCGACTTCTTCTCGTAGCTATAGGGTCTGGAGTTGCGATGCGCATAGGATCATAGAGACCTGCGAGGTGACCTTTGATGAGGCAAGCCCTGGTGCTAGACCTGACATTTCAGGTTCTTCTTCCATCTCTGAGACCATCTTTGTAGAGGATGAGGATGATGGAGATGATGGCGTTTCATCTGATCCAGTCCCCTCTACACCTGAGGTGCCTCCTGTTTCCATTACTTCACCTCAGGGAGACCAGCCCTTGCCCTCTGACTCTCATGCAGCTAGTGGCTCTACTCCTACCTCTTCTGTGCATGAGGTAGAGGCCACTTCTGCTTCTGGACCTCCCCGCCATATTCAAAGGCGTCATCCACCTTATCAGATCATTGGCGATCTGTTTGAGCGGGTCACTCGCTCGAAATCAAGTTTGTCCAGTTTCTGCCTTCACTCTACCTTTGTTTCCTCCTTTGAGCCGAAAGATGTTTCTCATGCATTATCCGATGAGTCGGATTAATGCTATGCATGAGGAATTTGAGAACTTCGAGAGGAACAAGGTATGACAACTTGTCGAGCCCCCATCTAGTCATAATGTTATTGGGACCAAATGGGTGTTCAAGAACAAGTAGAGTGAGGATGTGGTTGTCATTAGAAATAAGGCTAGACTAGTTGCACAGGGCCTCTCAGGTTGAGGGTCTTGACTTTGAGGAGACTTTTGCCCCTGTAGCTAGACTAGAGGCTATTAGGATCATGCTTGCATTCTCTGCATCCAAGAGCTTCAAGTTTTATCAAATGGATGTCAAGAGTGCATTCCTCAATGGGATATTGAGGAAGAGGTGTATGTCAGGCAGCCTCCAGGATTCGAGAACCCCAAATTTCCGAGTCACGTATACAAGCTTTCCAAAGTTTTGTATGGACTCAAGCAAGCCCCCAGAGCATGGTATGAGAGGCTTAAGTCTTATCTTCTCAGCCACGGCTTCAAGATGGGCATAGTATACAAGACTCTGTTCATCAGACACCATGAGTCGCATTTCCTTCTCGTCCAGATTTATGTGGACGATATTATCTTTGGTGGCTCTTCACACTCTCTTGTGTCTTAGTTTTCTGAGGTGATGAGCACAGAGTTTGAGATGAGCATGATGGGCGAGTTGAGCTACTTCCTCGGCTTCCAAATCAAGCAAACTCGGGAGGGTACCTTCTTGCATCAAGACAAGTACACCCGGGATCTCCTGAGGCGTTTCGATGTCTGATGGGAAGCCGGTAATGATTCATATGGCCACCACTGCTGCCCTCGAGCCGGATGAGGATGGTGAGCCTGCTGATCAAAAGGAGTTTCGGAGCATGATCGGCTCCCTCTTGTACCTCACTGCTTCGAGGCCGGACATACATTTTGTTGTGTGTCTGTGCGCTCGATTTCAGGCTTCTCGCACCTCTCACCGCCAAGCGGTGAAGCGCATCTTCAGGTAACTTCGTGCTACCATTGATTATGGTATTTGGTACTCTTCTTCTTCTTGTCTGTCCCTTCGAGCCTTTTTCCGATGCAAACTTTGCTGGCTGTAGGATAGATAAGAAGATCACTTCTGGCACTTGCCAATTCATTGGCACTTCTCTTGTTTCTTGGTCATCTAGGAAGCAGTCGAGTTACCTGATCTACCGAGGCCGAGTATGTTCTTTGCAGACAAGTTCTTGTAGTCGAGTTCTCTAGATGAGATCGACCTTGCGAGACTTTGGGTTAGAGATAGAAAGTGTGCCACTTTTCTGTGACAACACTTCTGCTATTTGCATTGCTAAGAACCCAGTGCAGCATTCCTGGACCAAGCACATTGATATAAGATATCACTTCCTTAGAGACCATGTGGAGAAGGGTGATATCGCGCTTCAGTTTGTAGAGAGTGACCTCCAGTTAGCCGATATCTTTACCGAGCCTTTGGATAGCTCCAGGTTTGTTGCCCTGAGGAGTGAGTTTGGAGTTGTGTGCCCTTACGGCATTTCTTGAGGGGGAGCTGGTTTGTATATTATGTATTATATATGTTTTCTTCCGGTATTTCCATTCTTTTGCATCTTCTGTGTGTTATTGGTTTTATTTCTAGAGTTCTGAGTTCACTTCACTTAGACTTCTGGTATGCTTTGCATGGACCTCTCATCTTATACTTTAGGTTGCTATCATGCACAATTAGCTGTTCTCTCTTCTCTCTAGGTTGAGTTCTCTTACAGTCTTATAAGTCTAGCAGATGTTAGGCCCCCTGGGTAGACAAGGTCTGTGTGCACTCCTTAGCTTGAGATCTAGAGTCAGCTTCCCTATGTTAATCATTGGGGAAGATGAGAGCGAGTCTGAGCCATAGTATTCTCTACTATCTTTTCTATGTTCTATAGCCACCCAGTTTGCAGTTTTCTCAACCTCTTCTCCTCATTCTGTGTTTTTGGTTTCGGTTGAGTTCATTTGGACCTTCTTTGATCTTAATTCTGCTAATAACTCAACTTAAACCAGATTTGTGCTTAAAATTAACTTCACTTGTTGAGGGGAGTTTGAGAATCTGCTTCATGCATTGCGTATAATTTTTTTTCTGTTTTAATGAGTTTTGTCTATTATGCAAATGAGCTATCTATTCATGCTATGCACCCTGCTACTTTTATGAAGAAAACTGATGGCTTCAATATATCCAAGTTCAATTTGTCTTACTAAGCTTGTTAAAATTTGAACATTAAAGCTTTAAATGAAAACTTGATAAAGCATATTGCTTTTACTTGCTAAGTTCCTTCTCAAGGTTTATTTGCCATGATTTGTAAAATTTTGGATTTTTCTAGAGTCCCAATAGCAACTTGGGTGAAACTTGTTTGATCCATACTTGAGTCTTTCTTTTGCTCATAAATCAATATGCTAGAATGAAAATTAAGCAAAATTGACTCTATTTGTGCGCATTAGACTCCACACCTCGCATTCACAAGAGAGCTTCCCATTGCACTTGGGATGAACTTGGAATGTGTCATGTATGACCGAGACCATACTCTTAAGAGTTCTTTTTGAGATGGTCGAATATGGCTTGAGTCAATTGCTTTAAAAAATAATGCAAATAAAAAAACATAAGTGGGTAAAGAATGCAAATAATATCAAACATTTGCACCCCGCTATGTCTTTTAAGATCTTAAAGAAAAATTTGCATTAATTAAAAATGAGATCGAATGACCTTGTATGCACATCTAGTTTTCCCAAAGTGTTAAGTAGGTTGAACTTTATGTTTTCCATTTGATCCATTAAATGGCTTTGCTTCTAGTTTAGAAACTATGCTAAGTGTTGCACTTGTTAAATCATGCAAAAATGACATATTCTTATTTATACTTGCTAGCAAAATTGACATTTGCACTTGGACATGTCTCAGTTTAGTATAATCTGAACTTGAGTAACTTGGTATCATATTTTGTTATTGTGTTCAATTGGATAATCTTCAAAGCTCCTTTAGGTTGCATTTCATGCATACATAAAAAGGGGGAGAAAATGCCATTTTGATGCCTATATTGCCAAAAGGGGGAGAAAACGTAGAAAATGCATCATCAATAGGTAAAAATATGAATGCATCTTAGTTCTTATGATCTTTGTAAAATCGTGATAACCCTTAAGAATCATAAGCATGTTTGAGCTTTTGTGAGTTTTTATTGGAGCTTTAGAGCGTTTGTGGGAAATTTGCTCTTTCTTTGGTTTTGCTCTAAAATCCTTACTTTCCACTTGGTCATGATCTCATTCTCTATTTTTTGGACCAAGTTTGACTTTGCAATCAAATTGCTTTCTTCCATCTTTTTCTGACTCAAATTTATGCCGTCAATATACTCATTAAGAGGGAGATTGAAAGACCATGTGGAGGTCTACCCATGTTGATGATGAGTACTTCATAGTATTTGAGTTAGGAATATGATTTATTGGATAATTATTATATATCATTGTGAACATTGCTATGTGATGGGTTTCCTTATTTTTAATGGTTGCAGGACGACGGTGCTAGATCATGGTGAGACGGAGGATGACCGGGACTAGGCGAGGTGCGTCGGAGGTCCAGACGGTCGTGAATCGCCGGAGGATGACCAGAGACGGAGTTGCTGCGAGTCTAGAAGACAAGGGAACGGCTGAGATGCTAACTAGGAACTGCTCGAATCAAGGGGGCCGTCGGATCGCGGTCTAGAAGATAGAGTAGCGGGTCTAGTTAGTATGCTTTGAAAAGCGTGCAAAACCCGTTATGTGTGTGGGTTTCGGGTTAGCCCATGTATGAGTAAGTGAGTTAATCCTAGCCTTTGATGGTGATCCTTAGGGTAGAAGAAACTCTTCATCCAGTGAGTAAGTCAATCCTAACCCTAGAAGGTGATCCTTAGGGTAGAAGGAACTCTCATCTATGTATGATGATGATCCTTAAGGTAGAAGGAACTCTTCATCTATACATGAGTGAGTGAGTCAATCTTAACCCTTGGTGAGGTACCTTAGGATAGAAAGAACTCATCCAAGAGTGGAGGATGAGTAGTATAAATAGATAGGGAGGTGTAGCCCTCCCCTTTTGAAGGTTTTGAGTACTCCTTTGAGCTTTTGCCCACCTTATTGTGAAGCTTTGTAAACCTTCTTCCAAAGAAATAAAATTTCACTTCCTTACTTTTCTGAATTTAATTTCAGCATTTACATTATGTCTTAAATTCAGAATTTAAATTCCGCAATTTACATTCTCGCAAGTTGGATTTGCCTCCCCTCCTTCTACTTGCTTTTAATTTCCGAAATTTAATTTCTTGCACTTTACATTCTCGCAAGTTGGATTTGCCTCCCCTCCTTCTACTTGCTTGTGCTTCTTGTGCCAAGGATGTATGATTGTTGGATGAATCTTCTTTAGATCATATCCTCATCATCTAGGCAATCTTTTGCAAGAACTCGATCTCTTTGTTTAATCTTTGTTAAATATTTGAAGATTGTGTTTGAGTTTTTTGCTTCTTGTGTTCTTACTTGTTGTGACAAGTGGGAAAATATCCAAGATCATCTTGATCATCACAACCCCACAAGCAAGTTCAAGACCAGGATTTTCTCTGTTTTGCTCCTTTGCGTTTGAGTGTTTCAAGTGAGGTTTTGGTTGGATCCATTGAGTGGGGGGAAAATTTAATTGAGATCATTCAACCCACTCATTCAACCCACTCTGATCGCCATTCCGATCCTTTATTAATATAGACTTTTTGGGTTAACTGCATCAACTACAGAATTTTTTATGCACATTGCAGAGCAAGGAAAACACACGCTTTCCTTTAAAAAAAGTCATGTCATGAAAAACAAAGTTAAAATACATTCACTAAGTAAAAAGATACAACAAGAAATGCATGGATTATGTTTGTATATCAAGAATATGGTGTGGACAGAAAAGTGCAGCAATCCAAAATGTTCTTTAAATCAAAGGAGAAATGATGAGTGCAAACCTGCCCAGTTGGATTTCCTGGATTGATAACCACCAAAGCCCTAACATCAATGCCGTTTGACCGAGCATCTTCAAGTTGCTTCTTAACGTCAGAGATTTCCAAACCCCAGCCTGTTGATTCATCAAGATAATATGGGACCTGAAATAAAATGCTCTCGATTTAGGCTTTGGTGTTGCATGAAATGCTTACTGTATTGAACTTTTTTGCCAGGCAAACAAAGTACATACAAGAGCTCCACCATGAAGAGCTATGGACGCCGAGTACAAGGGGTACTGAGGAATCGGGCAAAGAATGCCATCTTTCTCATTCCTTATCAGTAATTGCATCATCATGTGCACCTAAAAGGGAGGAATAACATGATAATCAGACTTAAATTACTTCATGTTTATTCAGAAAATGTCCAGGAAAATTAAAAGACAAGGTCAAGTTCATACCCCAGGACTTGCTCCATCTGTAAGGAAGATGTCATCTGCATTAGCAGGGAATCCGTCACGCGAGGTGATCCCAGCAGCAATTGCATCACGCAGTCCGCTGATACCCTAGGCAAAAGAGAGAACAAAAATGAAGCCAAGATTCCTTTTTTTCTTTTCTGTTATGGTGAGAAGAAAATGTGTCGGTAGATGCTAACCTGGCTGTGGCTGTATGCTCCTGTTGCTTTTCCAGGAATCGAGGCAAGAATCTGCTTTGCCCGAGAAATAGCATCAGGACTGTAACAAGACAACGGATCAGATATTATACACAAGAATTTCACATTTCAGTAAGACAATGATTTTTGTTTAAAGAAAAGCTAAAAAGTGGAAACCTTGCAAACAAGACAAACACCAAATAGGAAAGATAATATTTTCAATTGGGAATATTATCAAGGAAAATGTTGCCTAAATTTAAGTTGGGTGATATATCTAGTGACGCTTAGTTAGGTGATATCATGCTAATGATTGGGGCATGAAATTAACTTCGAACATTTCTACCAAAAAAAATCGGAGTTAGTCCTAGATATGTTCCACCATTGTATAAAACTTCCAAGTCCAAACTCAAATTGGTTCTAAGAGAAATACATATTTGTTTTTGTTAGCACCTTTCAGGTTTAGACTTGAAATTTGCAGGATGGTATATTACATTGAGAAATGACTCCAGAATTTTCTGTTGGAAATTTTCAAGTTGATTTGATGCCCTACTAAGAAAAATTGGCACGATAGGACCCATTCAAGGGTCTGCCTATATATCTCCCTGTTAAGTTTTCTGTAAATTTGTTTTCATGCTGATGAATTATAAGATGATGATATTCACCTGAACAATGATTTCGTTTCTTCTCTTTCTAACAAGTACGGATGATCACAAAGTGCAAGAACCTGCAATGCAATATACCATGTAAATATCCAAGAAAACAAAAAGTAAACTCTGCTTACAATAACCACATACCTCCCTGAAGAATGTAACAGGTTGCTGACCAAGAGACTGAGGATTCCCAATGTTGCAATAGAGGATCTGCAAGGGAAAAAAATGGAATGAACAAAAGAAATTGTCAAACAAGATAAAGCTACAGATTACAGCAATCTGTAAACTACAGTTAAGTACCTCATCAAAAGGAAGAGACCCTGGTTGAGTCTGTAGCTGTTGCTGCAAACGCTGGAAACAAAAAGGAGATAGTTCATCAATTTCTATGCAGATACCTAATGGCACAAAAACTGCCAACTTTTGGGAAATGTGAACAATATTTCAAATAGTGTTCGTAAGGAATTACAGAAACATATGAAGCAAAATAGACATTAATTAATTATGATAAAATTGATTGAAGAATACTTTCATAAATAAATTTCTCAAACTGTATAACTTGTAATACCAAAGTCTCTAGCAATCAAATTCAAATTTATACTCAATTTTTGTCAATGAACCAAATGTAAAATTCAAACCCTACAACGTAGGCCTGAAAGCACTAATACCTGTTACTGTAGAAAATGGGTGACTTGCTCTGTTGTAAATCCACTAAAAAAAAGCTAATCAAAATAATACTATTTACCCAACAAATGCCTGGAAAAAATCGAGAATGAAAGAGCATCCAACTTAACTTTTATTAGTCTAGGTGATTATTGAAGAACATGAATCGACTAAAATCTGAATACAGCAGATTTCAAATGACAAAAATAACACTTGGTGGTCACCCGAAATACCTGAGCATGGATGACAATCTCTCCACGCACTGCATACTCACATTTTAAGACCTGCTCCAGTGATAAGAGCATTAGCTAGGTATCAGAAAATGCACATAGTTGATCAAATGATGGACAAAAAATAATCAGTCATTCCAACAAATATGACACAAGATGCAAGGTCATGGAATCGCCCGTACATTCTTAAAACTGGTATTGAAACGAAGTTATAAGGGTTTCCGTTTTTTTAGAGCTATCACAGAAATGTTGATGAAATGCTATGCTGTTAAATGATCATGTAACTGCAATAAGAACTCCAAGTGTAAGAATATATGCACACAGACAAGTGGTCATTTCATCATATGTACAGTTGACAGAGCTAATGAATTACAGAACGCAGCAAGCAGAAACAATGCATAGCAATTAGGTCATTTCGAGCTGAGAAGTAAAGGCCGGAGATGGAATTTCCAAGACAATGAAAAGCAGAACACGCAAATAAGGAAAAGGAAGTACAGAAAACGAATATAAAGAATACAATGAATGTATTAGAATAACAGAACATTCTCCTTTTTTTCCAAATAAGCAAAGAATCAAAACTGATTTTCGGACAAAAAAGAGGAAATCAAGATCAGATGAAAATGACATCCAAGAAGCAACTAGCAGACATTCATACCCCACTACCTAACACCTAAAACAGAATTTTGCCATGTTCTAAAGCCCAGAAAATGATACGTTAATTTTAATTTTGAAGCAAGGAGACTGGTTTACTGTACAAGTAATTTGGTGGTTTTATATCCTCTGTCACCAACTACAAAAATGTCAAATTATTCACGACACAAGTTGCCAACTGAGCAGCACCTCTGCTCTCAACAAAACAACGACATGATGTTTCAGCATCAACATGTCATCATTTGTACCAGTAATGGGGCGACAGGTCACACAAATTGTCATATTCCCTTTTGAAGGGGAAAAAAAAGACGCTGACATTGCACTATTCGATCACACAGAAAACTGCGTGTCAGCAGCTCAAATAGCACTGGGATCAACCTCTGGGTTAGTTAAGACTCAGACTTACGAGAACTGGCAGCATCTAGGTAAAAAAAGTGCATTTCTAATCAACTGCTGAATAATTGCAAATTGCGGAGTAAGTGTTCATCAGTTCAAGGCCACAGTAAAATCAAAACCTCTTTGGCTGATAAGATTCTCCTAAGAAATTCCTCATTTTTGAAGTTTAAATTAACAGATTCAGGCCACCAGAGCGCAAGAACAAGAATCAAGCATAGCAATTACCACTCCATCAAATCAGTTTATCAGAATCACCATCATGCCTTCTTCATCACGCCTAGAGTCTCATGCTAAATTACTCCCGAAACAAAAAAAGAACCAATATATAATCCACTGTACTGTACCCTAACAAAACAGAAACCAACGAGAACAGCAGAAGAAAAATCACTTCTGAATGCAAATTCCACCGTAACCAAGCCACCTCGAACCAAACAAGAACCCGAGCTCACCCCACCACGCGCCAAATCAAGAAGACACAAGACCCAATTCATTCATAGAGCACCTCAAAAAAACCACCCCACCTCATCAAAAGTTCAAAACCCAACCTTTCCTCTCACCCAAATAAAATCAAGAAACAGAGAGGAGAAAGGGAACAGGGGAGGCCTCACCTTGGGGTTCAAGTCCTCCACGGCGACGCTCGCAGCCATGGCGAAATCAACAAGAGCAAGATCGCCTTCACCTCAAACGCAAAGACCGGAGCGCCTAGCCGGGACGGGTCCCTATCTCTCTCCCTCTCCCTGCGGTTTCGTGGCGAATCGGGTGCACCAAATCGTTGGTCTTAAAAGGCGCAGGTCGCCCACAGGAAAACGAGTGGAAGGAGAGGACTCAGAGGAGCAGCCGACCAGAGCTGCGGTTTCGCATTGAAAATCTTGCCATACAAAAGTCTAAGAGTGTCCTGTGGGCACTGTTGGATCGCCCAGGTAAGCGTCGGCGCTTGGATGAACTCCTCTCACTAGATTATAGACATGCACACGTACTAGACACTTAAACACACACTGAATTTGTGCTGTAATACTTGCTGCTTTTCTATTCTTCTTCTTCTCTATTTATAGAAGGGAAAACAAGATTGCATGCAAAGGAAAGAAAGCTTACAAAGGAAAGGAAGCTTACAAAGGAAAGGAATCGTAGCGATTTCTGCGTCAACCGTGAGTTAAGGCATGCACGAGCTAATCTCGCCATGCATGCAAACAGAATGGAAAAACCATGAATGGAAAATGCATGTGTCAAGGCTTAACTAACAAATCTCCCCCTAAGCCCTGCACACCTGCTTGATGTCGACGAGGCCGAGCTTGGACCGCAGCTGCACGAACTGATCTCGCCCAAGAGCTTTTGTCAGGATGTCCGCCAGCTGAACCTTGGTGCTGATTGGCTCGACCTTCACCCTGCCTTCTTCGACGCACTCTCTGATGTAGTGGTATTTGGCGTCGATGTGTTTCTGCGATGCGTGAAAGGCGGGGTTTTACTCGGTGAATCGCGGTGGTTGTCGATCTTGAGTGTGGCAGCGTCGGCCTCCTCTCCCTAAGCTCGCAAGGAGGCGCGCCGTAAACCCCTTGACAAGCGGCGATCGCGGCGGCAATGTACTCGGCCAGCGGCTAGGCGAGTCACCACCTTCGCTTCGGGATTGCGGTGATGATGTTGTCGCCGAGGAAGAACGGGACTCGGTGGTGCTCTTGCGGCCGTCGGCGTCTGCGCCATGATCACTTGTCGCCGTAGCCAAGAAGAGCAACGCCGCCTCCTTCCTCCGTAGTGGCGACCATAGTGCCTTGTCCGGCGACGTCTGCATGATATCGCTAATGACCACTAGGTGCTCGGTGGTGGGCTTCTCCATGAGCAGGAGACATAGCCCATTGCGCACGCCAAACCGGTCTCGTGTTCATCGGGTAGTGTAGCGCCCCACGATCGCCTATATTCGATAGCATCAATCGGTGGATCGAAACTCAACTTCATCGAGTTTGGCGTGACTCCATGGGTGTGATCTTGACATTGCGGTTTGCCACCTGCGCCTCCAAGATCTTCATCGCGTAGGCACCACGATTGATGGTGATGCTTGATCACGGTTCACCTCGGCCGAGGTAGTAGTGGAGCGACCCGGATGGCTCATCCGGAATGTGTTCATCATCTCCTTCTTGAACCGCTTGAGCTCGATGTTGTCACGCCCGATGATGACGAGGTCGTCGGCGACGCCCACGAGTAAGCCGGTGCGTGCCGCTCGCGGACATACACGGCATGCTCGGATCTGCTGTCTTTGGAACCCGAGCGACACCAGAGAGGCGTCCAGCTTGGCGTACCATGCGCGCGGGGCTTGACGTAGGCCGTAGAGAGCCTTGATCAGACGCATCACCTTCTGCTCCTTGTCGGCGACCACGAACCCCGGTGGCTGGGTGACATAGACTTCCTCCCGCAGCTCCCCGTTGAGGAAGGCCGATTTAACGTCCATTTGATGGACTGGCATTTCGACGCACGATCACGCGGCCAACGCCGATAACGAGCTCTAATACCACTTGTTGGATCGCCCAGGTGAGCACCGGCACTGGGATGAACTCCTCTGCACTAGATCATAGACATGCACACGTACTGGACACTTAAACACACACTGAATTTGTGCTGTAATACTTGCTGCTTTTCTATTCTTCTTCTTCTCTGGCCTTGCCACCGGCGCGAAAACCTCGTCGTAGTCGATCCCTTGACGTTGCACGTACCCCTTTGCCACAAGCCGGGCTTTGTGCTTGATGACGATGCCCGTGGCGTCCTTCTTTGTCTTGAAGACCCGCCAGGCCCAATTGAATCTTTGGAGCGGTGGTGGGTCGACGAGCTCCCAGGTACCGTTCGACTCGATCGATGTCATTTCGTCGAGCATGGCCGTCCTCCAGCACTCGTGCGCTTGAGCCTGCTCGAATGTGGTTGGTTCGTCGATGCTTGCCAGGAGCAGATCCTCGTCCAGATCCCGGCGCGCCATCCCGGGTGGTGTCGTTGGACCGAGAATGTTGTCGATAGCGCTAAAACGAACTCGACATTAGCTGGCGGTGAAGTGAACTCGATCGGAGCGTGTGCCGGTGCCGGTGTGGACGACCCCGCCTCCGGGCTTGGCGCGCGTGTTGGTGATCGTGGCGGTGATGGCGTCGCGTATGAGTTGGGCGTCGCGATCCCGCGCTTGAGGCCTGGCGAAGCGTGGTCACCACCTCAGGCTGGACCACGGTGGTGTACTCGATGACGAACTCACTATCGCCATCCGTCGCTTGATCACCGCTCCACTCCCACCGCGCCTCTTCGTCAAAGACGACGTCGCGGCTGATGTGGACTCGCCTCGCCACCGGATCGTAGACCCAATATGCCTTGGAGCAGGGTTCGTAGCCGACGAAGATCATCGACCGACTGCGGTCGTCCAGCTTCTTGAGGTTGGGCCTGACAACCTTGACATGGGCGACGCATCCGAACGTGCGTAGGTGATGTCTCGCCGCGTACTCCGTTCGAGCTCGTGACGGGTCTTGCCGCCGGTACCCTTTGTCGTCGTTCGGTTGAGAATGTACACCGCCGTGGTGATTGCCTCCCCCCAAAATTTGCCCTGGAGCCCCTTCGCCTTAAGCATGCTTCTGGCGGTCCCGACCACCGTCTGGTTCCGTCGCCCGACGACGCCGTTTTGCTGTGGTGTGTACGGCGCGGTCACCTCACGCCATACACCGAGCTCGGCGCAGTATCTGTTGAAGTCTGCCGCCGTGAACTCTCCCCGCGATCGTCGGCGAGCGCGCACCGCTTGCCGCTCTTGCTCTCGCCGCTGGATGAGCTTGATGGCGTCTGGTGCGGCGTCTTTGGTGGGCGACAACACCACCCACATGAACCGGTGTAGTCGTCGGCGAGGAGGAGGAAGTAGCGGTTCCGCTTCGGTGTCGCCGGTGATCGGACGCAGAGATCGCCGTGGATCGGCTCGAGTGCTTGGTGGAGCGGCGCTGCGCTTAGTGCGGAGCGGTGGCGCGACGATGCTTGCCGGCGAGACAAGCCTCGCACACCTGCTCCACTTGGGACAGCAGGGGAAGGCCACGGACGAGGCCTTCGCGCCCCATCTTGCGCAATGCGGTGAAGTTGACATGACCGAATCTAGCGTGCCAACGCCAGGCGTCCTCACCAGCACGCGAGGCAAGGCAGACTGGCCGTGCAATGTTGATGTCGAGCACGTCATACCGACCAGCGCCCGGTGGATCTTGGCGAGGAGGCGCCTGGTCATCACGCACCGCGATATCCGTCCTCAATCAGGATTTGGAACCCACCTTCGTCCAGTTGACCGCAGCTGACGATGTTGGCGGTGAGGCGCGAGATGAAGTAGGTATTAGGAAGGGTCCGGTGCTCGCCATTCTTGCATGCGAAGAGCACGGTTCCGCATCCCTTGATCCGGACCATAGATCCGTCTCCGAATCGCACAGAGCCGGTGATGCCTGTGTCGAGGTCGGAGAACGCCGCCCGGGACCCTGTCATGTGGTTGGTGGCCCAGTGTCGAAGATCCATCGCTTGGAGTCGCGGTCCTCCTCGCCGTCGAGCGCCGCGAACACCTTGCTCTCCACCACTCGACATGCTTCGGCGGTGGTCGTGGATGAGGTGCCGATGAGGTGCAGTGCCCTCGGATTGAGGGCGCTTGGCGGCATAACTGCCGGGGCCTACACGGTGATCTCTGGTAGCGGTGGCGGCGATTTGGTGAGGATGGCGCCGTCTTGGATCAAGAGGAGGCTGGGCTCGTCGTCTCGGGCCACGTGGGCCACATGGTCCTGCTCGTCCTCTCTTCCCGCCTCGCACTCCTTGGCCCGATGGCCAATTTTGCCGCAGTAGCGACATTTGTCGCCGTTGCGGGCCGGCGCCGGGCTGGACCCTTCCCGCGCGTCTGCGTTCCCGCCGTCGCGCGGTTTCCCTTTTGGACCGCGGCGCTTGCCGCGGTTGTAGAAGCTGCCGCCGGTTCGAGGGCTCTCCTGCTCCTTCTGCTTGTACCACTCCAGCCATTGCTCCTCCGTGAGTCTGACTTGCCCCGCCTGGTGGAGGCGGCTCGGGATCGTCCTCCGACCCCAGAAGTCGGCCGGTGATCTCCTCGACGGAGAGGGTGGAGATGTCGAGCAGGGTTTCCATAGAAATAACCAATTGTTTATACCTGCCATGTGCGATGCGGAGGTACTTCTCGACGACCTTGATGGGGGGCTCTGGATCGCCAAGGGTGGCGAGTTGATTGACGAGGTCCGTGAGGCGCAGAGCGAAGTCCTCGACGCCCTCGCCGTCCCGGAACTCTAGGTGCTCGTCTTGGCGCGCGATCGGCGTGGCGCTCGTCTTCGGATGCGGTGCGTCACCGATTCGCATGACTCGAGACACTCCCGCCTCGCCTTCGCGGGACGGCTTGACCGCGGCGGTGGAGATCATCTCGGTGGTATCATAGCTGCAGATGGCGTCGGCGCCATCCGGTCCTCGTGCTGCGTCGATGTCGTTGCGGGATCGATGGCGCACTGCAGGTTCCGAGCCCGCGACTTGATCTTCATCAACAAGGCCCAGTCGTTGTAGTTTGTCTTGGTCAGTGTGGGGTAGTTCACCGGCCCGCCTCCCCCTTCCTTGACCACGCGGTATACGACCAGCCCGCGGTCGCCCCTATCGTCTCCACCTCCTGTGGAGCGACTGCCGGAGCTAGAGGGTGGTGGCGAAGCTGTTCGTGCTCGAGGCATTTCGACGCACGATCACGCGGCCAACGCCGATAACGAGCTCTGATACCACTTGTTGGATAGCCCAGGTGAGCACCGGCGCTGGGATGAACTCCTCTGCACTAGATCATAGACATGCACACGTACTGAACACTTAAACACACACTGAATTTGTGCTGTAATACTTGCTGCTTTTCTATTCTTCTTCTTCTCTATTTATAGAAGGGAAAAAAGCTTGCATGCAAAGGAAAGAAAGCTTACAAAGGAAAGGAAGCTTACAAAGGAAAGGAATCGTAGCGATTTCTGCGTCAACCGTGAGTTAAGGCATGCACGAGCTAATTTCGCCATGCATGCAAATAGAATGGAAAAACCATGAATGGAAAATGCATGTGTCAAGGCTTAACTAACAGGCACATCATCAGAGTGTGACTTCAGAGTTCATAGATCTTGGCTCAATTAGATTACGTATTTAGAAAGAGGATTACAATTTTACATTTTTGTTTTCTTTCAATTGAATTTTCTCTCTATATGACTATTTTAAGATTAATCTTAAACTAACAAATTTAAGGTTGCCTTTCTAAGATGCCATATGTCATCTTTTCTATCCATCTCCCTTTTCCCTTTTCCCTACTCATTTCTCCCACCCCTTCTTCCCTCACTAACACAAAAAAAAATTAGAACATTAAACTTTGAAAATTTTAAATAGAAAGTTTCAACTAAAAAAATCAACTCAAAATTTAAAACTCAAAAAATTCAAATTAAGAAGTTTCAACTCGGAAAGTTTCAAATTAGAATGTTTCAACTCGAACAGTTCCAAATCGAAAAAGTTTCAAAAGCTTTCGGTTCGAAAAGTTTTGATTCAAAAAACTTTTGGTTTCGAAAAGTTCCGTTTAAAATTTAACACGAAAAAATTTCAACCCAAAAATTTCAAATCGACTAAAAAAATTAAATCAAAGAATTTGAAATTGGAACGCTGCATGCGGTTGACCGTAAATTAGCAAATCCATTTCTTTTTAGAATACATGCTACTTCATCTTGAGTAGGTATCACGTGACGGGGCCTGCATGTGTTGGGCTCCATGCGTCACGTGCACAGTGCAAACCGCAAAAGAAGTTGCGTGCGGTTGACCGTACTAGTCATTCCGTTTCTCTTTTGCCTTTTGTGAGATTGGAAAACGGTGTAAATTGCATGGGTCACATGGGGAGAGTCCACATAGAGTGAATTTTTTCAAGGTAGCAGTTCATTCTCATTTGATTTCTATGTATGATGACTTATTAACAAGTAGTATAAAAAAATCAGTAGAGCTGATAAATAGATGAGATCAGTTTTGTTATGTAGCGAGAGTTACTCATTGAAACTTAAAAAGATTATTGCCCTATTTTACGAAGTGTCTGTTTAGACGTTGGCCATATGTTGTCAATGTACTCTAAATGACAACTAGGGGTTGTTTTTCTTCGTATTGCTACTTGCATGAATGAAGTATGTGGTTGTGAATTTTTTTCTTATTGCTAAAAATTGGATTTTCAAAAAAGTATTGGTTGTTTCAGGCTTACTAAGTTCTAGAGTGATCCATATAAGAGCAGGAGGCACGTGTTTAGTGGTTCACTCCTTGGATTTTTTTTTTGTCTCGCCGCTACTCTATGTTAACTAGAGTTTTATAAAATATGAGTTAGGGATTACAGGTAAATGTACAACTAAGTAGTATCAAACCAAGCATGTATAAAACATGAATATCCCACTAAAAGACAAATTTACTAGGATTAGCCATGATATCACATATCTTGTTACCATATGGATAAAATGACAAACCACGTGACGATACAAAAATCTTGGACTTTTACAACTTATAGTAATTGACTATCTCTTTTTACTGAGACATATTTCAACATTTTTCATGCCTAGCTTGTGCTCCATTTATAAAGGACAACACCTAACCAGGCACACCAAGCAAAAATTGATAGCATCTATCAATAAACTCACTATCATTTACAATAAAAACGTAATTGTAGCTTGTGTTTCATTTATAAAGGACTTTCTAAAATTTAGATATCTGAAATAACAGAATTTTTCAAAGGAGCTGGACAACCCACCAACAGATTCTTCAATCGATCAAGGATGAAGCTGCCAACTGAATTTTAGCAGGAGCAACGCACCTTCGCAAACTCTTGCAGGGGCAGCCTTAGAGGCATGATGTTTCTTTCCTTCCTCGTTTGTTTCTTTCTTTCCTTAGAGGCCTCGATGTCTCTTTCCCCTCCCTTCCTTCGGGTGCAGTCTCCGCACCTTGTATCTGTACTTATTCTACCTCCTTAATCCAATTGCGGCTTTGCCGTTTCAAAAAAAAAATAGATATCTCACTTACATAGCATTTGAGTGAGCTGCGCAATAGACCTCTGTGGTATTTGATTAGGCCTTCCTAAAGCTTGTGGGTTGGTCTTCCTCCTGATTTACTTCGTGATGTAATGAAAAGACTGGAGGAAGGCGACTTACAGAAGTTTGCACCTGTCTGACTTTGATTTTTACATCCAGGACCTTGAGATGGATTAATCCAGTGCTTTACAAAAGGGACAAATCGAAATTAACTTATTATCTCTACCTGTGTTGTAACACCCTGACACCCGCGTGCCCCGAATGTTACACCAACAACCATCAAATACTACCAAATTACTAAAAATTTCAGCATAACCTCTACGCAATTAGAGCAAAACAACACAACAACAACATAATAGCAATTACAACATAAACATTCGAGCATAAATAATAAGAAAGAGCAAATACAACATATAACAATCATGACATCATACTTAGTGAGTGGAGCAAAACAAAGCGATAACCACATAGTGTAATCACAACATAACTATAATCACATGAACAATTTAAGATACATGAACTCAACCAAACATACCACTATGCAACCATAAACTCCTTACAAAAGCTAATTAGACAAGAGCAAGTACTTCAAACCTAGCACCAACCACAAGAGAAATATATTACAATGACTCTAACTATATGGATGTTCAGTGTGAGTGAAGACTAGTGGTAGAATTACTAGAGCCCTTTTTCAAATGCCGAACTGGAGGTACCTAAAATAAAAAAAAACACATTACAAACAAGAGTGAGTTCGAAACTCAACAAAGTGTATCAAAACAAATCAATTAACTTATAACAACGGATCATGACAACTTGTAACATAATATGACAATCGTAAAAGAGAGGAAACATCAGTAATTAGCATTCATCTCTCTTTAATCATGCATGCAATATGCATGCTCATAGTGCACATTCCATAGCGAATACCAGTGTTGCTAGGTGCGCACACGTCGATTGCACCATCTCATTCCCATCCAGCCTGTGGAGGGGCCTATCGAAGTAGGACTTTCATGTCTCACTACGTGTTAGACAAAGAGACCCACTCAGGTCACATCTTCCATTATAAATGCACCAATACAAATGAAATGAATTAAATTTCAATTCACATTGTAATACAACATTTTCATCACTATAACATAAACATAAGCATTTACATAATCTTACATTCATAAGCTCAACATTTGTATCATCATAACCACATAATCCTAAGCATACTCATACTCATAATTATCAACATAATCAAAATCACAAAGCAAAGCAAGCCACAAATTCTTCTAGAATTCAATCTGCATGATACACTTGCTTCTACCCGCGAGGAGTGGAGTGGCGCGATGATGAGGCCACTCTCGAAGTCACTCCACCTGAAAATAGCAATTGCATATATATTTCAAAACCAATCAAATCACAACATTGCACATCACACCTACGTCCTATCCCAAAATTTCATTCTTTCACGCGATAAACCAAAAACCCTCCTTGTTGTCCCAATAAAGTAAAGGCTATAAATTCTAACCCAAAACCCACAAAAGTAGAGGAATTAACTAGAAGTGAGCTACCAAAGAATACTCGCTAATTCTAATTGCTCTTTCTTCTCAAATAATCTATCTAGCCTTCCCAAGAACAGCCCTAAATTCCAAACTATTGAAATTCTGGACAGCCAACTTCAAATTAGCAAAATTTCTAGTATACAACTTCAAATTCAGTAAACAAAGACATTTTTGGAATCTACATGAAATTTCTTAGCTATCTCTAGTTATAGGAATAATTTAATTTAGCCTCTAAATAATCCTAAACAACACAAATCTGAGACCACTACTAGTAGGAATCAGTTCTGGACAGCAGGCATATAAATGATCATGTCTTCTAAACGGCTAATACAAAATTATGTTCATGGGCTCTAATTAATTACAAGACTACGATCTACAATTTATTCTATAGCCAACCTCTCAAGAAAAACCTCTAAATATCTCAAACCAACATAAATTCGAAGCTACTGCCAATCAGCAACAACTCTGGACAGCAGTCACTAAAACAACCATATCTCCTAAACGGCTGAACCAAAATTTGTGTTCTTGAGCTCTAATTAACCACAAGACTAAGATCTACAATTTGTTCTACAGCCAACCACTCAGGAAATGCCCCCTAGATACCTCAAATCGCAGCTCAAAAAAATCAAGATATGCACAGCTCGAAATTATTTTCAGAACTTTCCCCAACTTCTAGATCCATCATCCCCCAAAATCCCCAAACCCTAGAACTCACATAACTAGTAGAGCTCCTCCAATAACAGCATGCAGCCCAAGCCATAGTCCTAGGAAACCAATACCTCCACTTACTCTCATAGGAGCACCAAGGAGGAGGAGGAGCTTCAGCTGGGAGGAAGGCAGGGAGGAGGAAGAGGAGCTGCTGCTAGCTGGGGAGGAAGAAGAGCCTGAAGGCTAGTGGGAGAAGAAAGCAAGGAAGGGAATGGGGCTATCAGCTGGGAGCAGCATGGCTGCCCAAAAAAAAGAGAGGGAGAGAAAAAAAATTAGGTGGGGGAAAAAATTGTGGCTACGGGGTTAAACCTTTCCCCCCTAAATACTGCTCTTTTTCTTTCAGGCTTCACATGTGTCTTAGCCCTGTAAGCAGGGTTCACAAAACCATCGAAATCGCGGTTTTTGACCGTATCGAGTCGGTTCGAGATTCAAAACCGGTTGGTAAACCGGTCCAATTCAAAAAATTTATGCGACGTAAACCGGTCGATAATCGATGAAAATCGCTCAAAAATCGTCTCTAAGAAACATTCAATTGGCCGGTCGATTTTCGGTGAAAACCAGTCGATTTTGATTTTTTTTTCCAAATCTTTTTTATTTTTAACCCTTCGGTTTTTTTGGTGATTTTCGAGCGATTTTCGACTAGATATTTTTTATTTTGATTTTTAAATGGTTTTTTTGAATCGATATTGTGAACCCTGCTGGTAAGTGTGTGTTCTGCTTCTCTCATTGTGCTCCTACCGAACAATTCCTAGGTACAATTTAAAAGTTCTTGTGTAAAGCATCTTAACAAATGAAATTGAGTTGTATGGCCTATCTTTGTGTGAGGACAGTTCTAACTGCCTAACTATCTTTGTGTGAGGCCAGACAGTTCTAATGTTTACTGTAGATTTATATACGGTTTCACCAAAGGATAGGTGACATCCATAGTTGATGTTTGTTTTGCCATTTGAACAATTTATTGTCATTCATTGACTCAAGATTTCTAGCGACAGACACAACAACACGCGCTTCTCAGACTATATACCTGAGCACTTAGGTAGCCTACCTTAACATGTGTGTCACGTGAACGACTGCATTTGACAAGAACAATGTATTTAACATTATGTATTACTTGATTTTATTGGAATAGTCGTATGTGAATGATTAGATATGCAGCTACAATTTGTAGAACTAATTATTATTAACTACTTATATTATCCATTGGTATCTTATTTGAATGATAGTACCTAGCGCAACGTGGTGTCGCGTTTCCGCAGTTAGGGTGTGTTTGGTTGTCTGCATCATCCTAATCTGTCCCGTATGAACCATTCAGGTTAGCCTTGATCTGCATGAGTGGATGCAAGTTGAGTTATTTGGTTGCTTGTTTATGCATCTAACGGGCCTGCATTAGAGAGAAGCACAATTTCTATGTTTCCTCCATCCTGCATGAATGGGTGCAATTGCATCCATATAATCTGAATGAACAGAAAACCAGGCAACCAAACACATCCTTAATGAATGCGATGGTTGTATGATGGTATACTGGTAGCACATGAACGTGGAAGGATGTGGCAACCTTGCTAGGAGTGTCAGCCAGTGCACACTCTACTATGCGAGGACAAGGGATATCATTATTTTTCTTTTTAAAGAAATATGAAATACGCTAGTTAAAAAAAGAGAGTAAAAATGGTATAAAATTTGCTTCGAACAAGTTTTGAGAGATAACATGTACTTAACTTCATCCCTGAATAATATGTAAGAAAAGGGTAGATTGATCACATGATTTGATATAGCTATACATTCATAATATATAATTATATATTCAGATGACTAATTTGAGCACAGATGAGTCCGGGGCTAACTTGAGGTACCGGAATATCTCAACTTTTTTTTCTTGATTCTCTCGTGCAATTTGGAGTCTTGAAGCGAGCGAGATGCTTCGTGGCTTGGCTGCATAAGGAGAAGCGATATGTCGGTGTCCTTTGGTTCCCTTAGAAAGATTAGTTTGGAGTTTGTGCAAGAATAGTTTGGAGTTTATGTGGTGACATCTTATGTTCTTTATGCGTAGTTCCGCTTGATTCAAGATCAACTGCATGCACTTGGGAATTAGAATGGAAACTGACACTCTGTTTATCCGTATGTACAAATCTCTACGCTGAAATCGGATGCTCTTCCCCCCTTCTCTCAACGTGTAAACTTGGAGAATGCTAATTCTGCTTCATGCATGTCTCATTTGTCATTTCGTGGTTTGCATTTCTTGCCAAAGCGCATTTGAACGGTGGCTTGTTTTGGGTCCAAGGCTATTGGGTGGAGGGAAAAGAAGCAGAACAATTTGCTAGATGGGGATTTAGATGATGGTTCTCCTAAGAAGAGAGGAAGGAATTGAAGGATAAAGGCCAGAAGCCCCGAAAAGGGGTTCATGTAATAGGCCTTCAGTAGACAAATCTAACCATGGGAAGAAGAAGAAGAGCGATGATGGAAAGAAAGGCAAAGGGTACGGAAAGGACCGCCATTCAGACAGTTCCATGAAGATGAATCCCAGGAGTATGAAGAATGAGAATGCATTTGCATTACTACCTTCCAAATCATCAAAACCAGTAACAGATGTTCTTAGGTATGGCTTTCTGTGCTGATGTAGATATGGGATAGCCTAGTTATATGCATGAGGATGCTAAGTTTCTGATAGGTCTGATTCTCATGTGAACTTTATTCAGGAAAAAGGTGGACCCTGATCGAACTGCAAAGTACTTTTTGGAGATTTCAAACCTCTTTAACAATAAGGAGATTGATTTGGAGGAGCGTTCAACTATATGCCCTAATGCCTCGGAAGAAACTAGAGGGAAAGAGCTTGAACTCGCCACTGATGGTGTAATAAGCCACACCTTGCAGGTTCTCGTAGAAGGTTGTGAGTTGGAGTAGTTTTGAATGTTCCTCCGCAACTGTATCAAGTCTTTTCCTGTTATTGCAGTGGATAAATTTGGATCGCATGTGGTGGAAACAGCTCTCAAGTCACTGGCAACACATCTTGAAGATGAAACCTCCAGGGCCATTATAGAAGATATATTGAATAAGCTATATTGCAAGGTTATCCTTTTCTTTTCAGTGGGTGTTCTTGTTTCCATTGTAATGCAATGGAACTCACATTTGAATTGTTGCTACAGGTTATTGCTGCAGGTGCTGCTAATGTGATGTGCAGCTCATATGGATCCCATGTTTTCTACAGATGCTTCTCTTTGTAAGGGAGTCCCGTTAAGAGTCATTGCAAGACTTCCACACTACAAAGAGATCTGCTGTTCTTGCTGAGCGGTGGTTAATTTAAATAGATCAGGCGGACAGGATCCAACAAACTTTGAACATGGTTTCTCATACTTGTTTAAATCTTTTGTCAGGCAAATGCTACAAAATGCAAAAGATGACATTCCAACTTTACGAATTGACAAAAACAGTAGCCTTGTTTTACAGGTTAGTGTCTCTTGTACTATTATACACCACACGGTATAATGCATAGTGTCATTTTGGATTTTGCTTAATAACCCTCTTAACATATCCTTCTGCAGACTGTACTGAAATTATCAGCTGGTGATGATCATGAATTGCATCACATGACATCAATTCTTCTGAGTTAGACACTGCACAGAAAAAAAAATACCGAACAAAAGAATGAAATTGTTGCCTTACTTGAAGATACTGCTTATAGTCATCTCTTGGAGGTATTTTTTTAGTTCTCTTGTTTCTCAATGACATTCAACTCATATCTTTGTTGCATCTGCATATAGTTAAGAACTAACCACCCTAGCCACCATGAAGATCTTCCGGTTCTTGCCCTTCTCTTTGCAATTTGGTATGCGGAAGAATATTCACTGGATGCAAATGGATTGCAGGTCATTGTGGAGGTTGCCCCTGAGGAACTGTGCAATAATATGCTTACAGGTACTCTCAAGGGTGCATTATTTGCAATATTGTAGGACTGAAAATGATGATCAGATTGAGGTAAATGATCAGCTACAAATTTTCCCCAAAATAAACCAATCAAAACCTCACTCAATCAAAGAAGAGTGGAAGAAATAATTATCTACGAAAATCAGCTCTGTGGCGGCACTACCGCGCTACAAAGGCAGTAGTGCTGGATGAACAGTAACCTCGGTACTACTGTGCTACAGTAGAAATACTACCGGTGAGTAGTAAAAACAAGTCAGTGAATAGTGAAATCAACACGAGTTCAAGATCAAAAATCCATGCAACTTTTGATCGGCTAATCCAACACCCATGAACTTTGTATGCAACCCTAACCCTAAAACGTGAACGCACAAATGTATACCATCCACATTTACATGGGCTAACTCAATAACCCAACACACATAACGGGTTTTACACTCACAGAAGCACGCTTCTCAAAGCGTCCTTCTCCATGGCGCCCAATTCACTCCACGAGCCCAAATTTGCGTCGATTACCACCTTGGCTTGACTTAAACCACTTAGGCTAGTGCCGCAGTTTTCCAAACGGCCTCGTTTCCCGGTAATGGACAAAATACCAGTTTTCTCCAAGACCGGTTTTTCCTTCGACTCGAAGTATCGCCCATGCTTTGTCCTGCACCATGTGGCCCAAAGACTTCCCGTCAAACCTCTCACGTGTCCAAACTCCTCCGAACCGTTCTTGCTTGCAAACGGGCTCAAGTCACTTGGTATGCCACATGTCCTTGACCGCTTCACCATGACGACTTTGGCTTCTTTGACCATTCTGGGCCTCGACTCCTCCCTGAGTCTAGTCTCGGTCCATGCTGTTATCCACCATGTCCATCACCAGTACTTCACGCTCCGGCTCCTTGTCTTATTAGCTTTCAACCACTTCTCGGCTTAGTCATCTTCCGGCACCCCTTGACAGTTTTAGACCTCAGCTCTCCTAGCCTAGTCCCGGTCTCCTCTGTCTAGGGTGTGAGCCTTGTCAATGACCTATGGTATACTAAGGGGTTTATCTACGTTTTCTATTTCGCTGTAGTTTATTGTGATTGTTATAGTTTAGCTCTGCGTGGCAAAGTCATGTAAAGTCGACCATAAGGTCAGTCAACATGTTTAAATCTAATATATGAAGTCTTTTATTATGTTTTCCGCTGTGTATGATTGTGATAATCATCTATTTTGAGCCTGTGTGCACTAGTGTAATGTTGAACTAGTGCGGTATACACAGAGGGTCTGAATTTGTATATTCGTGTCTCGACAATGGTGCCCTCAATGGCCGACACCACTAGATTCGACGATGCGAAGGCGGGGATGGCGAACTCAACAGCGATCACCACCAGATCCGAACGCGGAGGAGAGGAGAGGTAGCCGCCATGCTGTGAAATTAGACTATCGGGACCCGCCATGGCGTGCTTCGTCGATGGCCATGCCCTTTGTATCCGGCTATCAAGATCTGTTGTGCTGCCGAGGGGCCGTCTCACTCTGGCCACCGCCTCTGGATCCAGTTGCGGGACCCTCTGCGTCGCCAGGGAGGTTGGGGAGCACTTCATCGTCGCCGTGGCCTCCGGATCCAACCGCGTGGAGGAAGGGAGATGCAGAGGAGAGAAGCGGTGCTGTGGGGGATGATGGATCCGGTGAGTAGGGGTGGGCAAATTTTAACCGAAACTGAAAAACCCAACCGAACTGAATTAACCGAAAAATCAGTTTTTTTGGTTTTCGGTTCGGTTTGTATTTTGACTCGGTTCGGTTTTCGATACTCAGTTCGGTTTTTGAGTCTCAGAAACCGAACTAACCGAACTACCGATCTAACTCAACGCTCTTCGATTCGATCGATTCCCCTTTCCCCACAGTCGCCATTTCCCCACAGTCCCGCCCCCGCACCCTAACCTCCCTCTCCCCGCATCCCACAGTCGCCGTTTCCCCATAGTCCCCATTTGCCCGCAGTCGCCGTTTCCTCGTTTCGTCTCCTTCCTCTCCCCGCGCCCCCTCACCTCCCTCTCTCGCCGTCGCCAATGCGCCGCCTCCCTCCCTCTCCTCGGCCTGCGCGCGGCTCGGCCTCGGTGGCTCCCTCCAGCGGCCTTGCCGCCTCGGTCCGCCCCCTCCCCCCTCCCTCAGCCCTCGCCCCCATCGCCTTCCTCCCTCTTCATCTCTCCCCGCGCGACGGCGCTACCGCGAGAGGCAAAGCGGCTGCGGGAGGTGCTAGCAGAGCGGCTGCGGGAGGTGCTAGCAGAGTGGCTGTGGGAGGTGCTGCGGTCGTCCGACCTCACCACCACGACCACAGTCGGTCAGCCGCCATGCGCCGCTGCCTCGAGGAGGACTTCGGCGTCGACCTCTCCCACAAGGTCTTTGTCGGCGTTTTCGGGAGCGCCGGCAAGTAAAATTTGTAAGTCTAGGGGGTCGCGCGTTCCACTCCCTGAATGGTTAGACTCGTGAGTCCAAGATGTATCTTGGTTGGTGAAGGTCCCTACTCCGATTCGTGTGTGGTGGTGTTGTATTACTCTTGAGTACGGATAGTCGCACAAAGTTTTACAAGCGAGAATGCCAATGGCTTAGCGAGAGGAGTTTGATAGCGCTCTCTCCCTTTCTTGTTCTTTGTTCGTTGTTTCTCTGAATCGTTTAGCCCTGCCTCCTTTTATACAAAAGGAAGGGGCAGGTTACATCGAGTTAGGAGGAAAGCGGCGACCTCGCTAGGAGCTCGGTCCCCGTCACGTGGATGAGTCGCCACCGTCTTGCCCATCTTTGGGTTGGTAGCCTTGGTGGTCGGGGAGGTTAGGTATTTCGAAGTAGCGTACTTGCCTCTGTGATCCTTGCGAATCTTGGCGTCGAGTGCGTGCTGGTCTTTGCCTCGGGAGGGCGCGCGCTTCGTCTTTATCGCGTGACGGTTGATGGGGTGGAAGCTTTGTCTTCTCGATCACGGATCTTCTTGGGAAGGAGCCACGCCCTCGTATAGTCGCTCGATTGACTTTATCCGAGGAAGTGCGTGGCGGTAGGCGGTGAGGACTTGACCGCGCGGCACTCGGCGTTCACCACCTTGGTTTGGTCGGGTCGGAGATCCGCCCGCCAAGAGAAGTCGGGATCATTGTCAGTCGGATTCGCTTCCCGGCGGTGAGCGGATGCCTTTCGCGATCTCGCAGTGAATCGGTCGTGGCGGTCGTGCGGCTGTTAATGGAGATATGCTTGAGGTGGCGGCTCGTTGCTTGGGCTGTTGGGGTATCCTTTTTATTAGTATTCGTCGGTAGCCCCGAACTCCCAAGCGATTTGGCGGTCGGTTGGGGTTGAACTTAGACGAAAGTGGTGGCGGGCTGGTAGGTCGGTCGGCCGATCCGGTCGCGATTTCCGTCGGTGTGCTTCGTTGGACTTGCGGTGTCACGGAGTTTGGCGGGGCATTTGAACCGCAGGGGCTTTACTTGCCTCGTTGCGCATGCGGCGTAGTTTAGCGCGCCGCGCTGCTCGTCTTCTTATCGCCTCGGGTTTACGGTGAAGGATGCCGTTTTTCGGCACCGCATTTACTCGAGGCGCTTAGCCTCCCTTAGCACGGATATATATATCATGCTTGTTGTAGCTTGCTTGAAGGGGCGAGCTTTTCTTTTGTTCTTTCAAATGGCTTGAGACATCCTCTAGTCTTTAGCTTTGGCGATGGCGTCACGGTGAAGAAGAAGATCCTCTGGCGAGCTTTGGGTTGAGTTCGACCAGCGATAGCCGAGCTCGAGGAGGAAGAAGCTGCAGCCAGCGCGACGCTTCGTTGACGCTTGCTCGAGGCCGTTCAGAGGCTCGAGGTGGTAAGGGGGCCCTTACGGAGGCGATGGCGCAAGGCGCCGACCGTGGTTAGTGCGGCGCGTCGATGTCGCTGAGCGGCGCAGAGGCATCGGCGTGTTGCCAGCGGCCGTGGCGGTGTCCGTCGACACAGCAAGGGCCTACCGGCATGCCGTCGGTGCCACCGATGCGCCGCGGATGTTTGATAGGTTCTAGGCGTGGGTAGAGTCTGCCGTGGTGTAGCGTGGCCACTCTTGTATCATCAGTCTTGTGTGTAAAGTTGTGTAAAGTTTGAGCTGTTGGCCTATAATGAAATTTTCTTTTCTTTATGAAAATGTCTGCGATGAGTTTGCTTTAGTTTTAATCGTTGTGGATGGTGCCTCGGTCGTCGGGGACGGCCGGATGCCTCTGTGAGGTTGGTGTCAAAGTGCCTTGGTGGCGGGACGACCGGATGCCTCTGTGAGGTTGAGTGTCGAGTGCTCGTTTAACGTCGTAGCTAGGCGGTGCCTTGGTGGCGAGGGCGGCCGGATGCCTCCGTGAGGTTACGGTGTCAGAGTGCTCGTTTAACGTCGTAGCTAAACAGTGCCTTGGTCGGCGAGGGACGGCCGGATGCCTCCGTGAGGTTCGGTGTCCGGCGCCTTGGTCGGCGGGGCGGCCGGATGCCTCTGTGAGGTTCGGGTGTCCAAGTGCCTTGGTCGGCGGGGACGGCCGGATGCCTCTGTGAGGTTGGTGTCCGAGTGCCTTGGTCGGCGGAGACGGCCGGATGCCTCTGTGAGGTTGGGTGTCAAGTGCCTTGGTCGGCGGGGCGGCCGGATGCCTCTGTGAGGTTCGGTGTCCGAGTGCCTTGGTCGGCGGGGCGGCCGGATGCCTCTGTGAGGTTACGGTGTCCGAGTGCCTTGGTCGGCGGGACGGCCGGATGCCTCTGTGAGGTTCGGGTGTCCGAGTGCTCGTTTAACGTCGTAGCTAGAGCGGTGCCTTGGTGGCGAGGGCGGCCGGATGCCTCCGTGAGGTTACGGTGTCCGAGTGCTCGTTTAACGTCGTAGCTAAACGGTGCCTTGGTCGGCGAGGGCGGCCGGATGCCTCCGTGAGGTTCCGGTGTCAGCGCCTTGGTCGGCGAGACGGCCGGATGCCTGTGAGGTTCGGTGTCCGAGTGCTCGTTAACGTCGTAGCTAAACGGTGCCTTGGTGGCGAGGACGGCCGGATGCCTCTGTGAGGTTCGGGTGTCCGAGTGCTCGTTTAACGTCGTAGCTAAACGGTGCCTTGGTCGGCGAGGGCGGCCGGATGCCTCCGTGAGGTTCCGGTGTCCGAGTGCCTTGGTCGGCGGGGCGGCCGGATGCCTCTGTGAGGTTGGTGTCCGAGTGCTCGTTTAACGTCGTAGCTAAACGGTGCCTTGGTGGCGAGGGCGGCCGGATGCCTCCGTGAGGTTACGGTGTCCGAGTGCTCGTTTAACGTCGTAGCTAGACGGTGCCTTGGTGGCGAGGGACGGCCGGATGCCTCCGTGAGGTTCCGGTGTCCGGCGCCTTGGTCGGCGAGGCGGCCGGATGCCTCTGTGAGGTTGGTGTCCAGAGTGCTCGTTTAACGTCGTAGCTAGGCGGTGCCTTGGTGGCGAGGACGGCCGGATGCCTTCGTGAGGTTACGGTGTCCGAGTGCTCGTTTAACGTCGTAGCTAGGCGGTGCCTTGGTCGGCGAGGACGGCCGGATGCCTCGTGAGGTTGGTGTCCGAGTGCTCGTTTAACGTCGTAGCTAGGCGTGAGTGCTCGTTCTACCGTCGTAGGCTGGGCGTGGGTGCTCGTTCCGTCGTGGCTGGGCGTGAGTGCTCGTTTACCGTCGTAGGCGGGCGTGAGTGCTCGTTACCGTCGTAGGCCGGGCGTGGGGCATCCTTCTCGAGTCCTCGTCGGGCGAGGTAGGCTGCGAAGGAATGGCGCCGTCTATCCACATGTATACCCCATCCGCGGTGTGGGACTGGAGGGATGGCGGCGCGCGTTTACTGCGTTGGTTTGAGCGCCGTGCTCGTGGAGCTAATAGCGGGTAGTCGAGTGGGTCTGGGAGGTCCGCCCAAGGGGACCCTTCCGAGCGGACGGTCCCAGTAGGGTGTCTGGCCCCTTGTGGGGCGACCCATAAAAACCTTTCTTTACTCAATCCCGTATGGACTCTAGGTCGTCCGCGACCCAGAAGCATGGTGGTGTCGCTCATTGATGAGCTCCGGGAGAGTGTGAAGTATGGTCTCGGGCAGTAGAGATGATTAGGCCGTCGGCCGACCTAGCAGGGCCCACCGTGGGGCTCACCTCATACGCCTTGCTCAAGTTTTTCTTTGGGCGGCTTTATACTGTCTGGTGGGGTAGGCCTTTTGAACCCGACTCCTCGTTGGGCCCCTGGCGCAAGCCGCAAAGCTTTAGTCTTGGGGCGCGGCCAGATGGGCTTCTCGCGCGCCCGAGCAACCGTTCGGCCTAAAAGCGGAGGCCGAGAGGTTCTGGGACACGTTGTTCGGGGCGGCGTCTTTATGGCCCTTTACGCTGACAAGGCGAGGATTAAAAGCGGAGTGGTATTAGGCGGGAGTTACGGTGGCGCGACGAGCGAGGGTGGTCGCGACGCTTAAGCCGCTTGACAGGCGCTGCTTGGCGGCGTTCGTTCGTCCTCTATAAATCGCCCGTTAGGTGCTTTCGAGTGGTCACGTTTTCTTGCCCTTTTACATCTGCGCCTGCGAAACAAGAAGAGCACGAGAGCTAAGGAAAGAAAACCCGACCTTTCTTTCTCACCTTCGATCGTCTCCCTGTGAAGATGTCGTGGCGGAGTGCTCCGCGCCAAGGCGACCGTCGCGATCGGCTTAGTGAAGAAGGGCTTCCTCATGCCGCGAGACCTTCCGGTGGAGGGTGCCGGCCAGGGCTATCACCCCCGCTGGCCGCGAGCGGCGAGATCGTGGTGCCGCCTCGTTCTTGGAGCGGCTTTGGCTGCCATTGCACCGTTCGTCCAGGCTGTTGTTTCATTACAAGGTGGAGGTGCACCATCTCAACCCTAATGGGGTCCTCCACGCCGCCATCTTCATCATGTTTGTCACGAAGCCTTCTTGGGGATCGAGCCGCCTTTGGGCGTTGTGGAGCACTTCTTCGAGCAAGGCTCGAAAGGACGAGGCCGTCGGGCGCTTGTGGCGCCTCTGGGTGGCTGGCCCTCGGCCGCCCGGTCGAACGCGGAGTACTGGAGGTGAAGCGCCCTCGTCTAACAAGTGGCGTTCGAATGGCTCTACGTTGGCGTCGGCGACAGCGCCCCTCGTTTCAGGAGAGCTTCCGTGGCGGAGGCGGTGGGCGGGCGCCAAAAAGAGGAGAAGAACAAGGCGCCCCGATCGTGGAGCGGATCGGGGCTCAAAGGGCGAGGCTCACGGGGCGTGGTTGTGCGGCGCCTTCATGGGGATGCGCGTGCAACCACTTGTGCCTGAGCCGCACCCCTGTTCCGGTATCTTGAGGGCCGTCCGGCCAGGCGAGGATGGCGAACCCAGCTGGCAGCGTCTGAGGTGGAGGCTCGGGTGGCGGCCGTTCTGGGTAGCGCCATGCATGGCAGCGGATGGCCACCGGAGCCATTCTCGCGGCTTTTCCGCCCGAATCAGTAAGCCGGTGAAATTCCTTTACGCCTCTCTTTCTCTGTCTTCGCACTTGGCCAGACATTCCTGCATCCTCTCGGGGGCTCATGGGGATGTCTTCCCGGCGCCGCTCGGGGATAAGGAAGCCTTGAGGCGGCCGCCCGGGAGGGCAGCGGCGACTCCTCCCAAGAAGCGGAAGGAGGAAGGAGGAGGAAGAAAAGTAAGGCAGCGTGGCAGCGCTGGCGCGAGATGTGTCGAGACCACTGCCGTGGGGCGACTTCCAGCGGCGGCGGAGTGCCTCGGCCACCCCTATGGTGGGTTTTTTCCGACTGCCCGGTGGCGGCGGCGTGGACTCGGCCGAGGCGGCGTCCACGGGCCCGTGGCCCCGGATCCCGGGTGGGGTGATCTTGCGCTTGCGGTCGTCGCGTCGGTGGAAGGTGGAGGAAGCGACCGGCCGACTGCCCATGGCGGGGCGGCAAAGAGAGCGCGCGTGCCACGCACCGCTTCGGCCTTGTAAGTGTATTATTATTTTATTTTGGAGCATTTTCTTTTTGGCAAAGCCGCCGAGCGACTCTTGCATCTTTGCAGCGTCGGCGCCTATCTTGGGGTGATCGTGGGCGTGCCACATCGGCCCGCAAATGCTTGGCGCGGTGATTTGATGACCCGGTTGGGTCGGCGAAGGTCGTGGCGTCGGCGTCCGGCCTTGATGCGCCTTCGAGGAATGAGCCCCACGGTCGTGCGAAGAAGAACTTCGCGCCTCGTGAGACCCCTCCGGACAGCGTGATCGTCGTTTGGAGGATGAGACAGCGGCGTTGCGGTGATCGCGCCCGATCGTGGCGGGCCGGCGGCGAGGTGCCCGACCCTCGTCGGGGAGGTGCCGACCGATGCCCCTCGGCGCAAGTCGCGGGGATTTCGAAGGTTGACCTCGTCACCCTTGCCCATAGTGCTTTGGGCGGGTGGCGTCCCGCGAGCAGGCGAGCGGCGGCCAGCGCCGCGGGTGTAATTCGGGTCGGCGTCATGGGTGAGGCGGAGGAAGCGAGTGGGCCACCCGCCGGCAAAGCGGTGGTCGTGGCCGAGATAGGGCAGATCCGTGAAGGTCTAGCCCTTGCTCTGAAGTCTTCCACCAGGGCGCTGGATATGATGGTCGGGGGAGTCCAGCCAGTCGCCCAGGTAGGTCAGCCGAAAAAGTTCTGATTCGTTGCACATTTTTGATAGTTCTTCCGTGCGACTAACGGGTGTCCACATTTTGCGACACGGGATCGCCGTCGTCGGTCGAGCTCTTGCGGCGCTCAGACGGTCGTGGCGAGTGCGGCGGAGGAGTCTGATCGGTGCGCCTTGAGCTGCGCCTAGCCCAGGAGGCCCTGCGCATTAGGCGGTCGGGCGGTGGTGATCGCCGAGGATTTGAAGAGGCCACAAAGGCCCTTCATGATGGCGCCTAGGAGCCAAGGCTTTGAGGCGAAGTGGCGGGCTGGAGTCCTCCACGACGGAGTCACGAGGCCAAGGATGCGCCGTTGCCTGCTTGGAGGATCGCGCAGACGCGGTAACACGTCTGCGGACCGAGCGGAACAAGGCTCGGGGGCTTGCTGCGAGTTCGCTCGGTGGCGGCCCTTTCGAAAGAGTGGCCGGTGAAGACTTCATCGAGGCGTTGAAGTCGGAAGCCGCAATCGACCAACTCCGCGGCGGTAAGTGTCTCAATTCTTCAATTAAGTTTGGGGTGCGACCCACAGGCGAACTTATCAAAATCTCCATAATCTGCAGAGGCGAGAAGAATCGGCGTCGCCGTGGAGGCGCAGAGCAACCGGCCCGCCCGTGGCGTGGCGATCGTGGCGGGGCGAGGCGGCGGCGTTGAAGGTTCTTGAGGGCGGTCGGGCGAGGCGGCGCGGTGGAGGCCCTCGCAAGGCGGTCGGGAGTGCGACGCATCCTTGGAGCCGAGGCGGCCGAGTGCCCTTGCTCCTTGTGTTGGCGAGTGCGGACCGTAGAAAGCGGTGGTCACCGGCTGCGCTTGAGCTTCATCGGCTGGTCAACACCATCTCGTATTCGACGGCATCGACCTCGCGGTGGTGGGGGCGGCGTGGTGGAACCGGATCGGCGAGGAGATCGATCGGTTCGAGCTCTTGGTGAGCCATACGCCGGGAGATCGCCGACCGCATCCGCGCGAGCCGCCTTCGAAGCGAGGTGCCAACTCTCGCCTCGCCACGGTCGCCGTCAAGAAGAGTAGAAAAAGTTAGCTTTATCCTTCTTAGATTGTAAAGACCGTTATTTAAACAATCTTGAAATTATCAAGTCCCAGAATCGTCCCTCGTCCTTTTTCGTATTTAGGATGGCGTTTGGCGACCATAGCCCTAAGGACCGCGAGGGCCACTTGTGCGTAGGTCGGGTTGTTTTGGGAGGCGAGGTGGATTGGAGACTTGGCTATCGTGATTAGGCGCACTTGTGAGGATAGGAGTGTTCTAGACCGGCGGGGATCTTTCCACTCGGGCACTTCCTTCTTCCATAAAGTGCTACTTAGCAACCGTAGCCGGGCGAGGGCGTAACACTTGGGTTGAGAGGGTTACTGCTCGGGATGGACCTCATGACCGGTCGGGTCACGTACCCTCATAAGCGCGTGGGATAGGCCGAGTTCGTGCGGGAGGAGTGTTCCTGCCGACCCAAAGGTCACTCCACTCGGGTACTTCCTTCTTCCGCGAAGTGTTAGCAACCATAGCCATTTGGGCGTGGTGTAGCACTTAGGTCAAAGGAGTTACGCCGGGAAGGACCTTGTGGTCGGTTGGGTCATCGGCCAGCGCAAGTGCGGCCCGGGAGCGGCTGAGCAGAGGCGCGAAGGCGGCCCAGTCGTCACTGCGGCGACAGTGCTCGGAAGGAAAAGGTAAAGAGCATGCTAGGAAGAGGAAAAGAGTTTAGGGATAGAATCGCCTTAACTTTTCAATGTTCCGGGCATTAGGGAGGATCGACCATCGGCGTCCTTAGTCGGAAGGTGCGGTCGGAGAACTTCCACGATGGTGAAAGGACCCTCGGGCGTCGGCTTGTGCTTATCTTTGGTTATGCGGACCGACGCGAGAACCAAGTCGCCGTGGCGAAGGATCGATCCTCGAACTTGGCGGTGTGGTAGCGGCGCGAGGCTTGTTGATATCGGCGGCCGCGGGGCGGCCACGTCGCCGCCTCGTCGGTGGTCGATGGCGTCTTGTTGCGGCGAGCCCCGAGCCTCATCGAAGGCTTGCAATCTCGGGAGCCGTATTCGGTCGATGGGCAAAAGCGCCCGGCGCGAACACCATAAAGAAGGGTGTGAACCCGGTCGCCGGCTCGGCGTGGTCCGCGAACTCGAGCCGCGGAGGCGGCTCGGCTACCAGCGCCTGCGAAATGCTCGAGCCGGCGAAGATCCGCGGCAGGTCCTTGAAGGATCATGCCGTTAGTGCGCTCGACACGGCGTTAGTCGCGGATGGGCTCTGCCGCCCAATCGACCACGGATGTTGAAGTCGTCCGCGAACTCGAAATTCCTTCCCGTGAGCTGTGTTCGTTAGCCGGTGATGATGGAGTTTGGGACTCCAAACCTAAAAGCGATGTCGCGGAAGAAGATGGCGCTTATGCACCGGCGTGGCGCTCACGACCGGCTTGGCCTCTATCCACTTGGTGAACTTGTCTACGCGACGAGTAGGTGGGTGAAGCCCGGGCGCTTTCTGAAGGCCCGACCGTCGAGTCCCAGACGGCAAAAAGCCGCGTGATGGGGATCGTCGTAAAGCTTGAATTTGGCGGATCGTCTGTAGAGCAAAGCGGCATCCTTCGCAGTGCGTCACGATATGCTCGGCGTCGACCGCACCGTGATTGGCGAGAGAAACCTTGTCGAAGGCCTTTCCCACAAGAGATCGGGGTGCTGCGTGGTGACCGCGGACTCACTGTATGTCGTCGGCGGTGTTTTCCTTGGTCGGTCAAGATACATTTTGGAGGACCGGAGGGACTCCTTTGTAAGTGCAGGCGTCGGGGCGAAGGATTTTGCCGGGCGGCGAGCCGAACCTCGGTCGGGTCGGGGAAGTGACCCGTCCGTCAAGCGGTCGATGTAGGGCCTCCTCGGTCGGACTCGAGTGCTAGCACACCGCAGGCGATCCGGCCAAGTCTTCGCCCGACCAGCGTCGGTCGGGCGGCCGTCTTTGGATTGGTCGGGTGGCCGCCGGCCGCCGAGTCGGTGGGCCGATGGGCGCGAGGAGGTCGAGCGAAGATCCGGGCGGGACGGGCTCTGCTGGAGCAAGATTGGCGGTGATCGGCCTCGCCATTGTAGCGTCGGTAGCTATGGTGAAGCTCGAAACCCTTGAAGCGCTCCTCGGCGGCGTACTTCTCGGCGAGACGCGGCCATGCGGGCGTCTCGGGGCTCCGGACCTTCATGACTTGGTCGGCGACAAGCTTGAGTCCCGTGGGCGTAGAGCCGGCGAGCACCGAGTCGGCGGCGATCCGGAGACCGTTGGCGAGCCTCGTGCTCGGCAATGTTGTTGGTCGCGTCGAAGAGCAACCTAATGGCGTATTGAAGCTTTGTTCGAGTGGGGAGATGATGGCGACTCCGCGCCGCGCCATTCTTGGTGTAAGACCGTCGAAGTACATTGTCCGATGCTCGGGGTCTTCGACCACTGGTGGTGCACAGGCTTGGTCCACTCGGCGACGAAGTCGGCGAGCCTGCGACTTGATCGCCGTCAGGGGCGTATATTATACCATGGCGCTAAGCTCGGCGCCCATTTGGCTATCCTTCACGAGGCATCGCGATTGTGGATGATCTCGCCTAGTGGGGCGTGGTCACCACGGTGATGGCGTGTTGATCGAGTAGTGAGCGAGTTTCCTCTTTGCGATGAGCACGCGTGAGTAACTACGCACTGTGGGTGCAGAGTCTTGGACTCGGAAAGTACCTCAGCGATGAAGTAGACGGCCGTTGTACCTTGAGCTCACGGCCTTCTTACCGCTCGCTCCACCACGAGGGCGTGGCGGCGACTTGGGTAGTGGCGGCGATGTAGAGAGCGGCGGTTCACTGGTGCCGGGCGACGGGTGGCGGCGGGCAGGAAGGCCTTCAAGCGGGTGAGGCCTCACGAGCCTCGGTGTCAAGCAAGCGGTCGGTTTCTTGAAGCGGCTGTAAGCGGCATTCGCGTTCGCGGCGAGACACGAAGCGGCTCAAAGCCGCGGGCATCGGTCGACCTCTGGACCCCTTTGAGGTTCTTGGCCGGGCCCATCCTCGCGATCGCGAGATCTTCTCTGATTGGCCTCGATGCCTCGCTCGAGAGCGATGAAGCCTAAGAGCTTTCCTTTGGGGACCCGAAGGCGCACTTCTGGGTTGAGCTTTATGCGAAACCGTCGAAGTTCGCGAAAGTCTCTTCTAGGTCGGCGATAAGGTCGTCGGCCTTTACGGTCTTTACGACAATATCGTCGACATATGCCTCAGCGTTGCGGCCGATCGGTCATTGAAGCACGTTTGCATACATCGGTGGTATGTAGCGCGCGCGTTCTTGGGCGAAGGGCATTGTGACATAGCGAGCAGGCGAGCGGAGTGATGAAGGAAGTCGCGGTGGTCGGACTCCTTTAAGCGCAATCGGTGGTAGAGTAGGCATCGAAAGGAAGAGACTACGCACCCGGTGGAGTCGATGACTTGGTCGATGCGAGTAAGGGAATGGGTCAGCAGGGCATGCTTTGTTGAGACTCGTATAGTCAACACACATTCTCCATTGCCCGTTCTTCTTTTTACAAGGACGGGGTTGGCTAGCCACTCGGTGGCGTACCTCTTTCTGAACCCTGCCGCCAAGAGTTTGGCGATCTCCTCCTATAACCTGCGCCTTTCCTCGTCGAGCGGCGCGGCGTTGGCGGCCGGCTTTGAGCACAGTCGGACGCTCAGGAGTGCTCGGCGACCTCCTTTGGAATGCCGGCATGTCGGAGGACCTCCATGCGAAGACATCTTTGTTAGTGCGGAGGAAGTTGACGGCGCGCTTTCCTATTTGGCGAGGCGTGGCTCCGACCCGCCGCGGTCTTGGTCGGATCACGAGGATCGGCCGTGACCTCCGCCGTGTCCTCGGCGGATTTGAAGGATCCCGCCGATTTCTTTGGATTCGGGGCGGACTCGCGGCTTCCTTCACGAGCTTGTTGAGTTCGCAGAGCAACGATCGCCGAGGCGAGCTCGCGGTTGCGCGCTCGCGATTGAAGGCAAGCTGGAAGGGCGATGCGCGGTGATGACTCCATGCGGTCGGGCATCTTGACTGAGGTAGGCGTAGGCGGGGATCGCCATGAACTTGGCGTAGCATGGCCTCCCGGGATGGCGTGATAGGCGCCGGAAATCCACGACCTCGAAGGTGAGGTCTCGGTGCGGAAGTTTCCGGCTCCCGAAGGTGGCGGGCGGTCGACCTGCCGGCGGATGGACTTCTTGCCGGCGGGATGGCGCCATGGAAAGGTGCCTTGCTTGGCCGGAGGCTTGGCGCGGGACCCCATAGCGTCGAGCGTCTCAGCGTAGAGGATGTTGAGGCGGCGCCCCGTCCATCGGCACGCTTCGTGAGGCGCCGTTCGACGACGGGGTGACCACCGACCGGTACCTTCGGTGTGGGGACGCGATCGGGGTGTCGGTCCGATCAAAGGTGATCGGGAACTCCGACCACGAAGATATTGGGGGCGCCGGCGTGGCGGTGTGGACCTCGCGATGCGAGCTTAGTCGGCGGCATCGGCGTAGCAAGCCGGTCCTCGAAGATCATGAGGCGGCCGTCGGGCTCGGGAACTCGTCGTCGCCTTCTTCTCCGCCGTTCAGCGGGGCGCGGCGAGCTTCTTTCCTTTGCTCGCGGCGTGGTGGGGGCGCTAGAGAGATAAGCGCCTCGGGACTTGCGATCCGGTACTTTGTGCAGCGGAGAACCCATGGTTGGGCATGGGCGTCCATCAATTTCGAAGTGGTCGGGGCGGCGGTCGGCGCGCTGCTTTGCGCTGGCGAGGCGGTCGGCCGTGGCGACCACTTGGGTCTCACGGATCGCTTCCCGTGCGCTTCCGCTTGTCGAAGCGGTCGGGAGAGACCAGTTTGGGCCGCCGGGCTCTGCTGGGCCTTTCCTCCTTCGAAAATAGCCCCTCGGCCTCCTCGCCGGGCGTGGTTGGTGGCGATGTCGAGAGTTCCTTGGTGGTCTGGGCTTGAGGCGGCCCGGCTTGTGCACTAAGGCCTTGCGGAGGTGCCGTAGATGAAGGCTCCCACGACATCGGCGTCGGAGATGTCGGGAGCTTCGTTACTTGGCGGGAAAACCGCGGATGTAGTCGGAGGGTTTCCTGCTGCTGTTTGCAGCCCTTGAGTCGAGGAGTTTCGGGCGCTTGTAAGTGCCACGGAGTTACCGACGAAGAGATTCTTCAAGTCGGCCCGATTCTCGACAGTTTTGGCGGCGGTACTCGAGCGAGCTCGAGCCGAGTCCGCGAGGTAGATGGGGAAGTCTTGGATGATGAAGAGATCATCTGTCGCTTCACCGACATGCGGCGGTAATCTTGAGCGACACACAGGTTGGTGGCCGGTGTACTTGGCAATGTTGGTAGCGCCGGTCGGGGCGAAATCCGCTGGCGGATCCCTTGGCAAAAAGCCGTGGTCGGGACCATGAGGGCTCGGGCCGCGATAGTGGCGCTCACCATCCGCAACACGCGTGTGGCGGCGTCCTCCGCCATCTTTCTTGGCGCCTCGAGGTGGCGCGGATGTCGTAAACATTACCGAGGCGCCGCGCGCCGGCAGTGCGTGAGGCTGGGGTGGTGCGGTCTTGCGCGACACCCAGCCGGCTCAGCGCGGTGCACGGGCGGTGGCGGAAGTAAGCGCGGTGTGGTAGGGCCGGAGGCTGCATATCTTTGCGACGCGCGCTCCACGGCCCGAAGGTTACGGTAGGTAGCTCGGCCTCCGGGTTTGCGGGCTCGGAAGGCCTCGGGCAAAGCGTGCGGCGCGACCACGTTTTAGCTCGCGTGAGGAAAAAGCGGGGCGCGGATTACGCCCCACCTTGTGGTGCTCTTGGCGCAGCGCGCGCCGTCTGCGTCGCCCGCACTTGCAGGCTCGGGCTCGTCTGCTCGGGTTGGCACGGGCGGTCGAGCTTCGACCCTCGCTCCTCGACTCTCCGCGTTGCGTTGGAGCTCGGTGGCGAGCTCGGCGCGTTCGGGCGCTTCGGCCTGGTATTCCCCTCACGTGCCTCGGTCGCGCCGGACGGGGACCGTCGTAACAGCGGTGGCTACGACCAAATCGGCTGTGCCCGCCACGTTGCACTCACGAGTGCCGTCTGCGGGCGGGATACTCAGCGTCGGGCTGGGCCGTGGTGGAAGAGTCTTCCGAGCCTTCGTGGGCGGAGGTTGGCATGTAGCCGACCATCGCCACGATCGCGAGCCCACGAGGTGACATGGTCACCCGCCGGGCCTATGGGAGTTTCGCCCCAGCGCGGAGCACTCCTCGGGTTCGGCCGGGGCCCGCGGCGCCTGGCCGGAGCTTGCGGCCGCCGAGAGGGCGCCCAAGCTCGGCGGCGCTGTCTTCGAGAGCGGCGGGGGCAGCGTGAGCCCTCCCGTCGGGGTGGCGAAGTCGAGAGCAAGCGGATCCGGTTCCCGGCGCGATCATGCCGTCGCGATGGGTGGATGCCATCGGGAGATAAGCGGAATCGGAGATGGTGATGAAGACGGCGAAGTCCCCTACAGCGCGCCAACCGCCGGCGTTTCGGGGAGCGCCGGCAAGTAAAATTTGTAAGTCTAGAAGTCGCGCGTTCCACTTCTGAATGGTTAGACTTCGTGAGTCCAAGATGTATCTTGGTTGGTGAAGGTCCCTACTCCGATTCGTGTGTGGTGGTGTTGTATTACTCTTGAGTACGGATAGTGCACAAAGTTTTACAAGCGAGAATGCCAATGGCTTAGCGAGAGGAGTTTGATAGCGCTCTCTCCTTTCTTGTTCTTTGTTCGTTGTTTCTCTCGATCGTTTAGCCACGCCTCCTTTTATACAAAAGGAAGGGCGAGGTTACATCGAGTTAGGAGGAAGCGGCGACCTACGCTAGGAGCTCGGTCCTTAAATCACGTGGATGAGTCGCCACCGTCTTGCCCATCTTGGGTTGGTAGCCTTGGTGGTCGGGAGGTTAGGTATTTCGGGAAGTAGCGTGCTTGCCCTCTGTGATCTTGCGAATCCGGCGTCGAGTGCGTGTGGCGGTCTTGCCTCGGGAGGAGCGTGCGCTCGTCTTTATGACGTGACCGGTTGATGGGGTGGAAGCTTTGTCTCTCTGATCACGGATCTTCTTGGGAAGGAGCCACCGCCTCGTATAGTCGCCCGATTGACTTTATCCGAAGTGCGTGGCGGTAGGCGGTGAGGACTTGACACGCGGCACTCGGCGTTCACCACCTTGGTTTGGTCGGAGTCGGGAGATCCCGCCCCGCCAAGAGGGGGTCGGGATCGCTGTCTGGTCGGATTCGCTTCCCCTGGCCGGTCGGAAGCGGATGCCTTTCGCGGTCTCGCGGTGAATCGGTCGTGGCGGGCGGTGCGGCTGTTGGGCTGGAGATATGCTTGAGGCTGCTGGCTCGTTGCTTCGGGCTGTTGGGGTATCCTTTTTATTAGTATTCGTCAGTCTTCATCCGCGAGTAGGTCGACCTCTTCCATCCACCGACGGCACGCGGCGGACGGCGGGCGAGTGTTGTTGACGGCGCAGCGCGAGCGGGTGACGGAGGCGGTAGGCGAGCGACGAGCCAAGACCATGGCCGGCGAGGATGCGTGGCGGCGTGGGAGCTAGCGTTGTAGATCGATCTGGCGATGGCGATGGCGAGTAGCAACTTGAGTCTTTTGCGGTGAACCGAAAAACCGAACCGAATTTTTTGCAGTTAATTCGGTTCGGTTTTCAAATTTATTCGGTTCGGTTAATAGTTTTCAAAAACCGATTTTTTTAAACCGGAAAAACCGAACCGAAATAACCGATTTAACCAAATGCCCACCACCCCTACCGGTGATGGATGACTAGATCCGGTCAGATCTGGACAAGGACGACAATGATAGAACAATGGAGACTGGCGACTACAAGGAGATCCGACAGTGTCGACCTTGATGTGCCGAGAGCAGTGATGGCCACCTCCTATGTCACTGACCACCACCCCCAGGAGTGGAGATTGCTCCTCTCAGGGACAACAAAAGCAGAAGACAATCTTGGAGCTAGGGTTTGAACCTTAGCTCTGATACCATGTAAGATGGAGAGGAGGAGAGAAAATATGAAAGGTTCCTTGCATTGAAATATCCCAAGGGGTAAATATACACAGTATATGGACACACAAAAGACTAAATCCTAAAACACTAGGAAATACCACAAATACCCTTAACAATTTTTTTACCTGTGTGCTTGATTGGGATGAGAGGCACACTATAGATGAGGGAGAAGATTTTAGATGAGAGACTAGAGCTTAATTCTTCTTCATTGCTTACAATTGACCAGCCGTATGCCACTTATATAGAGGTGGCCGACCCCTAACTAATTGGCTAACATGCCAACTAAATGCACCTACATAATCGTAACTAACCCAAAGCGAAAGTTATAAGTTTTTGCAAAGTAAGCTTCTCCTGAACAGCACAACTCTTTGGAGATCATTCATACCATTTCCAAACTTTGTTCTGACATAGTCAACTTCACACATGTTTTTCTTTCTCAATTTTTATATATGCAAAAGATGCGCTTATTGCTGTTGTCAGAAAAAACTGATACTGGGAGAAAACTTCAAAAAACCTGTATACATGGTAATTTTGTGTAATGACTAATGAAACTGTGCTTGAGGGAACTATTATTGGTGCTATAATATTTTCTTTATCACCTTTAAAGCGCGCAGTAACTATTAAGTAGCAGCAATGAAAGAACCACCTAATTTGTTTATGCGATTACTATATTGGCAACAAAGAATTATTTGAGACTTGAAGTTTGTAACCTATTAGAACATTGGGGCATGGGCAAGCACATTAGAGAGGGGGTTTGGCTCCACATAAACTATCACAGCATACGGACTGTTAATGTAGAACACAAACCCCCCAAAATTGTCTAAATAGAAAATTATTTTTTCGGTGTGGTGCCATTCACCCTCCCCAAATGTATGCCATTGTGTAGTCATGCTATTATTATATCAATATGTAACAATTTGTTCCGCCATATGTTTGCTCATCTATTTAGTAGTCGTACTTGTTTCTTGTATGACGCATTTTGTGCTATTCCAGTATTGTTCAACACAAAATTAGCTTGTAATGTTAATTCTCATGGCCTATCCTTTTGTCATTTGTTAAGCTGAAGCGCCATTCTAGAATTTGAAGTACCCTTGCCATATAACTGCAGTTAATTGTCTCAGTGCTTCACTTGTTTATTTTACTGCTGCCAACAGCTATTTTGGCATGGTACTGCAAGGTGAAAACTGCAGTCTGGCTTATATGATGTTTCCAAGAGTTTGCATCTTTTGACCATTATACATTATCTGACAGATTGCAAGGCCATTAGGAGAGATTGCTATGATTCCTTCTGGTTCATTCTTGGTAGAGAAGTGCTTTACAGCTAGTAATTTTTCCCATAAAGAGGCCATATAGTTTCAGAGCTGTTGGCTATGCAAAACTGAACTGTCGAAGACAAAACATGCCATCCACACTTGTTAAAGAAGCTGGATGTGGATAGGTTAGTCATTTTTCCATTTCTTCTTGTGCATTTGGTTACGAAACCGGAGTTCTTTTAGCATGTTAATAAACCTACTATAAGTAGTGCTTCTATGTATCACCCTCTTAATACAAGTTACAGAAATCTTGAAACAAGTGAAAGGGTAAGTAACGACTGTCTACTCTTTATTTATGCTATAATATTTGTGCAACTTAAAAAAAGTGATGCATAGAAGCATCTCCCACCTACTATTTATTTGGTTCTAGATTTGCAAGTGAAAGACCATGTGGATGTCTATCCCTGATGGTGATGAGTAATTGACCGTGGTTTAGCATGATGTGCTTGAATTTGAGTTTGATCCGAGTGGTCTGAGTTTTGGTTGTCGGAGACCAGTTGTCCGACCCAGAGTGGTCTGGGCTTTGGCTGGTCGGAGACCAGTTGTCCGACCCCGAGTGGTCGGGGCTCTCGCTGGTCGAAGACCAGTGGTCAGACCCCGAGTGGTCGGGACGAAGACTAGTGGTCAGACCTCGAGTGGTCGGGACGAAGACCAGTGGTCAGACCCCGAGTGGTCGGGACGAAGACTAGTGGTCAGACCTCGAGTGGTCGGGATGAAGACTAGTGGTCAGACCTCGAGTGGTCGGGATGGAGACCAGTGGTCAGACCTCGAGTGGTCGGGATGGAGACCAGTGGTCAGACCATGGGTGGTCGGGATGGAAACCAGTGGTCAGACCACGTGTGGTCGGGGTTATGCTGGTCAGCATAGTGTATATCTTTCTGTTGAGATGGATATGTGTTGTTGGACATTGCTATGTGATGTGGTTTCCTTGTCTATGATGGTTGCAGGACTTTGGAGCTAGGTCATGGTGAGGCGAAGGGGATCAGGACTAGGCTGGGAGAGCTGAGGTCCAGATGATCAAGGTGTCGCCAAAGATGACTGAGGCCAGGGAGTAGCTGCAAGCCGAGAAGACAAAGGAATGGATGAGATGCTAACTTGGAGTTGCTCTGATCTAGGAGGACCGTTGGATCGCGGTCAGGAAGATAGAGTAGCGGG
Source organism: Otatea glauca (assembly GCA_036346275.1). Taxonomy (NCBI): domain Eukaryota; kingdom Viridiplantae; phylum Streptophyta; class Magnoliopsida; order Poales; family Poaceae; genus Otatea; species Otatea glauca. The sequence continues at coordinate 21,296,804 of CM070730.1, read as the reverse complement.
TCAAGTTAGTGTGAGTTGAAAAGCGTGCAAAACCCGTTGGGTTGTTGGGTTTGGTGAGCCCATGCATAGCTTTGTGAGTGGGTAAAATCTCACCCTTGATGGAGTGCTCTAGGGTTTAGAGGCTCATCCAAGGGTGGTAGGTGTTCCAAGCTGCTATGAATAGACAGGGAGAGGGTGTCTCCTTAGGGGTGAGCGGTGAGGAAAGTCACGTGAGTAGTTGAGAGTTGTTGAGAGTGATGTGTAAGGATCAAATTCGGCTCTTGGATGTTGGCTTAGGATTGAAGCGGAACATGCAAAGGTGGGAATTGATCCCGTGTCACTATAAATAGAGGGTAGAGGCACCTCCCTCGGGAAGGTTGTGAAGGTTACGAGGTTTTTTTGCTCGTTTGAGTTTTGCCCACTTTGTTGTGAGGCTTTGTAAACCTCCCTTCCGAAATGAAATGTTCTTCACTTATATTCTTATTTCATTTCTCTTACGTATTTACATTACGCACTTAAATTCATTATCTAAATTCGCATTTACTTACTTGCAATTTACTTTACGTAATTTGGATTTGCCTCATCTCCTTCTACATGCTTTTGAGTCCTTTTGAAATTCATGATTGATGAACTCTTTCTAGATTCGGTGCTTTCAATCATTTAGGCAATCCTTGCGCTCTTGTTGCAAGTTGTAAATCTGTGTTCTTAAAGTGCGTAAGCGTGTGACTTGCGATTCGTTAGTCTTGATTGGCTTCGGTTCTTATTGCCAAGGATGAAAGATTCTTTGGATGAATCTTTTATAGATCATATCCCAATCATCTAGGCAATCTACAACCTCTTCTATTCAGTTTTTGAAGAAACCAATTTACGTGCCTAGTTTTCGATAGTGTTTCTATCTGCTTGAAGGGTTGTTTCTTCGTGTACTTACTTGCTGTGATTTGTGGAGAGTTATCCAAGGATATTCTAACCATCAACTCCCACCAGCAAGTTAGGGGTAAAGTCTGTGTTCGTGACTCTGTTTCTGGTGTTGCATTTGTTAAACTGAAAAGGGACGGAACCTTGGTACCAATTCCTTCGATTGATGGTGAAATAGGTTCCTGACATCCTTAGGGAGGTGAACACCAAGTTTCACTGTTTTTGGATCACCGATCAAAAGTTACATCGATTGCATTTTTAAGATCGTGCTGATTTTATCGCTCATCCACCCCGAGTATCGTTCATCCGACCTCGTAGGTCGGACGTCTTTGCATTCATCGGGTCGGAGGTACTTGTTCATCCGAGCACTATTCACCCGAAGTATCGTTCATCCGACCTCCGCAGTCGGGCGTCATCGTTCGTCTCGGCGGGATCTCGCTCACACGAACACTATTCACCCGAGAATCGTTCATCCGACCACTTCGGTCGGGACTATCGCTCATCCGACCACTTCGGTCGGGATTACTATTCATCCGACCACTTCCGGTGGGAGATTGCTCATCCGACCTCAGAGGTCGAGTACTATTCATCCGACCAGAGATACCCGACCAGTGCAGTTTCTTTCTGGTCTTTTGGTGGTTTGAATTCTAGGGGGAAAGTTTATTCGAAAAATTTTATTTGGCTCCTATTCACCCCCCCTCTAGTCGCCTTTTTTCGATCTTTCAATTGGTATCAGAGCCGGTTCTGCTCTTTCTAGATCTTGACCGGTCTCAAGAGCCATGGCGATGGACAAGTATTCCACCAAGCCTCCTATTTTCTCCGAGTTGATTTTCCTTTTGAAAATCTCGGATGGAGTCGTACATAATCGCCTGTGGCTTCACGATATGGCAGAAGGTGAAGCTCCCGTATGAGGTTCCTGCTGATGAGAACGTCACGGCCGGCAATATGGCTGACGTTGAGGCGAATGCTAAGGCAAGGAACATCCTCATACATGGTCTTAGCCGCGATGAGTATGACAGATTTCTCACCTTCGTTACGCTCATGAGATTTGGGTGACCCTCGATGCTTACCATGAGGGCACTACCCAAATCAAGGCGGTTCGACAGACCAATTCAAGCGTGAGTTCAACAAGTTTGAACAAAGACGCGTTGGTGAGAGTCTTGACGAGTGCTTTGGTCGGTTTACAAAGATTCTCGAAGCGACCTCGAAAGCGATCGGTTGCATATACCCTGACTCGGATAATGCTCGACATTTCTTGACTGCACTCGATCTTCGTGTTTGGGAAATGAAAGTGACCACCATCAAGGACACCACCGACCTGTCGACCTTGACTCTTGACGGGCTTTATTCCCGCCTCAAGACTCATGAGATCGACGTCGTCTCGCGGAAGACGAAGTCTCAGTCGATGGCTTTGGTCACCGATCCCATTGGATCCTCTCTTTCTGATTCTTCTGTTGGTTTCTCTCTCTCCGCCCTGTGCGAGCTAAGCGATGACCAACTGGAAAAATTTCCAGAAAATGAGCTTGCTCTTCTTGCTCGCAAATTTTCATATGCATACAAGAGAGTGAGAGAGGAAGAGAGGTGGGATGATCACTGTTTGAGTGTGGTGGCCCCAACCACATTCGAGCAAACTGTCCCAAGCTGGAGAAGGGCAAAAACGAACAAAGCGGTTCGGGCAAGAACGACTACACCGATAAGAACCGCAACAAGAAGCCTCCAGTTCGCGAGCCAGCGCGTGAAAAGAAGTACCGCAACTTCTCTAAGAACAAGAAGCTCTTCCACCGCGTCCTCGCGCGCTTGACGACATCAACCTCTCCGACACGGAGACATGGAGCGACGAAGGCGAGGATGATCCGCAAGAGAAGAAGGCGGCGATGACTTCTCCGGCATGTGCTTCATGGCCGACGCTAACTAAGATCGGCGACTCGAAATGTGATAAATGATGACTCGGACGAGGTTGGTCGGATGGGAAGGGAGATGTTTGGATTGTTGACTCGGTTGTTCTCGTCATATGACCGGAGATTCTCGATGGTTCTCTTACCTAGTTCGAGCCCCGGTGATGAGTTAATCACTTTTGGGATGCATCTTCGTAGAGTCATTGCTAAAGGTACCATCTGCATTAACCAAAATTTCATTCTTAAAGATGTTGCCTTAGTAAGTAAGTCGCAATACAATCGCTCTCTGTTTCTCGACTTATCGATGACTCTTTCGAGGTAAGCTTCAAGAGTAATGCCCAGTAGAATCATTGATTCATCGGGAGGGTTAGTTCTTGGGATTTCTAGATTTGGGAGAGTCTTTCGTGCTGATTTTTACGCTTCTTCGGAGACCCTCTTCGATGTTTGATTGCTTCGAGTCCCGTGATCTCTCCTTCGGCATAGGAGACTTGGTCACATTGGTTTTGATCATTTGACCCGAGTTAGCGCCACGATCTCATTCGGGTTTGCCCAAACTCAAGATGGTCAAAGACTTAGTTTGCTCTCCTTGCCGACATGGCAAGATGGTTATCGCTTCTCATCCTCCGACCACCGTAGTGATGGTGATGCACGGGACAGCTTTTACATATGGACATTGTTGGTCGGCTAGAGTGCGATCGTGGGAGGGAAGTGGTATGTTCTTGTCATCGTTGATGATTTTTCTAGATACTCTTGGGTATTTTCATGGCCTCAAAGGATGAGACTTTTTCTCACTTGGGTCCGGTCAAGAGGTTGTCTATTGAGCTCCCTGTGCATTACGAGCTATTCGCAGTGATAATGGCACGGAGTTCAAGAATTCCTACTTTGAGAGTTTTGTGTGGAGTCGGTTTAGAGCATCGTTCTCTTCTCCCTACGCCCCTCGCCAAAATAGCGTAGTGGAAAGGAAGAACAGGACCACGGTTGAGATGGCGGGACGATGCTAGATGAGTACAAGACTCTAGGAAGTTTTGGTGAGGCTATAGCTTGCTTGCCATGTTTCTAATCGCGTGTTTTTGAGAGCACATTTGCATCGCACTTCTTATGAGTTGAGGTATGGGCGAAAGCCCAGTGTGTCTCATTTTCACGTTTTCGGTTGCAAGTGTTTTATCTTGAAGTCTGGCAACCTAGATAAGTTTGAGTCTCGCTCTTCTGATGGCATCTTTCTAGGTTACTCGTCTTCTTCTCGTAGCTATGGGGTCTGGAGTGTTGATGCGCATAGGATCATAGAGACCTGTGATGTGACCTTTGATGAGGCTAGCCCAGGAGCTAGACCTGATGTTTCAGGCTCTTCTTCTTCCTCCAAGACCATTTTTGTAGAGGATGAGGATGATGGAGATGATGGTGTTCCACCTGATCCAGTCCCTCTACACCGAGGTGCCTCTGTTTCCATTTCGCACCTCGGGAAGACCAGCCTTTGTCTTTGGCTCTCCTTGGTGAGTGGCTCTGCTCCTATCTCTTACGCTCAAGAGGTAGAGGCCATACGCTCCTGGACCTCCCGTCATATTCGAGACGTCATCCTTCCGATCGGATGATTGGCGATTTGTTCGAGCGTGTCACTCGCTCAAGAACGGGTCCATCCTCCTTACGCCTTCACTCGCCTTTGTTGCCTCCTTTGAGCCGAAGGATATTTCTCATGCATTATCCGATGAGTCGTGGATTAATGCTATGCATGAGGAACTTGAGAACTTTGAGAGGAACAAAGTCCGGCAGCTTGTAGAGCGCCCATCCGGTCATAATGTCATTGGGACCAAGTGGGTGTTCAAAACAAGCAGTGATGATGGGGTTGTCATTCGCAACAAGGCTAGGCTAGTTGCATGGGGCTTTTCTCAAAGTTGAGGGTCTTGACTTTGAGGAGACCTTTGCCCTCGTAGCTAGGCTAGAGGCTATTAGGATCTGCTTGCATTTTCTCGCATCCCGAGGCTTCAAGCTCTATCAAATGGATGTCAAGAGTGCATTTCTCAATGGCTATATTGAGGAAGAGGTTTATGTCAAACAACCTCCGAGATTTGAGAACCCCAAGTTTCGAGTCATGTTTTCAAGCTTTCCAAAGCTTTGTATGGACTCAAGCAGCCCCCAGAGCATGGTATGAGAGGCTCAAGTCTTATCTTCTCACCATGACTTTAAAATGGGCATAGTAGACAAAACTCGCTCATCGACACCATGAGTCTCATTTTCTTCTTGTCCGCATTTATGTGGACGATATCATTTTGGTGGATCCTCTCATTCTCTTGTCTCTCGGTTTTACGATGTGATGAGTACAGAGTTTGAGATGAGTATGATGGGCGAGTTGAGCTACTTTCTTGGCTTCCAAATCAAGCAGACTCAGGAGGGTACTTTCTTGCATCAAGGTAAATATACCCGTGACCTCCTGAGGTGCTTCGACATGTCAGATGGGAAGCCGGTGATGACTCCTATGGCCACCATCGCTGTTCTTGAGCCCGATGAGGATGGTGAGCTGCCGATCAAAAGGAGTTTGAGTATGATCGGCTCCTCTTGTACCTCACCGCTTCGAGGCCGGACATACATTTATTTGTGTGTCGTGCGCTCGATTTCAAGCTTCTCCTCGCGCCTCTCACCGCCAAAGCGGTCAAGCGCATCTTCAGTACCTTCGTGCCACCACCGATTATGGTATTTGGTACTCTTCTTCTTGTCTATCTCTTAGAGCCTTTTCCGATGCCGACTTTGTCGGGTCAGAGGATAGATAGGAAGAGCACTTCGGCACTTGCCAATTCATTGGCACTTCTCTTGTTTCTTGGTCATCTAGGAAGCGATGCTGGGTTGCTGATCCACGCCGAGGCCGAGTATGTTGTCGCTGACCGATTCTTTGAGCAGTGCTCTGGATGAGATCGACCTCATGGGACTATGGGTTAGAGATAGAGAGTGTGCCACTTTTCTCGTGACAACACTTCAGCTATTTGCATTGCTAAAAACCCAAAGTGCAACATTCGGACCAAGCACATTAATATTAGATATCACTTCCTTAGAGACCATGTGGAGAAGGGTGATATCGTGCTTGATTCATAGATGGTGACCACCAGTTAGCCGATATCTTTACCAAGCCTTTGGATAGCTCAGTTTGTTGCCTTGAGGAGTGAGCTTGGAGTCGTGAGCCTATACGGCTTATCTTGAGGGGAGTGGTTTGTATACTATATACTATATTTTTTTCCTCCAAAGATTTCCTTTCTTCTTACGGGTGACTTTGGGCTTGTTTTCTTAAGTTGAGTTCACTCACTTAGACTTTTGGCATGTCTTCCATGGACCTCTTATCTTATGCTTTAGGTTGCTATCATGCGTGATTAGTTGTTCTCTCTCTCTCTAGGTTGAGTTCCCTCACAGCCTTATAAGTCTAGCGGTGTTTTGGGCCTCCTGGTAGAGTGGTGCATGTGCACTCCTTAGTTGGAATCTAGAGTCGACTTCCCTATGTCACCATCTTGAGAAGATAAGAGCCACCGAGCCGTAGTGAGTCTCTTCTATCTTATCTATACTCAATAACCATCCAGTCTTGCGTTTCTCGATTTCTTCTCCTCATTACTTTTTTTCGGTTGTTATTGAGTTCATTCGGTTTTCTTTATGCCTAATCTTGATAATAACTCAACTTTAACCAGATTTGAGCCTAAAATTAATTCATTTGTTGAGGGGAGTTTGGGAATATGTTCATGCATTGCATTTAGACTGCATTTTCTGTTTTATGAGCTTTGTCTATTATGCAATTGATTCAATCTTCATGTAATGCACCTTGCTACATCTTTGAAGAAAATCACTAGCTTAGGTCTATCCAAGTCCATCTATCATACTAAGCTTGTTAAAATCTGAAAATTGAAAATCTTAAATGAAAAACATGTTGCTTTTTCTTGTTAAGTTTCTTCTCTAGAGGTTTTTACCATGAATTGTGAATTTATGGAGTTCTCTAGAGTCCCTATAGCAACTTGGGTGAAACTTGCTTGATCCATATTTTAGTCCTTCAAAATTGCTCATATGTGCTAAAAAAAACTTGACTCTTTTTGTGCAAAATTGAACTCAACACTATATATTCTCGAGACTGCCTCCCATTGCACTTGGGATGAACTTGGAATATATAGTGTATGACCAAGATCATTCTCTTAAGAGTTACTCTTGGGGTGATCGAACATGGCTTGAGTCAACCATTAAGAAATGCAAATAACAAAAACATAAGTGGGTAAAGAATGCAAATAATGTCAAACATTTGCACCCCGCTATGTCTTTTAAAATATCAAAGAAGAAGAATTTGCATGAATTGAAAAATGAGCTCGAAGGACTCTATATGTACTTCAAGATTCCCCAAAGTGTTGAGTAGGTTGAACTCTAGGTTCTCCATTTGATCCTATGAATGGTGCTGGCTTCTAGCTTTGAAACTTTTGCTAAGTTTTGCACTTGTTCAAATCTTGCTAAAATAAAATCTTGTAAACCAAGCTTGTGAGCAAAATGAATTTGTTCTTGGAGACATCCTAGTTCAGTCATTTTCTAAATTGACTAGCTTGGTGTTATATCTTGTCATTGCGATCAATTGGATAATCTTCAAAGCTCACTTAGGTTGCATTTCATGCATACAGATATAAAGGGGGAGACATCAAAAAAAAAATTCTTTTTGATGCCTATATTGCCAAAAGGGGGAGAAAATGTAGAAAAGGCATCATTTAAAATGTAGAAAAGGGGGAGATAAAAATGTGAAAGCTTGTTGATTCTTATGATCTTTGTAAATCTTTGCTATCTCTTATGGATCATAATCACATTTGGCACTTATGATTGGTTTTTAGAGCTTTTGTGGAAAACTTGCTCTTTTCATGGTCTTGCTCTAAAATCTTACTGCCAACTTGGTCATGATTTTATATATTTCTCTCTGGACCAAGTTTGGTTTTGCAAATCAAATTGCTTTACAAACTCAAATTTATGCCTTTTCGGGTGTTTGTCAATATACTCATCAAGGGGGAGATTGAAAGACCATGTGGAGGTCTATCCCTGATGGTGATGAGTAATTGACCGTGGTTTAGCATGATGTGCTTGAATTTGAGTTTGATCCGAGTGGTCTGAGTTTTGGTTGTCGGAGACCAGTTGTCCGACCCAGTGGTCAGGCTTTGGCGGTCGGAGACCAGTTGTCCGACCCCGAGTGGTCGGGGCTCTCGCTGGTCGAAGACCAGTGGTCAGACCCCGAGTGGTCGGGACGAAGACTAGTGGTCAGACCTCGAGTGGTCGGGACGAAGACCAGTGGTCAGACCCCGAGTGGTCGGGACGAAGACTAGTGGTCAGACCTCGAGTGGTCGGGATGAAGACCAGTGGTCAGACCTCGAGTGGTCGGGATGGAGACCAGTGGTCAGACCATGGGTGGTCGGGATGGAAACCAGTGGTCAGACCACGTGTGGTCGGGGTTATGCTGGTCAGCATAGTGTATATCTTTCTGTTGAGATGGATATGTGTTGTTGGACATTGCTATGTGATGTGGTTTCCTTGTCTATGATGGTTGCAGGACTTTGGAGCTAGGTCATGGTGAGGCGAAGGGGATCAGGACTAGGCTGGGAGAGCTGAGGTCCAGATGATCAAGGTGTCGCCAAAGATGACCGAGGCCGTGGAGTAGCCGCAAGCCGAGAAGACAAAGGAATGGATGAGATGCTAACTTGGAGTTGCTCGATCTAGGAGGACCGTTGGATCGCGGTCGGGAAGATAGAGTAGCGGGTCAAGTTAGTGTGAGTTGAAAGCGTGCAAAACCCGTTGGGTTGTTGGGTTTGGGTGAGCCCATGCATAGCTTTGTGAGTGGGTAAAATCTCACCCTTGATGGAGTGCTCTAGGGTTTAGAGGCTCATCCAAGGGTGGTAGGTGTTCCAAGCTGCTATGAATAGACAGGAGAGGGTGTCTCCTTGGGGTGAGCGGTGAGGAAAGTCTACGTGAGTAGTTGAGAGTTGTTGAGAGTGCGGTGTAAGGATCAAATCCGGCTCTTGGATGTTGGCTTAGGATTGAAGCAGAACATTCAAAGGTGGGAATTGATCCTGTGTCACTATAAATAGAGGGTAGGGCAGCCTCCCTCGGGAAGGTTGTGAAGGTTACGAGGTTTTCTTTGCTCGCTTGAGTTTTGCCCACTTTGTTGTGAGGCTTTGTAAACCTCCTTCCGTAAATGAAATGTTCTTCACTTATATTCTTGTTTCATTTCTCTTACGTATTTACATTACGCACTTAAATTCATTATCTAAATCCGCATTTACTTACTTGCAATTTACTTTACGTAATTTGGATTTGCCTCATCTCCTTCTACATGCTTTTGAGTCCTTTTTGAAATTCATGATTGATGAACTCTTCTCTGGATTGGTGCTTTCAATCATTTAGGCAATCCTTGCGTTCTTGTTGCAAGTTGTAAATCTGTGTTCTTAAAGTGCGTAAGCGTGTGACTTGCGATTCGTTAGTCTTGATTGGCTTCGTTCTTATTGCCAAGGATGAAAGATTGCTGGATGATTCTTCTATAGATCATATCCCAATCATCTAGGCAATCTACAACCTCTTCTATTCAGCTTTGGAAGAAACCAATTTACGTGCCTAGTTTTGAGATAGTGTTTCTATCTGTTTGAAGGTTGTTTCTTCGTGTACTTACTTGCTGTGATTTGTGGAGAGTTATCCAAGGATATTCGACCATCAACTCCCACCAGCAAGTTAGGGTAAAGTCCGTGTTCGTGACTCTTTTACGGTGTTGCATTTGTTAAAGCGAAAAGGACGGGACCTTGGTATCAATTCCTTCGATTGATGGTGAAATAGGTTCTGACATCCTTAGGAGGTGCACACCAAGTTTCACTTTTTTTGGATCACCGATCAAAAGTTACATCGATTGCATTTTTAAGATCGTCTTTGATTTATCGTTCATCCGACCTCCGTAGGTCGGACGTCTCGTTCATCGGTCGGAGGAGTCTTCATCCGAGCACTATTCACCCGAGTATCGTTCATCCGACCTCCGCAGGTCGGGCGATCGTTCGTCCGGTCGGATATCTTGTTCACCCGAGAACTGTTCATCCGACCACTTCGGGTCGGGAGTACTGTTCATCCGACCACTTCGGGTCGGGACTACTGTTCATCCGACCACTTCGGGTCGGGATTACTGTTCATCCGACCAGTGCTGGTCGGGAGTACTGTTCATCCGACCTCTGTAGGTCGGGGGTACTGTTCATCCGACCAGAGATACCCGACCAGTGCAGTTTCTTTCTGGTCTTTTAGTGGTTTGAATTCTAGGGGGAAAGTTTATTCGAAAAATTTTATTTGGCTCTTATTCACCCCCCTCTAGTCGCCTTTTTTTCGATCTTTCAGCAAGACGACCTGACCAGTGGAGAGCCAGGCAAACTTCAAAAGAAGCAACTCAGAGAGAATTCCAAGTGGAATGTGCCTTGAACAGTAAACCTATTGGGCAGATCATTGAAGAAATGCTCTGTCCTCAAAGTCCAACAAAGAAGAAGTGTAAACAGAAAGAGAAGAGTGACAGAATTACTGACGCTGCCAGTCCCAACAAGCCATATTTATCTCCGATAAGCAACAAGAGGAAAAAAATCTGCTAAGGCAACATTTGAGGAAGAATCAAGCAGCAAGAAACTCATGAACGACACTGTCAGCGTGGCATTCTTGAAGAACTCGGACAAGAGGGAATCACCATGTTTCTTCTCAAACAAACCAAGTCTCAAGAAACCAAAACATCAAAAACCCAATTCTGATAAATCAGATGGCAAGAAGTTTCTTCGGGATAGTGCTACACTGCAACTGCTAGCACACCATTTGTCAGGAATACTGGGAAACAGAAACAGTCCATGGCTGATCTGGTTGGTAAGGAGAAATTGAATGCAGGAGAAGTCCGCAAAACTGTTAAAGCCCTATATGTCAGGCAAGAGCTAACCGATTTCAGATCATGTGAGCAGTTGTAGAAAGCATGACCATATAATTTTCCCCCTTTTCTTGCAAACGTGGGCTAATGCAGCAATTTTGTTTACTATTTTCCCTCATCTGTTGCAAGCCATGAGCTTTATGATTCTGGAATGGATCTGTTTACTTGTGGCACGCGAGATAGTTTTGGTTCAGTAGAATGAGTTTCTGAAAATTCACTTCATATAATCATCTTCAAGTTTGTGTTGAATCTGGTTTGCTGCTGAATCTGTTGAAACAACTCATCTCAGTATCTGAAAAAACTACTGCTCAAATCCATACCGACCTAACCTTTCAGTTCAGCAAGACTTGGTCTCTTGTATTGATCCATCGCAGAATGTACACACATGTTTCTGTGCACAAAATTACAAGTTGCTAAATCATCATCAAATGTCGCAAATTATTGCCGATAGAGCTCAGTCCACTACAAGTTCCTCTGAGTTCCTATGAATACATGAACAAAACATCTTGCAACAGATGCAAAAAGGACAAGAAACTATCTAAGACCTAGGAGACCTTGGTACCAACTCTCAAGAGACAAGGATCATGTCACTAGTACAATGTACATACAAAACAACATGGAGGCGATACTTTCGGAGTGGTTAGAACGAGACATGTTCATCCATCCATCCAATGCATTTTGCCGTGAAATCTGCAGACCCCCTGCACATGTTTTTGTCGCAACTCTATGACAAATGTTCAGTTTGTTTCAAAAGATTCAGTCTAAATGGCACACGCTGCACTCATGAACTACTAGCCCTTGGTCCTCATGCCCTACATGGTAGGATAGTGTCCAAGATAGCTTCTGTCTCATAGTTCCCCCAGTTACAGATACCTACCAAAAAACAAGTGCAAGGGCATCTTTGTAACGTCCTATTTAATGCCCCCCTCTTTGTTTTTACTACCACGGCGTTTTCCGTCTTCAGCCTACTGCAGTTACTGTCTTTGCTGCAGCCTGTTTATCTGCCAACTGCCGCTGACAGCTTGAGGCACCGCTGCAAAAGTGGCTAAATACTTCGTGATTCATTGTACCTTGTCATGGCCTGCTGCTCTTAACTGCAGGTGGTCTTGAGCTTTTGGGATGCCTTGCATTGTCCATGAGAAGACCATGACTTGGCTTTCCTTTTGATCACTTGTGCAGCTTTCATCCTCTGTTGGTGATTTTTGGCTGGTAAACATGAAGAAGAAGAGCTGCTACGGGAGGGTTGGTTGCGATCCTCAGCATGATCTTTCCAAGGTGATCACTCGCTGCCTTCCTTTAGATTGCAAGAACTCCGTAGATTTACATGGCACTCTTTTTCCTCTCCTTGTTCTTCTTCTTCTTAACTTCGGGTCAAATTTAGTTTCATCCAAATCTGAAGTTTGATCCATTATACTTTAATTTCAGTCAACCGAAGAACCAGCGAAACATCAACAGGGCAACAATGCATGTCCGCAAGCTGCAAAGAAGAAGTCCTGGAAGAGATACTTGACGTTCCTGTCAAAGTTTCAGAACAAGATGAAGCACAAGAAACCTGACATCAGGGCACCAAACGGCTTCAAACAGACGAACCCAAAGCGCGGCTTACTCCTGTCAATTCCAATAGTCGAAGAATGCAGCAACCTGGTCCACGTCATCCGACGCACCACAGCAGACTGCTTCGTTGCCGCTGCCGCGGCGGCGTCAGGAGCTGATGAGGATGATCTGCCATACATGCAGCTTGACCAGGTGACCTATGGAGTAAAAAGTGAGGCCTTTGGTCCGGTATACTTGGTCACCTAGTGACCATCATCAGTTTGGAGTGCTCCCAGTTCCAGATGTGCAACTGCAAATTGCTGTCAGGCCAATTATTTCTGGCATTGTTCTTGTTAGTTTTAGCATTGCTTGACAACCAGAAGGTCTTCAGAACTGTTGCTACCTCGTGCAACAATGTGATCTGCTGACTGAATTTAAAGGCATTTCTCAATGCTTCAGGGTTGTTTTCAGTTAGGTTTCTGAAAAAGGCAAGATCTTGTGATTCTTGTACTAACATGTAACTGTTTATTGCTTCAGCTCTTACCTTTTATGCATCCAATGGAAACAAAAATTATTGTGGAGAAACGTGCAGCTCTTAACTTTTGTGTTCCAAACTACCCGAATCTTGATTGTCACAACGTCACTCTCTTGCTAAAGATGTGTATGTAACCTTGTTTAGAGAGAAAGCAGGTCCAGCTCTCTATCTTTTCTTAAGACTAGAATGCAAAGGAAATGGCAAGTTAGGCTGGGCAAGAGATCATCAAGCCCGTTTGCTCGGGACAGCCTAACACAACTGGGTCCAATCTTGTTCACTTAACAAGTCTGTACGGAGTCTCTTAGGCCCGGCCAAACTGCAGGTTTAGTTTGGCAATTGTTATTCTTTTGTAAGAGAGCAACTGCATTAATCTTTTTCCGACAATTCTTTCAGAAGAACAATAATTGAAATGGATTCTACATCTAGTAGCTAGAGCCGGTAGGCTGTGTGCTTGAGGAGTGCATTTTCAAGCCCACGCGCATCAGAAAATGATGCTTAAGTATATGGTTAGATAAAGACCCTTGACTACTACCAAGATGAGATGACTGGACATTTTATCTGCCGATTTATAGGTTCTGGGCTTGGCTTTTGTAGGTCTTTTTCATTCTTCCCTCCATCTATGAACAATCATCACTAATAATTTTCTGGATTTACGGTTCTAATTCACTAATTTGCAGGGGCGGAGCCAGGCCTCGGGCCACCCAAGCCTGGGCCCGAGGCTTGGCCCAAAATGTCCATACAAATTTAGATAGTATTATTTCATCAAACCTATCCATCTTTGGGTCAGCCAGGCCGGTCCGAGGCTTGGGCCTGGGCTGGCTCCGCCCCTGCTTATTTGTTTCCATGATCCTAAGCTGGCTTTCATGATTTTCATGAAAAATGCTATTTTCAGTATATTTATTTTAGAGGCCTATTTGAAACGCGAAAATTTCGTAGCAAACTGTTCAATTCCAGTACGAATTCGGGGAAATTTTTGTGCTCCAAATTGGGGCTTGGAGATTCTTGTCAACTTTCACTCCAAAAGGTGATGAAGACCAACTAAAAAATTACTTGGCTCCAGCTACCGAAAGATCTGATTAACCGGACGTATAAATTAATATTAATCACTTGGTGGCAACTATCCATTTGACTAGCGTATGCCATCTTCTGCTCTCTGAATCATGTAGAGAGAGAAACGGTAAAGTTTGCGAAATAGGACGGTGACGATTAACCACAAATCGGTGACACGTAATCACATAATTAATATGCTGGCTAATACATATGTGGCATAAATAAAAAGAAACTGAGGTGTGGACTACGATGCATGCCACCAACAACATGATCTGGGCCATGCCCACCGAATAATCCCCGTGTATTTCGTTCCTTTTAAGCGTCAGCTAGTCTGTTCGTACAAATCAAGACATCCTAATCGAAGCTTTATGTCAAAGACTTACAAGGGATAAAGATCAGGGACATGACATGGAGCCTCTTTATTTTGGAGCATCTTTGACCTCATGTCTCAAAATTAACAGGTGCCTTAACATGGTGTTGGTGATTAGTTGATCTCAAATTAAAGAATAAGGCACTGTTGGTACTTGATTTAATTGGTATGCAAGTCATGGACTAGCTAGCTAGCTAGAGAAGGCCACAGGTTTGCAGAAACTAAAACGTAAAATGGTGGCGAAAAAGATCATAGCAAATTGTTAATTTATATGCAATCTTTGTAGAATTGTCAGGTAATTTTGCACTCGAAAAGTTGGGGAAAATATGTCTCTGGGATACGTTTGTTGTATCAAGTGTTCAGCATTTGCACCACAATAAGTTCTACAACAAATAAATTGTACTAATAGTTAGTGTAGGATTGGAAGGCACACCCTTTTGCTTTTCAATAATTTTCATATGTAGTTTAATTTCCCTTAGTATCACTTTGTAAAAGCTCAAAAAAGCATTGCCCACTCCATAGTTCGGTGGTTGGGGAGGTTTTCTGAAGTAGAGGACCAACTTTGTGATGGTTAGAGGGCGGGCAGCAGCCAAGTTGGTTCTGGAGCCGTGAGCTCTGAACAGGTCGCAATTTGCGGATCTTATCCAAAAATAAAATTAGGATGGGTATATACATACGTGTGTGTTTAGTAAAATAGTTAGAGGTATTGGGTCTCTACAAAATATCCTACATGTGTAGGACGCACACATGTGTGCGCGTGTGTTGAATTTGTGTGTGGTATGTGTAAGTGTGTGATGTATGCGTTCTTGTAAAAAAAACTTTGTGATGGTTACTACTTCAATCCAAACCAAAAGGACTATGACAGTCATATGTACATATTTGCTAACTTGGCACATTTTTTAGAGACTCATGGAGCCTTAGCAGGTAGCACCGCTCCCACGCTTTGGGGACGTATATGACGATAACTAGCTCTAAAAGAGCATTGTATCCTTAAGCCCTGTTTAGAGCGCGGGATTTTCCGGTTCCTCTATTTGCAAATAGAGCTATTTCCTAGCTGTTAAGTTCTTCCAAAATTTTCGTGAAATTCTCACGTTCTAAACAGAGTCTTCAACAACACCTTCTGTACACCGACGCGGCTATCGAGCAATGTGCTCTAGGATGTGCAGAACGACAGAAATGCGTTTCCCATTGCATGATGGCCCTTTCTGTTGTGCCATGTTTGGCACTTTCTACTCTTTCTAAAATCCAGTCGGTGTAAAGGGCTTTGTAATGCTTTCCGTTTTTCACTTTTACCTTTCCAGGCCTTGCGACCAATTTCATATTGTTGCTCTTTGCCTCCGTGCTGACAGGCTTGTACACATTGCTTTCCTTCTTTAATGTATGACGGCGCTCCTACCGTTTAAGTTAAAAAAAACAGGGTCTTAAGCTAGATTGAGAAGTTTAATTTGAGGACGAGTGATTCCTTGCTACCAATGGATCGAGTTGCACTACGCCAAAACCTGCAATAGGTGACGGTCTATTTGTGGCGGTTTTTTTCGAACCGCCACAAAGATAATTATCAGTGGCGGTTCTATTTCAAAAATGGCGGGAAAAATATCAGTGGCGGTTCTATCCTAGAACCGCCATCGATATTAATTATCGATGGCGGTTCAAGGATAGAACCGCCATCGATAACAAATACATTATCAGTGGCGGTTGGAGGCTAGAACCATCACTGATAACTAGGTTATTAGTGGCGGTGCTATCCTCCAACCGCCATCGATTCTATTGATTATCCGTGGCGGTTATATCCTCGAATCGCCATCGATAATTCATTATCGATGGCGGTTCTAGGATAGAACCGTCACAGATATAATGTTATCGATGGCGGTTCTAGTTAAAAACCGCCACTAATAATATTGCCTATAAATAGGTGGTCGATGAAAGACTTGGTCTTCTTCTTCCGAGAGCAAACCAAAACTTCTAAATTTGATTTCGTTTTCTCCAATTCTTGTGCTTGTACTTCCTCTAGTTGTTCCTTGGTGAGTTATTTTTCTCCTCTCTTAATTTGTGTTAATCTTGTTGCAATTTAATTTTTAAACCAAGTTTAATTAGGATTTATATGTAGATGAGATGAAAAGTTTAGATTTTGTTTATTTTTATTTAGCTACCATTTTGTAGTTGATGAATTTATTTCTAGCTAGGTTCATTAGATGATGTTGTGTTCCTTTTATAGATGATGAATTATGATTAAGCATATATTTAATATTAATTGCATTTTAAGTTAATTTGATACATGATGAATTTATTATCTAGCTCCTTTAGATGATAAGTAATTAGATTGGTTTTTAATTACTATTAATTGGGTTCTATTAGTGTACGGACATATACATCTTGCATATATATGAATTTATTATCTAGCTCTTTTAGATGATAAGTAATTAGATTAGTTTTTAATTACTATTAATTTAGTTCCATTAGTGTACGGACATATACATCTTGCATATAATAAATTTATTTAATTAAGATTATTGGGTATTAATATAAATGAAATTTTAGTTAATTTGGTAGGTGGGTGCTCATCATTTTAGATGATGAATTTATTATCTGGCTTCTTTAAAGGAAAAGTATTGATTAGTTTTTAATTACTATTAATTTGGTTCCATTAGTGCGGACATATATTAAATTTATTTAATTAAGATTATTGGATATTAATATACATGAAATTTTAGCTAATTTGGTAGGTGGATGCTCATCATTTTTAGATGATGAATTTATTATCTAGCTCATTTAGATGATAAGTAATTAGATTAGTTTTAATCAATTTTATATGTTAATTAATTTTAGATGGATGGGAGATGGATGTACAATGCGAACCGTTACAGTAGAGATTACATCGATGGGGTATCTGCTTTTTAAGAGCATTGAGGAGAACAAGATGCACAAGAAGACGAGTACATACATTGTCCATGCATTGATTGCAAGAATGAGAAAATGTTTTCGGACAAAGAGCACATCCACTTGCACTTGATTCGAAGAGGTTTTGTACTTGGCTATACACGTTGGACAAGTCACGGTGAAGAGGAAAACATACATGAAGGTGATAACGTATTGGATGATGGAGAAGGCATTATGGCGGTGACATCGATTATGGATCCGATGAGGATAGGTTGGACATTGATGATGATAATAATCTTGCTCAGATGTTGCGCGATGCAGAAGGGAACTACACTAGTCAGAGAGAGTTTAATCAATTCAAGGGTTTGTTGGATGACTCGGACACACCTTTGTTCCCGGGTTGCAAGGAGGAATACACAAAGTTGCACACCGTGCTTTCACTTCTAAAATTGAAGGCAAGCAATGGTTGGTCCGATAAAAGTTTCACGGCGCTATTACAACTCTTAGCGGACATGCTTCCGATGGAAACGTATTGCCGATAACCACTTATTTAGCTAAGAAGGTTGTATGTCCATTGGGATTGGAAGTAGAAAGAATACATGCATGTCCAAACGATTGTATACTCTATCGCAAAGAGTATGAGACATGCATGTATGTCCGTGTGCAAATCATCACGACACAAGCGTAAAGGCCATGACAATGAGGGCACCGTGGTGAAGAAAGGGCTCCGCTAAAGTGGTGTGGTATTTACGGTAATACCTAGGTTGAAGCGTTTATTTGGAAACAAAAGCATGCCCAATCGATGCGATGGCACTGTAAGAGCGTAAAAGGATGGAAAGTGAGACACCTGCCGATTACGCCGGTGGAGAACCATCGATAGGCTCTTTAGGATGGACTTCGGAATGAACCGAGGAATGTAAGGTTTGGGTTGAGTACGGATGGAATGAATCCTTTCGGTAACATGAGTAGTATTCATAGCACTTGGCCCGTAACTCTCTATATCTACAACCTTCCTCCTTGGTTGTGTATGAAACGAAAGTACATTATGATGTCGCTTATCCAAGGGCCGAGACAACTGGCAATGATATTGATGTATACCTACAACCATTGGTGGAAGATCTTGTGATCTTGTGGAACGAAGGTGTGCAGGTATGGGATGAGTACAAGCGAGAGTACTTCATCCTACGGGCATTGTTGTTTTGCACCATCAATGATTTCCCGCCCTTGGTAACCTATCCGGTCATTACTATAAAGGGGCCAAAGCATGCCCCAGTGCATGGATGAAACCGCTAGTGTGTGGCTCAATAACTCGAGGAAAACCGTGTACATGCATCACCGTAGGTTCCTTCGCAGAATCACCCCTACCGCAATATGAAAAAACAATTGACGGGACAAAAGAGGATGGTATAGCCCCAAGGCCTCGTCGTGGGGAAGAGGTATATGATATGGTTAAGGATATTAATGTCGTACTTGGAAAGGAGATAGTAATAATACATCGAGGTCTCGATCGAGAAGACCACATGGAAGAAGAGATCGATATTTTGGAACTTGCCCTATTGGAAGGACTTAGAAGTTCGACTTTGCATAGACGTCATGCACGAGAGAAAAATGTATGTGATAGCTTGATTGGTCTTTTTTGAACATTCCTAGCAAAACTAAGGACGGACTAAAGGCACGAAGGGACCGGAAGATATGAAAATCGAGTGAGCTACATCCTCGGGACACCGGAAAGGGCGACTTTACCTTCCCCGACTTGCTACACTCTTTCAAGAAAGAGAGAATGTAACTTTGCAAATGCTTGCATGGTGTGAAAGTTCCGTCCGGTTACTCATCGCAAGCATCAAGAAACCGGTCTCGATGAAAGATTTGAAGTTAATCGGCATGAAGTCTCATGATTGTCATGTGATGATGACACAAATGCTTCCTATTGCAATTAGAGGTATTTTGCCCGAAAAGGTCCGAGAGGCAATCATGAGGTTGTGTTTCTTCTTCAACACGATTTCACGAAGGTCATCGATCCCATCGGACTTTCGAATGCAGAATGATGTGGTCAAGACACTATGCCACTAGAGATGTATTTCCCTCCATCATTTTTCGATATAATGGTTCATCTCATTGTTCACCTTGTGAATGAGATAAATGTATGTGGCCCCGTATTCTCGCATCGGATGTACCCGTTCGAAAGGTACATGGGTATCTGAAGAAGTATGTACGCAATCGATCTCTACGGAGGGCTGCATTGTGGAAGGTTATGCAACCGAGGAGGTTATCGAGTTTTGCGTGGATTACATGGAGGGGTGGAACCGGTAGGAGTGCTCGATCCCGGACATGAGGGTAGGTCATTTGGGAAAGGGACGATTGGAAGGAAATCAACAAATTCTTACGATCATGGATTATTCAAAAGCTCATTTCACGCTTTGCCTTGATCGGTTGAGGTGTCCTTGTATATGGATATGCACAAGGATAAGTCTGCGAGAGGAAAATCGTGGACGATCAGAGGTTTGGGTAACAAAAGAGCATAACCGCTTGTTCAATCATTGGTTCAAAGAGCATATGACTGGAAAGAAACGAGTGTCATGTTGAGGTGGTGGCAAAGGGCCATCAGTACAATCTTGACATGGCAAGGATCGACATAAATGGATATACCTTTTACACGAGATCTCGGGATAGCAAAAGCACTTACCAAAATAGTGGTGTTCGCATAGATGCCTATGACAACACAGCAAAGAAGAAGAGTAGCTTCTACGGGTTCATAGAAGAGATTTGGGAGCTCGACTCATCGTATTTTTAAGATCCCAATGTTTGGTGTCGTTGGGTACAACTCCCAAAGGGTGTCAAGGTGGACAAGTACGGCTTCACTACTTTGGACATCGAACATGTCGGATCAGAGATGAACCATTCGTACTTGCGAAGCAAGTAGCACAAGTCTTCTATGTAATCGACCGGCAGATAAGAAGCGCCATGTAGTTCTTGAGGGAAAAGAAGGATCGTCGGAGTTGAGAATGTCATGGATGAGGAAGAGTACAACCAGTTTGATGAGTTGCCTCCTTTCGTAGATGGCAACATCGGGCTCGAGGAAGAAACCACTCAGAAGCTACCTATCATCGCGACGATCATGAAGAAGGGCAAATTGTGAAAGAAAATAATTAGCTATATACGAGTAATGGCAAAATATCGAGGCGGAGCTAGCTCCTGGGCAAATTATGACCAGCCGCACAAGTCTTCCTCTATGTAATCAACCCTAATGATAACCTTGTTGAAGATAATCTTGTGCATGGTAGTTTAAAGTCTGTTTTGGTTTTGTTTCCTAGCTATGTGCTAGTTTTTTGGTCTTTGAGTCGCTTTGGACTTTGCTAGTTTTGGTGATTGTTTGAGGTGTCAAGAGTACTTGTTTGTTTTGCCGGATGACAAAATAGTGTTCTATCCGATTGAAAGTTTGGAAAGTTTGTTGAGTCCGTCAGTGAAAGGAGTCCGGATTCTTTCTCAGAATCGCTTATGTATTTGCTTTACAAGTAATACACAAAATCGTAAAACGCTGCAATTGCGCAAAGACCAAAAACTAGGTCTTCGAACTCGCCACGCTATTCGACAATAGGCAGTATAAGATTGTAAACAAATTTCAAGGAGGCACATCGCTGGCGGTTCTTAAAAAGAACCGCCATCGATAATATTATCTGTGGCGGTTCGTATACGTAACCGCCACGATAATACATTTATCGATGGCGGTTACGTATACGAACCGTCACAGATAGTATATTATCGTGGCGGTTCTTAAAAATAACGCCATCGATAACATTATCTGTGGCGGTTCGTATAAAGAACCGCCACGATAATATGTTGATCGATGGCGGTTACGTATACGAACCGCCATAGATATTAAGATCGGCGGTTCTTTCTAAGAACCGCCATCGATAATACTCCATCTATAAATAATAGATCCACCGCTTGTACCCTTTACCCTTAAAACTCCCGCCCTTCTCTCTTCTACCCTAAAACCCTTGAGCCTCCCCCGCGCGCCGACGCCGCCGTCGCTTCGCGCCCGACGCCGTGCTTGACACCGCCCCCGCCCCCCGCTTCGCGCCGACGCCGCCCCCGACCCGACGCCCGACGCCGACCCACCGACGCCGCCACGGTCGCCGCCCTCGCGCAGGTTCGACGCCGCCCGACTCGACGCCCGACGCCGTCCCTAACGACGCCGACCAGCCGACGCCGCCACGGTCGCCGCCCTCGCGCTCGCGCCGACGCCGCTTCGACTCGACGCCCGACGCCGTCCCTAACGACGCCGACCCGCCGACACCGCCCCGGTGCCACATTTTCTTTGTGCTCTACTCGTCATGTTTTGTGATTAGCATGCATGGACAAGACATCGTATTATTCTATATGATAAAATTATTCACTTATCACACCACATAGTTAATACCACTATGTGAAACCGATCATTTTACTATGTGAACCGAAGTTAAGTAAGAGAAGCCAAATAACTTGTTTTATACTTCAAAGTAATCGAATTACACATGTGAGGTATCTAATTGAAGAAACGGATAAAGGAAAACTCGCAAGCCTACGCCTAGGCATACAAAAACTTTGGTCACGGCCATCCAAAGTTGCGGTTGTCGAAAACTCAACTACGCACTAGATGTGTTAGAAGATACTAGTCATCAACCCATGCATCCATGTGACCTATATTTTTAAAAGATGATATTTTTAGTGTAACACAAAGTTATAAAAATCACATCAAACTACTCAACCTTTTCACAAGAAGAATATTGTAAGAAACTACGTTCTTAGTTTGTTCAATGGACTTACATTATAAATGTTTTATAAGAAAATAGAGTTATATATATTGTAGAACAGAGGAGACATACACATAGAAATTCTTTTTCTTTTTTTTGACTCTTAAATTATGAATATGCATTTGTGGTATATTGAATCTAGCACAATTAACATCCGCCAATTGGCGGTGAAAGTATTTTGGTTCCTTGTGCACTCGTCAACATAATTACTCCGAACAGCTAAACCAAATAATTAATTTTTGATATGTCTCGCTAGCCAGTTGCATGTGAATTTGTTCTCTTTTCCCTCTCGTGAACCTATCAACGTCGTGATTCTGAGTAGCTAAACTTAACTATTAACGTTGGATGCGCGTGGCTAGCTTCGTGGCGTGATTCTTTTCTCCGATTTCGAGTGCAGCATACGGAAGTTTTAATTATATGAATCGATTAGGACTTTGGCATCTTTCTTATTTTCTCTCCGATATATTTGATCGGGTTGTGTTAATTACAAGATTCGCATACTCTACCGCATCAAGAAAATCACACTACTACATAATATTCATCACAGATGGTTCAAAATCGTCATCTCGCACGATTTAGTGAACCATCATAGTTCAAGGCCGAAAACACTATTTCATAGTTCAAGGCCAGAAGACCTTACCACAAATATGATAACAAAATATTTCATAGTTCAGGTAGCAATACATTAACAAAATATGATATATACCACAAATATCAATAAGTGTTAAGCTAGAAACCACATTATTTCGTAATTCAAGACAACAAAACCTTATAGTTCTTTCATGTCTTCCATCATATGTGCCATAGCTTCGCAATAGAGGCTTCTCGGTTCTCTCTCAAGTTTCATAACTCCAAGATAGTGCCGATTTGTTTGACACCAATAACCGATTGATCTTTAGTCATATCTCTCAATCCCTACAAATTAAAAGCGATCATGTTGTTGTGAGAAGGGCAATAACCACATTGAATTCAAGATTAGAAACTTTCATATTACCTCATACTCAAAGCTCTTGATTTTGTTACGAGCTAATTAAGTATCTTGCTCTTGCAAAATCATTTTCATCTTAGCAACACACAATATTACACACAGGACAAGACATACATACTTTGAAATTCCATGAGATGATTCTGTAATAATTGACGAAAATTATGTTTGGGTTGAATCAGTAGTTATAATGGAGCCCGGCGAGCCTATAGTGGAGGAGAGCCCGGCGGTACCTTACCCTCCACACAACCACCCAATGTGCCGAGGCCTCCACCGCTATTGCAGATGATGCTCCTGTTGCAAGACGCCGAGGACGAGGAAAACTAAGAAGCTCAAGGCGGTACAACATCTCGGAGGTCTTAGATCTGGGGCCCTGTTGCACCGAGAAAATCAGCAGACAAAATACAGTCAACATGCGGGTACATCGTAAGGGATAAAGTGCCAATCACCTATTCGGATTGGCATAAAGTGCCCCGAGCCACCAAAGAGGATCGTGGATGAGCTCAAAGAAACCTTGAATTCCCAAGGAGCCGAAGATCTTGTGCGTCGCGACGCATTGATGACCATGGATGCGGCGTGGAGAAACTTCAAAGCGGTGAACACAAATTATGTGAAGCAAAACCGTCACCATCGGAGAGTACCCAAGATTGGAGCCATATTGGGATGAGTTTGTGGCGATGAAGCAATCTAAGGCGACAAGGAAGTCCAGTGAGGACCACATTAGCATCGCAAGAAGGAATACTCACCCCACGGACTTGGCACGAGTGGGTACGCGGTAAAATTGCTCAATGGGAGAGGCAAGAATTAGAAGCGGTCCAATTGGTCGGCACAAGTCCTTTGATCGGACTACGGATCGAGTGAAGCACTACGTGCTAGCGAGGCGTATATGTTGTCTCATCGGGGTTTATCATTCAAGAGCGGTGAAGACGAAGCAATGACGCAACGAGTTCACGAGTTTCACGCCTGATCCTCCCAAGGATCTTTTCACCTGACGGGGAGAAAGACGAGCTAACGGCCCTAGGAAACAAAGAGCACACAGCCTGACACGAGGCGTCGGGTCAAGGTTCCATGGAGGAGTGGATTCCTCGAGCATGGAGACTCTTATAGGAGTCAAGAGAGCTAAAGATGAGCGGCCGAGAAGGAAATGGAAATGATGAAGGAAAGGGTTCTGCGAGAAATATAAGGCACCATTGAAGAACAAGTTGAACGACAAGTACAACAAGCCTTGAGTCGATCGCAGCCCACAACGCTTTCTCGATCCTACAGTCGTCGCGTTAGCGATTGCGCGCCCACGCCATTGGCAGAAGCGGACAACAACCATTATCCCGTGGACGACATACAGGACCCCACACCCTGTCAGCTCAACGTGCCCGTGATGAACATATTTGTACAGGCTGCTACAGGGGTAGTCTATCCGTGCCAAGAAGGGGTGTCCTGCACAATACCCCGATAGCGCCAGGTTATGCAAAGGTCCAAGTGGACACGGTATTTGCACAGTTTGCTGAGATCGGACTGGAAAAACCCACCAATGATGAGATAACTACTCTAGGAAGTGCCGCCCACTCATTCATCCAATGGCGCAAGCGTGACATCGTCTTGGACCATGCAGTGCCATCCTCTCTGCAAAGATAATCCTCGCATCCGTCACCAAAGACCGAGAGTGAAACGGGAAGAAGCAAAATGAGGTAGAAAAGAAATGCATTGAGGACCCCATCAAGATGGCCACCGTTAGTACTCCAAAGCGTAAACCTATAACACCGGTACTTCAAATGACAAACCTACAACCTCCGATCCCAAAATTGGCACATTAGACAAGTCAGATCACCAGATCAAAGTGAGGCCAGATCGAGTATGATGTCGTGCGACAAAAAGTAAGGGCAAGGCGAAGTCCGATGACCAAGATGATCAACAAAGATTGAAATTGAGGTAGGGAAGCCCTTGGTCACCGCTGAAGTTAAAAGTCTAACACCCATGATGCAATGATTACATGCATGGTACTTAGATCGATCCAACCAAGACGTACTCCCAAAGATGACCACCGCAATTTTTCGTGAGGAACATTTTCACCATGAGGGCCATGGCTACTTCTTAATAGAATTCGATAACTTGCACAACTTGTTCTATCACGACGCCTCGACATATCTTTTTGAGATCTTGGTCACCGTAAGTGTCTAATATATTAATCTTGGCCTACATTCACGTAATACCGATAAATTTCATGTCTAACTAATTCGTTATATAGATACGAGATGATTGAAGTACGAAGAACCAAGGGGCGTGGGATTCCTCGACCCGGAACGGTTTGCCAACATGAAATCAAAAGAGTACCAAAGGAGGTCGAGGAATACGATATAAAGTTTTGATTAAACTACAAGACAAGGAGTTTATACTTTTGCCATACAATTTTAAGTAAGTTGCTCACTAGCCGCTTAAATTACTCGCTTATTTCGTTATTTACTCGATGTAAGGACTAATGACGGCATCATGCATGTGTATGTAGCTTCCATTGGATTCTCGTAATAATTCATCGAGAAAAGAGCAAGATGTCGATCATGGATCCACTAGATAAACCTAAAAAGACTTTGAAGAGATGACACATTTAGTGAATGAGGCATTCAAAAGATATTGTCAAGAGCTCGAGATACCGCCCATACCACAAATCCCTTACAATCCGCACGAAGTTTCCAGACGCATACGAAGGAATACTCTTATATCATATTCCATAGTAAATAGCTCATTCGACGACATCTTAGTTCATTCGATTTTTGCAAAGGTCACAAGCAAATTAAAGGAACAAATTTATGTGGGTACTTGTGTGCAAGACATGCGCAAATCTTATCATGCACAATAAAAGACAATGACGTAGAGGTCGGTCATGCCGACATGACACATTGATTCACACCACTCAATTTCTATATTTCTCTTAATTTTGTTTTTTATACTTACAGCGCCTCAAGTTGTCTACGGTAGGACTGCTTCCTTTCAAATCCAAGGCATTCTGGCCAGCTCGCCTACTTCATCATGAAGGAAATAATCAACAAAATGGCGAGTTTTATGACGAAGACAACAACGATCCGATCATCCATACTATTGTCCCAAATCACATGTCTTCAACCTCCAAGACCCGTGAGGCTTCTAGTTTACCTCCACTAGTTTAGGCTTTTTACTTCAATTGCTTTCATTACAAAGTGTAAATAACTCTTTGTTCCTTTCAAATGGGAACCCTCCTTTGCATCTTTACCTTCCATTCATAAGATATTTGATTACATGGTCCTTATATTTTTAGATGGTGTGTTTTACTCTAATGTATGATAGTAAATGCCATTAAAAATAGCTAAATGGAGATTATAGAAGGAAAAATAGTAAAAGTAGGATCAAAATTGTAGAATGATATGTATTTAGGAATAAAAATTGAAAAATAGAATGTCACATATTCAAAAATAGAGGAGTATAAACTAGCTAATGCATGTACAATATCCGGAGGATGCCACGGCATTCACATGGAATAAGACGGCAATGGATCGGCTAGATTTGTGATACAACAAAAGTGATCTATTTAGCTTTCCATAGTATGATATATAATGACTTCATTTACATACTCGAGAAATATTGATGCAAAGATGGTGAAGCTGGAGGAGAAGGAGCAGTCCAATGGAGGCATGCCCTACACCATCACCATGATCGAGCACCTCATGCATGAGACACTTTAATTGTACATTGTAATTGTGTATATTGTAATTGTGATATGCAAAATCTGTGATTGTAATTGTGATTGATGTATTATATGTAATTGTGATTGATGTATTATATTGTAGTTGTGTATATGCAAAATCTGTGATTGTTGTACATTATAATTGTGCATATGCAAAATTGCAATTGTGATTGATGTATTATATTGTAGTTGTGTATATGCGAAATCTGTGATTGTTGTACATTGTAATCGTGTGTATGCAAAATCTGTGATTGATGTATTATATGTTTCGAGGGCATGGCTAGCAAACACCGAGGCTAGCCCAAAATGCGCTTTTTTATTTTTTGATCGAGGCACTATCTGTGGCGGTTGGTGGATAGAACCGCCACGTATAATATAGATCTGTGGCGGTTGATGTATAGAACCGCCACGTATAATATAGTTATCTGTGGCGGTTGGTGGGAAGAACCGCCACGTATAATATTTTTATCTATGGCGGTTTAGAAAGAACCGCCACGAGATAGTGTAGTTATCTGTGGCGGTTGGTGGATAGAACCGCCACGTATAGTATTGTTATCTCGTGGCGGTTAGTATGTAGAACCGCCACGTATAACACTTATCTCGTGACGGTTAGAAAACCGCCACCGATAATCCTCGATTATCGTGGCACTATATCTGTGGCGGTTCAATAACCGCCACTGATGGCGGTTATGAACCGCCACTGATGACGTTTTTTGGTGTAGTGTTGCTTGCATGCATGGCCTTGTTGAAAGTTCAACTCGATCGAGCGCAAAGAGAGTGTATAACTTGTCAAATGTTCGATTGCAAATAACATCAAATCTTGAGAAATTACTGCCATGTAATGGCATTGACGTTAAGCTTGGCGTTTCATGGATTGCCCTAGCTATAGTTGGTGGAGCAGGTTGTGTCTTGCAACAAAAGGCATTTGGAATCATCGATTAGGTTGTCCTTGTATTGCTGTTTGTTCTAATGTTTCTATCTTTCGCGTTAAGGAAGGAACTATAGCTAATTGATTGAAGGGATGAAAGATGTCAATTGGTTGAATGATCTGATGTTAACATGCATCTTTCTCTTTAGCATGCATGTGCTGATCAAGGAGATTTGGATTTTTGGATCCCTTGGGTTCGGTCCCAGTGGAGTTGGTAGAGTTCACTCGATTTCATGTCCATTTCACTCAATCTCACCGGATTCAATGATCCAAACAAGATGGCATTTTTTAAATAAAAAAAAATAAAAGCTTACATTTAGAAATGATGCGCATCCATTGTAGAATTGATTCTTGACAATTACGATTCTGGGTTATGGAGTGTGGGGGTTCACGAACATGAGGTTCCTGGGTTTTATCTCCACCTTGGCATGGGTGAAAACACCAGTTTAAAAATGAATGCGAGGAGTGCTTCCGTGATCCACTGTTCCCTCAATAGTAAATTATACAAAATTTAAAGCAATATTATGAATGGTGGATTTTTTTTTCCAAAAGGAAAAGTTTAAATTTAGAGATTTTTAGATAATGAGTTCAAATTTAGAGATGACGCATCCTTTATAGAAATCGAATCTAGGTAATATGTAATTCCGGGTCGTGGAGAGCGGGATGTATTTATGCAAAAGAGGATAAAGATTCGATCTACACACATGAAGGGGTGGGGTGAAAGTACTCTAGTTAAAAGAAAAAAAAGTTGTGAAGAGCACGTCATTGCTCCCTCAATAGTAAATTTAAAGAGAAGTGCTTTAGTACTTTTCCTCCCAGTACAAGTTGCATAAATCTTAAAACAAACGAAAGGGTAAGTAATCACTATCTACCATTCATTCATATTTTAATATTTGTGCAACTGTCAAAAGGAAAAACATGAAAGCACCTCTCAAATTTAAAATAACAGTGTTTAGTGGAATCGCTACCACCAGAAAACAGACATTTCCTTACACCCTCGTAGTATCTTGACAGACCCGCAAACATCTGTAAAAAAATTAGTAACTTTGTGATAAGAACAATAGCAGTTAGCTACAAATAGGCATTTCACAATGAAAGACTATGTGGAGGTCTATTCTTGTTGGTGATGAGTTATTGATTGTGTTTAAGTATGATGTGCTCATGTTTGAGTTTGATTTGAATTGAATTTCAATTTGAAGTAATTTGTCTTGCTGTCAGTGTTGGGCGGCACCATCGGCATGGGAGAGCAGTACTGCCGGCCGAGCGGCACTACCAGCTCTGGGGAACGGTAGTGCCGGCCAGGCGGCACTACCGGCCTGGTGTAGGTGGTAGTGCCGACCTCATGAGCAATTTGAATATTAAAATGAGTTTTTGGATGATTATTGCATATCTTTGTTGAACATTGCTATGTGATAGGGTTTTTCTTATTTTTGATGGTTGCAGGACGAGGTGCTAAGTTATGGTGAGGCAGAGGATGACCGGGACTAGGCGGAGGTCCAGACGGTTGAGGATCGCCGAAAGATGATCGGAGACGGAGTCATTGCGAACTTAGAAGGCAAGGATCAGATGAGATGCTAGCTAGGAGTTGCTCGGATCAAGGAAGGCCGTTGAATTGCGGTCTAGGTGATAGAGTAGCGGGTTTAGTTAGTATGCTTTGAGAAGCGTGCAAAACCTGTTATGGTTGTGGGTTTCGGGTCAGCCCATGTATGAGTGAGTGAGTCAATCCTAGCTTTTGATGGTGATCCTTAGGGTAAAAGGAACTCATCTATGGGTGGAGGATGACTCACGGGTAGAATAAACAATAGTGGTAGCATTCCTCCTGAAGGTTTGAGGTTTATTGTGCTCCTTTGAGCTTTGCCCACTTTGTTGTGAGGCTCTGTAAACCTCCCTTTCGGAAATAAAAATCTAATTTTCTCAATTCTGAATTTACTTTTCGCATTTACATTATGCCTTAAATTCAGTCTTTAAATTCAACAACTTATATTCTTGCAATTTACTTTCTGAACATTTGGATTTGCCTTCCCTCCTTCTAAATGCTTGTGGATCTTATGCCAAGGATGAATGATTGATGGATGAGTCTTCTTCGGACTATATTCCAATCATCTAGGCAAATCTTGTGTTCTTCCTTGCAAGAAATCGATCTTTTGTTCTTGAGAGGATCAATCTTGAAAGATCGGGTCTTTGGTGTTCTTATCTTGTGTTTTAGTTTGCTATGATATGTGGAAAGCCATTTAGGATCATGTTGATTATTAAGAACCCACGAGCTAGCTGAGAGCCAAGTTTTTGTTTTTAAACTCATTCTTTGTACTTTTCCTTCAATTGGAAAAAGGTCAAAACTTTGACATCAATCCTTGCGATTGAAGGTTGAAATAGGTTCCTGACATCTTTAAGAAGGTACACATAAAGTTTCACGAGTTTTAGATCATTCAATCAAAAGTTACATCAATTTTTGATTTGAACTCGTGCTAAAATTACTGTTCATATACCTGATTTTACTGTTCATTGCGGTAGTGCCGGCCCTACATAGGCAGTAGTGCCGGCCTCGGGCTGAAAACTTCAAAAACTGATTCTTCTGCTTCCATTTGATATCGAAGGGCTTTGGCTTAGTTTCTTTAGGGGTAAAATTTAATTTGTGGTCATTCAACCCCCTCTGATCTATCTTGGTCCTTCACATACACTTTAAAGAGTAAATTGTGTTGCGTGTCATCGAACTTTTAAGTTGGTTCAATTAGGTCACCTAACTCTCAAAGTGCATATCTAAGTCACTAAACTCATTTAAGAGGGTCTAGGATTGAAAACGGGTTGGAAAATTTTCATCCGATCTGGAGCTAGATCTAGTTGGGATCAGATTCGGGAACGCATTTTAGGATCTGTTCGGATCCAAGACCAAATCTAGATAGGTCAATCCGGATTCGAAATTGCATTCGAAGGACATGATATCTATCGCATCCAGATCGGGACCCAGCTATCGGGCCAAATTCTTTTTGGATATCTATTTTGGATTAGACTGAAAAAGGCCATTTTGAGCTGGATTGCTATCTAAAGATAGTATGCAACGTATGCACACACATAGTGCGTACGAAACTACAAACTCAAGGTATTATGGAGCATATGCACTTAATCCGAATTGACTTGTTATTTCGTACTAATATTATGGATATATATATACATATATATATCTATATATACGGTAGCGCTATTCTACTCCTACGCGTAGCGATGCTTATTCTACACGCCAGTCATAACAAGCGTACGACCCAGAAAACATCCCACGTACGTCCGCATGACGCGTGTTGGCTAAGCAAATTACCTATGTAGTCAGAGCAGCTAGTAAATGAGTTTCTAGTTTGTACATAAACATGTTTTTTGTTTTTTTAGCCATAACTTTTTATTAGCGGTTTCTATTCATGAACGGTTTTTACCAGTAGCTTACTGATGACGAAAGGAATGTAATGATGTAAGTCTCGCCAATAAAAACCGTATGAATCAGATTTTACTTTTCATATACGTAGGTTTTATTATCAGTGTACATATATTTTACTATCAAACAAATAATACTTTACTGTAAAAAATCTCAAACAATTATCACACGTAGGGGAGGTGATATTATACAACCCTGTAAAAATTTGAAGGCCAAACTCAATTGGATTTGAGAGATATAAAAAAATAAAGTACTAAACAACAACATATACTACCTTTTACTGTCAAGAAAATTACATCTTACAGACTACTACTCAATGTGTTACTATATGCTGTATACAGCAGTCTTATAATGTTAAATTTATAATAATCATATTTACAGGTTTTCAAAAAATCTCAAACAATTACCATACGTAAGGTAGTTGAGCTTCTACGACCCTGTAAAATTTAAAGACCAAACTCAATTGGATTTGAGAGATATGAAAATAACAAAGTACCAATAGCAGCATATACTATCTTTTAATGTAAAAAGAACATTTTACTGTGAAAAATTCTCAAAAAATTACCACACGTAGGGGAGTTGAGCGTCTACAATCATGTAAAATTTAAAGACCAAAATCAATTGGATTTGAGAGATAAAAATAACAAAGTGACAAACAGCAGTGTATACTGTCTTTTCCTGTAAAAAAGATAACATTTTACAGTGAAAAATTCTCAAAAAATTACCACACGGAGGGGTTGTGAGATTCTACAATCTTGTAAAATTTGAAAATCAAACTCAATTGAATTTAAGAGATATAAAAAAATAAAGTACTAAACAACAATATATATTACCTTTTACTGTAAAGAAAACTAAATCTTAATGTCTATTACTCAATGTGTTACTATATGCTGTATAGAGGAGTTTTATAGTGTAAAATTTATGAAAATCATATGTACAAGTTTTGAATTTTTTTTAAAAAATTACCATACGTAGGGTAGGTAAGCTTCTACGACCCTGTAAAATTTGAAGACCAAAATCAATTGGATCTGAGAGATATGAAAATAACAAGGTGCCAAACAACATCAAATACTATCTTTTAATGTCAAAAAATAACATTTTACTTAAAAAATTCTCAAAAAAAATTACCACACATAGTGAAGGTGAGATTCTACCATCCTGTAAAATTTAAAGACCAAACTCAATCGAATTTGAGAGATATGAAAATAACAAAGTGCCAAACAA
Source organism: Otatea glauca (assembly GCA_036346275.1). NCBI lineage: Eukaryota > Viridiplantae > Streptophyta > Magnoliopsida > Poales > Poaceae > Otatea > Otatea glauca. The sequence goes on along the minus strand of CM070730.1, from coordinate 21,264,666 downwards.
CAGTGTATACTATCTTCTAAAAAAATTACAAATATTTCTCTAAAACTTTTTAAAAAATTATTGTTGTAAAAAAGTACTATAGTATGATACTGTAGAAAATACCATGCCTGAAAGCCGCATGGCGGGACGTCGGATGACCTTCCGTACCTCTCCAAGAATCTTAAGTTTATATAGATTTGGGCCCTTGACGTTACTTTTGCCATTTTCAATCATTATTTACCAATAAGTAACAAATAAGAGTGAGGCTTTTCCCCATAAAACGGGACATATTTTAGACAATCAAATTACAAACACATACTCTGAGACTTGGCTTTAGTCCCCACTATGGTTTACTAAGCTCTAATCCCAAGGGTGGATCCAGGCTCTAGGCCCGGGTGCCTTTCGTTCGTTGTAAACATGTAATACACACAAATATGTCGATTTTCATCATTACTTTTAAGAAGATAACTAGTCTAATGGATGTGTTTATTCAGCCAGAAAGCTAAAGACTGCCAAAAAATAATTCACTTTCTTAATGGACTTCATATACACATTTTATCAAATTTTAACGTACGGTAGATTAAGCCTATTTCCTTGATTTCTATCTCTGTCAACGCCTAATCTTAAAACCGTAAGACGGATCAATAACCTAAAGATATATTCCTGTTTTCCAGAAGGGGCTATGTATATAACTGTATCGGAGACACATCGGCCTGCAAGGGAGCCGAGCTCGAGTGATCCGAGCTCGGGTTTGATAAAAGCTAAGTTGAGATCGTGTTGGGCTAAGCCTGAACTAGTAAGGTCGTTATAGTAAACAATTTAATATACATTATTTTTCAACAATAGAAAAATGTTTAAGCTCGAGCTCGAGCTCGACTCGACTAAGCTCGGTAAAAGTTAATATATAATAATATTAAATAAGTAATTTGTAAATTTATCAGGCTCGCGAGCTATTCGAGCTCAGCTCTGTGAAGCTCGCAAGCTTGGGATCAAGATCAAGTTTGACTCATTTATAACTCGAACCCAGTCTAGAGCGAGCCAAACTTAAGTAGCTCGTGAGCCTTGAGCTTTTTTTACAGCCAATTTTCCTCAATCAATAAATTCCAGTTTTGGAGTGAATCAGCCATATCTTCCTTACAAGATACTCCTAGATCGTTACAAAGGACTCTCATGGTCCTTTTGGAGTCAATTTTTTTTACAAGAATTCGTGTGAAGAAAACATTAAGTGGAATGTAATACTCCCTCCGTCCAAAAATATAAGGCGTATTTTAACTTTGCATAAGGATTAAGGTTGTGTTAAAATTGAGAAAGGTACGAGAGAAAATAGCTTAAATGCCCCCACTTAATTATTTTGGAAGATGAAAAGTATACTTTATGTGGGTGGTAATGAATAAATGCATATGGTTGAGAAAGAATAAATAAGGGTATAGAAGGAAATACCTCATTAAATCTATATGCAAGTCTTATATTAATAGACAAGATCATTCAAAAAATAAGCCTTATAAACATGGACAGAGGGAGTAGTAGCTTTTGTTTCCTCCAAAATCCTCATAAGATTCCTTCATTCAAGCCTTCCAGGTGAGGCAGTGGACAAGGTGTTAGTGATATGCCGTAGAGGTAATCATAAAAATGATTATATCGTTTTTATATTTATGAAGTATTGAATAATATAGTGTTTTGTTCCTCGAATAAACTATCATTTATATTGATTAGTGAGCATGTTACTAGTTCGTGAAACTCTTTATTCATGATATGATTTTATTCTAAATATCCCTCATTTTACATCATTATGTGGAACATTTATGATTTATAGATTAGCGTATGTATTGATTGATGATTATGTTTCATGGATCACGGATATGAGATATCAAATAAGGGTGCGTTTGGTTGGATGAACGAGGATGAATGGGATGGGGATGGTACAGGGTGGATAGGATGATCCTGAATGAGATGGTACAAGGAGGGTGTTTAGTTGCCTAAATGGAATGATATAAGATTTTGTTTGGTTGCTTGGATGGAATGGTACGGGATGGTACGAGATGATGTTTGATTGGAGGGATGATGTTGGTATGGTAACCATTGTCGCTAGAGGTGGTGAGTTTACCTCTCACAATTGTTGCAATGAAAATTTGTAAGTCTAATTAAAATTTTATTTCTCACAATTGAGCAGTATGTAATATTCTTACATAGTCTAATTAAATTTTATTTCTCATAATTGAGCGGTATGTAATATTCTTATATAGTCCAATTAAAATTTCATTTCCCATAATTGAGAGATATGCAATATTCTTATATAGTCTAATTAAATTTCTCTCTCATAATTGAGCGAACTCACGCATGTGGGATGAGCGCGTACGAGTGCGTCCCGTACTGATCAGTTCAGCTGATTTGAGCATACGAGTTGGTACAGGATATTTGAAGAATATTCCTGCAATCTGTACCACTCCATCCCGTATGAGATGGTTCCATACACTCAAACAAATGCATGTATCATGACCTATCTTGGACCATCCCATACAGGTTCCTCCTCGTTCACCCAACCAAACGCGCCCTAAATAATGTGGACATATATTGGAGAACATAATATTGGATTGACCACCTTGAGGCATTTCAAGGATGATTATATTCTTAAGTATCATCAGTTTGTCTCGTACATAGTATATGTGTGATCATTAGACTTGAGATTATCATGATTCTACATATGTAATAGTTTACTTAGGGGTTACCAAACTCTACTCCATAACTAAGTAGTCATAAAGGTAGCATTCAGATTTACTACGAAACATACAGAGAAATGCGAGCGATTGATATTGAATTTTCTCTTTCTACATAACAGGAGAGAGCTTGGCCCTCGGCGTGGTTGGATTAGAAAAGTGTATGGCCATGCTGAATTTGGTTGAAGAGTCAACTACAACTAAGTAATCCTCTACATGATCGAGCTATCATAGGATGACACCTATCTCGCCTTAAGTTCAATCTATATTGTGAGTTAAAGGGTTCAACACATGATCACTGTATCTGTTCGTCCGATATGACCTTTATGTGTATTCGAGGGTTGCTATGTCTTACTAGAGACGACTACCTACTTGCAATTGAAAAGGAGTTTCCATGTCATAGTTGAGTGCATATGAACCTACAGGGTTACACACTTAATGCACCGGAACTAATCAATTCAAAAAAGATCAATACGTATGAGCTTTGCACTTTAATGGCCCCTAGTGTAAGGTTCCACTAAATGTAAGGACCCGAATCCACTGATTCGAACCCACTGTGTTTACCGCACTATTCCCAGGATCAACGCTAGTGCACACAGCTCAACATTGGTACATATCACATCACACTCAACGATAATAGAATAATAGTTCATTCATTGATATATCTAAAGGTATGATCTTATGACCAACTTACATTATTAAGCCACGCAGGGCAAGACTGAGAATATAAACTAATAATTAAAATAAAAGTAGAAAACGTAGATAGCTCATCGTTCACCACAGCAACCGACAAGGCTCGGACCCTAATGACTCGTGTCTTCCGGACTTCATCTTCCAACACGGTGTAGATTCCTCAACTGTTGATTATTGTTGTTTGGCAAGGGTGAGTACTTAAAGCACTCAACAAGTTGTGCATGTAATGCAATTCTATGTATCTGTATGTAAAGCTTATTCCAATGGATAGGCTATCATGGCTATTTTGCAATAAGCAGCATTTAGGAACAAATACAGTAAATAAATTGTAAAGAATGTAAAACAAATAGCAATAGTAAATAACTTTAGTATTTCTCAATTAAACCAAGTTTCCAATCCTAAGTCAAATTTCATCTTCCATATGGCATTCCGCCATCCCAACCATGTTGTCCAATTAATTAAGCTAACCCTTAACTGTAATTCCCGAGCATTGCTCAATACCGCGAGCACGGCTATCCGAATAGTTTCACACTCTGCAGAGGTTATGCACTTTACCCACGCGATACAACCAAACACCACCAAGGCGAGTGATTATAACAAAGCCTTTACAATGCGCTGACTTAACCCGATACTACCCGCTAAGGATTCAACACTGGTGGGACTGGTTACCACATCCAGGGCCCCCCTCTTGCGCCATGTGAATTACTCCATAACTCGGGAACTCACACCGACCACGATACTACCAAAATTAAGACATTGCAAATTACTCAGCTAGGCTGGCCCATACCAGACATGTGGTTGCATGATTGACTCAGGTCAAAGGCTTGCAAGGTTAAGTCCTTAGTGTGATCAAGGCAAGACATCCACATACCCTCTGCCCATCGGGCCCACCTTGGCCTCCTCGCCCCTTGCCTCAATCTAAGTTATTATCACCCAGTTGATTACCAAGCACCACGTGCCATCAACAATTCAACATCGTTGCGTGACATGACTCGCCACAACAACTCAATCTCATCGTGTGATCCCACATGACACACAAGTTCATAATATTGTTCCATATTCCATTAATCAAGATTAATTATCAATGATTCTGACACATGTGATGACGTGGCACGGCTAGGCAACTAATATGAACTAATCCTCCAATGTTGGTTATAATTATTAACCAACTATATTTAACCAATCTAGGGTGACAATGGATCATGGCATACAATGACAAGGTAGGGTATAGATCAATCTGGTATATTAGCTAAGCCCAATCTAATTTGAAACAATTGTATATTTGAAATATATGCACTAGTGTAAATCAAACATAGCAATTTTATAAACATGGGTTCAACATGATCAAAGCACAACTTGCCTTGGAATAGGTCCCGATCCGGTTCTCGAACTTGCTCTTGAGTTCTTTGGATCTTCCTCCAAGCGTCGCACAATTCAACGTCTACGCTGCATCGAAGAAGAAAAGCAAATAAATGTCAAAACAGAGAGCAATTGAACTCCAAAAATCAAATAAAATTCACCATTAAATATATCTCAATTTTAAAAAATTTTAGAAATTGGAATCACTCAATTCCGAGTTAAATTACAAAAGATATAGCCTTTTGAAGTTTGAAATAAATATCAAATCGAAAATCGTAAATTGAAATTAACAGATTTATTTTTATTCGAAAACCGATTTATGACGTCGGCGTGACCTCATGATGATGTCATCATCACTGCAATTTCAATCGGATTATTTTTCAATTGAAAATCCCTTTATGACGCAAGCATGACGCCGCGTGACGTCGACCGGGCGCCACCAATCAGCGTTGCCACGTAGCCGGTGCATAGACCGGCCCACGGCCGAGCGACCCACCGTGAACCCGGCCCATGGCGCGTCGATCGCCGAGCCCGACACGCGGCACACCCTGGTTGGTCACCCGCACCGCTCGATCTGATCCGCAGAACACCGATCGGGCGGTCAGCGTTCATGCGCGACGTGTCAAAACATCAGCCAATAGATCAAGATTCGACGGCCCCAAGCTTACCCGAGACTAATGGCGAACGACGGCGAAGAAAGCCACCGGAGACGAAGAAGAAGCTTCGGCGACGGCGTTCTGGCGTATCCCCGACGTGAAGAAGTGGCGTAGTGTAACATCCCAAAATTTGGCTTAATTAAGTTTTTATTGCTTAAATGTGCATTTGTGACTTTTTGGAATTTATTTGGATTTTTCTGGATTTATTGGAATTAATTTTAAATCAAGTTTATTGCCTTTTGTTGAAATCTATTTAAATTTATGCAAAGTTAAAATAAAGTTTTGCCAAAAATATTTTATTTGAGTCCAGAATGTCTCAAAGTATTTTTGAGATTTTTCTTGGATTTTTCCTAATAGTGTTATCGCTTAAAATAAATAAAATGAATTTCTGTAATTATTTTAAATGAGAAATCTTTTAAATTTGACATGAACAGACCGGCCGAGCCAAAGCATCTTGCGATGGGGCCCATTTCATGCAGCCCAAGAGCTTGGCGCACCGCCCGCTCGCCCGTTTTCTAGATGGAATCACCGTATCCGTCGGATCTTGATCGGAGGGTGAGTATTTGTTCTTAATCGGAGAAACCCTAGCGATCTTCAGCCGTTGGATCGGGTCGCGTGGAGGGTCCGGATTTCGCCACGTCATGCGCGCAGGTGTCCGTCCGATTCACGACACGTGGACGGTCGAGACTTCGTCTTCTCCGGGACTCGTCGCCGTAACGGACTCGGACAGCGCCGCCGCGTACGGAACGAACTCCGCCTCGGACACGGCCGTCGAGGGGCCTATTTAAGCCGCGGACCCCGGCCCTAGGTTGAATCCATCGCGCCGCCGTTTTCCCACCACCGTCATTGGAATCGCCGTCGTCTCGTCGCTAGGACTCACGGAGGTTGTCGCGAGCGCCGAGGGTTTTCGCGGATCCGTCGGCCTTTGGGGCGTTCTTCGCGCGGTGGAACCAGATTCGATTCGCCTCCTTGCGCCAACCAGATCCGCAACTTCACCTCGTCGAATCGCGCCAAACGCCACGCTCGTCTTCTTCTTCGCTCGTGGCTTTCTTCGCCGTCGTTCGCCATTAGTCTCGTAAGCTTGGGGCCGTCGGATCTTGATCTGTTGGTCGATGTTTTGACATCGTCGCAAGATGAACGCTGACCGCTCGATCGGTGTTCTGCGGATCAGATCGAGCGGTGCGGGTGACCAACCAGGGTGTGCCGCGTGTCAGGCTCAGCAGTCGAGGCGCCATGGACCGGATTCACGGTGGACTGGCTCCGAGCCGTGGACCGGGTCTATGCACCGGGGCTACGTGGCAGCGCCTGATTGGCTGGCGCCAGGGCTGACATTACGCTGACGTCATAAATCGGTTTTCAGAATAAAAATAAATCTGTTAATTTCGAATTTCTGATTTTCTGATTTCAGTATTTATTTCAAACTTCAAAAGGTTATATCTTTTGCAATTTAACTCGGAATTGAGTGATTCCAGTTTCTAAAAATTTGTAAAATTGAGATCTATTTAATGGTTAATTTTATTTGATTTTTGGAATTCATTTGCTCTCTGTTTTGGCATTTATTTGCTTTTCTTCTTCGGTACGCGTAGACGTTGAATTGTGTGACGCTTCGGAGGAAGATCCAGCAAATCAAGAGCAATCTTCAGATCAAGATCAGGACCTATTCCAAGGCAAGTTGTGCTTTGATCATGTTGAACCCATGTTTATAAAATTGATATATTTGTTTTACCCTATTGCATATGTTTCAAATATACAATTGTTTCAAACTAGATTGGGCTTAGCTAATATACCAGATTGATCTATACCCTACCTTGTCATTGTATGCCATGATCCATTGTCACCCTAGATTGGTTAATTATAGTTGGTTAATAATTATAATCAACATTGGAGGTTTAGTTCGTATTAGTTGCCTAGCCGTGCCACGTCATCACATGTGTCCGAATTATTGATAACTAATCTTGATTAATGGGATATGGAACAATATTATGAACTTGTGTGTCATGTGGGATCACACGATGAGATTGAGTTGTTGTGGCGAGTCATATCACGCAACGATGTTGAATTGTTGATGGCACGTGGTGCTTGGTAATCAACTTGGGTGATAAGCACTTGGATTGGGGCAAGTGACAAGGGGCGAGTATGCCAAGGTGGGCCCGATGGGCAGAGGGTATGTGGATGTCTTGCCTTGATCACACTAAGGACTTAACCTTGCAAGCCTTTGACTGAGTCCATCATGCAACCACATGTCCGTATGGGCCACCTTAATGAGTAATTTGCAATGTCTTAATTTTGGTACTATCGTGGTCGGTGTGAGTTCCCGAGTTATGGAGTAATTCACATGGCGCAAGAGGGGGCCCTGGTTATGGTTTTCAGACCCACCAGTGTTGAAACCTTAGCGGGTAGTATCCGGTTAAGCCAGCGCATTGTAAAGGCTTTGTTATAATCACTCGCCTTGGTGGTGTTTGGTTGTATCACGTGGGTAAAGTGCATAACCTCTGCAGAGTGTGAAACTATTCGAATAGCCGTGCTCGCGGTTTTGAGCAATGCTCGGGAATTACAGTTAAGGGTTAGCTTAATTAATTGGACAACATGGTTGGGATGGCGGAATGCCATATGGAAGATGAAATTTGACTTAGGATTGGAAACTTGATTTATTTGAGAAATATTGAACTTATTTACTATTGTTATTTGTTTTACATTCTTTACGATCTATTTATTATATATGTTCATAAATGCTGCTTATTGCAAAATAGCCATGATAGCCTATCCATTGAATAAGCCTTACATATAGATACATAGAATTGCATTCATGCACAACTTGTTGAGTGCTTTAAGTACTCACCCTTGCCAAACAACAATAATCAACAGTTGAGGAATCTACACTGTGTTGGAAGATGAAGTCCAGAAGACACGAGTCATTAGGGTCCGAGCCTTGTCGGTTGTTCTGTGGTGAACTGATGAGCTATCTACGTTTCTATTTTCCGCTGCTTAATTACTAGTTTATATTTCCAGTCTTGCCCTGCGTGGCTTAATAATGTAAGTTGGTCATAAGATCATACATTTAGCTATATCAAAAAATGAACTATTACTCTATTATCGTTGTGTATGATGTGATATGTACCAATGTTAAGCTGTGTGCACTAGCGTTGATCCTGGGACTAGTGCGGTAAACACAGTGGGTTCGAATCAGTGGATTCGGGTCCAACGCAGCACACTCCGACGAGTTCGAATCTGGAACCAACACGTCGAAAACCGACGAACCGGCGGCGGACTCGAGCAAAAACCGTGGCAGCTCCGGCGTTCTTCTTCGGCGAGGTCGTGCGGCTTCCACAGAGCTCCTCGGGCGATGGCGCGTCAGCGAAACGATGCGGCGGCTCACGGAGAACCTCGGGGCGCTACCCCCTCCTATTTATAGCCTCGGCAACCGCGCTAAAAACGGAACCCTAGATTTCCTCCGGCGGCGAAGTCGTGTCGGCGGCGGACTCCGAGTCCTTCGCGGAGACGACAACCCTCAGCCGTTCGATTCCGCTCCAACGGTCACGATCACACAGCCACGATCTAATCCTAACCGCCCACGATTTCTTTCCAACGGCGAAGATCTCCCGAATCCCGAACCAGTACGCTTCATCCTTGATCATCCGATCCAGATCCAACGGCAGGGGTTAAACCTTCTAGAAGATGTAATTCAAGCAGCCACGCTACTTTGGGCCACACACGACAAAGTACACAGGCCAAGCCCAATATCGTTCATACACGTTTTAAAAGAATTTTCAATTTAATATAATCATCGAAATTCATTTTATTTGTTTTAAGCAACAAAACTATTAGGAAAAATCCAGGAAAAATCTTAAAAATACTTTGAGACATCCTGGACTCAAATAAAATACTTTTGGCAAAACTTTATTTTCACTTTACATAGATTTAAGTAGATTTGAATAAAAGGCATTAAACTTGATTTAAAATTAATTCAAATAAATCCAGAAAAATCCAAATAAATTCCAGAAAATCGTAAATGCACATTTAAGCAATAAAAACTTAAATAAGCCAAATTTTGGGATGTTACAAACCTCCTCCCCTTAATAGAATCTCGACCCGAGATTCCGGGCTAATTAGAGAATAGGTTCGGAAATTCTGACTTCAAATCTTTTTCTCGCTCCCAAGTGGCTTCACTTTCGGAATGATTGCTCCACTGAACTCTGCAAAAGTGAATAGACTTGTTTCTGGTCTTGCGTTCCATAACATCCAAAATTCTGACCGGTTGCTCTTTGTAAGTCAAATCTTCTTGCAACTCTATTGCATCCAACGGGGTTTGCTCTGTTGGCATTATGAGACACTTCTTAAGCTGCGACACATGGAATACATCATATACTCCTGCCAAGGACTGAGGCAACTCTAACTGATAAGCTACCTCTCCTCGACGGCTCAGAATCTTGAACGGACCAACATATCTTGGTGCAAGCTTCCCTTTAACATGAAATCTTTTAACGCCCTTAAGAGGGGTAACTCTAAGATACACATGATCTTCTGGTTCAAAACTCAAATCTCGGCGACGGTTATCTGCGTAGCTTTTCTGTCTTGACTGCGCTATCTTCAACCTCTCTCTGATCATTGCAACTTGACTTTCTGCCTCCTCGAGAATATCTGGTCCAAACACCAAACGCGTTCTCTGCTTCGTTCCAATTCAACGGAGTACGACAAGCACGTCCATACAATGCCTCGAACGGTGACATCTGCAGGCTAGCTTGGTAACTATTGTTGTAACTAAATTCCGCATATGGCAAACACTTATCCCATGTCGCAGTATAGGCTAAAGCACAAGCTCTCAACATATCCTCTAAAATCTGATTTACTCTTTCAGTCTGACCATCTGTCTGCGGGTGATATGCTGTACTAAAATTCAGACGAGTTCCCATTGCTTCATGCAACTTGTTCCAAAATCTTGAGGTAAATTGGGTAACTCGTCCGACACAATCTTCTTGGGCACTCCATGCAAACATACAATCCTCGACATGTACAACCGCTAAACGATCTCGGAGTAGGTGGTTTTCACCGGATGAAATGAGCGACCTTGGTTAGACGATCCACAATAACCCAAATGGAATCGTACCTCTCTCGAGTTTTAGGTAAACGGTGATAAAGCCCATTCCGATTTCCTCCCACTTCCATTCCGGAATTTTCAATGGCTGCAACAAACCGGCTGGTCTTTGGTGCATGGCTTTTACCCTCTGACATATGTCGCATAATGCAACATGCTCAGCTACCTCACGCTTCATATTAGGCCACCAAAATCTCTCTTTCAAGTCCTGGTACATCTTAGCACTTCCTGGATGAATCGAGTACTTAGAATCGTGAGCTTCCTCAAGAATCAATTGTTTGATTCCTTTTATCCCAAGACGCAAATTCGGCCTTTGAAAAACATGGTTCCTTGCTCATCCAGAGTGAAATCTGCGGCTAGGCCTTCTTCCTTTTTAGCCTAGATCTTAGAAATTTTATCGTCATCTTTCTGGCCTTCACTAATCTGATCCTCCAGTGTTGGCCTCACTTCCAGTGCAGCTACCATTCCTTGCGGAACGACCTCCAACCTTAGTTTCTGAAATTCCTTGCATAATTCTGGTTGATCCTCCATTGTCAATGTATTTGCGCTATGGCTCTTTCGACTCAGAGCATCTGCCACCACATTGGCTTTTCCGGATGATAATGGATTCCACATTATAATCCTTAATTAGCTCAAGCCACCTTCATTGTCTCATATTCAGTCCGCTTGAGTGAATATGTATTTCGAGCTCTTATGATCAGTATATATTTCACATCTATTTCCTATGAGATAATGACGCCATATCTTTAAAGCATGCACTACTGACTAACTCCAAATCATGCGTTGGGTAATTCACTTCATGCGGTCTTAACTGCCTTGACGCATAAGCAACGACTTTGCCTTCTTGCATTAACACGCATCCCAAGACTTGCTTTGAAGCATCGCAGTATATATCTAATCCATTACGCACATCCGCAATAATAATACGGAAATGTTGTTAAACGCTTCTTTAATTCCATAAAGCTTGTCTCGCACTCTAGCGTCCATGCAAACTTCTTTTCTTTCTTCAACAACTGCGTCAGGGGTTTAGCAATTGTCGAGAATCCCTCTATGAACCGTCGGTAATATCCCGCCATTCCCGTAAAACTACGGATCCGGTAATGACTTGGTTGCTCCTAATGCAACACTGCGTCCACTTTGCTTGGGTCAACTGCTACTCCCTTAGTAGTCATGACATGACCAAGAAATTCAACTTTCTCCTTCCAAAATTCACACTTGCTAAACTTAGCATACAGCTGATGCTCTCATGACCTCTCTAAAACCATTCTTAGATGTTTTGCATGCTCTTCCTCTGTCTTCGAGTAAACCAAGATATCGTCTATGAAGACTACAACAAACTTATCCAAATATTCCATGAAAACCTTATTCATCATGTTCATAAAATATGCCGGGGCATTAGTCAATCCAAATGACATGACTGTGAACTCGTAATGTCCATAACGCGTAGAAAACGCAGTCTTAGGCACATCCTCCGCTCGGATCTTCAATCGATGGTATCCCTAACGAAGATCTATCTTGAGAAAACTCCAGCTCCTCTTAATCGATCAAATAAGTCATCGATCCCGGCAACGGATACTTATTCTTGATCGTTACTTCATTCAAAGGCACGATAATCGATGCACATTCTAAGACTTCCGTCCTTTTTACGAACAAACAAAATCGGGCTCCCACGGCGATGAACTTGGTCTAATGAAACCTTTCTCTTGCGTTCCTCAATCGCTTCTTCATTTCCACTAACTCGTCGGTAGGCATCCGATATGGTCTCTTTGATATCGGTGCGGTACTGGCGCTAACTCGATCACGAACTCGATATCACGATGCAGCGGTAATCCCGCAAATCTTCCGAAACACATCCGGTATTCCACGGCTCATCGCACATCTTCCATGCCGATGGCTTTCACGCCGTTGACCATTAATCGCCCATCGCGAATCTGCGGTCGCTTGAAACTCTACTTTCTTGCCACTAGGGCCTTCCAAAGTCACGATCCGCTTCGCCACAATCCAAAACGGCCTTATGCTTAGAGACACCAATCCATTCCAAGGATGACGTCTAGGATTGCGCATCTATCAAGATAAGATTCGCTAGGAATTCTATCCCATCCATAAGCAACTTAGCTCCCAAACACCCAAGGCTAGATCTAAGCTCGGATCACGGGCTTGGACTAAGAGCACACACTTAAGATTCACCACTTTAAATCCATTCTTGGTTGCAAAACTTTGAGAAACAAACGAACGCGAAGCTCGTAATCAAACAAAGCAGAAGCAGTCGAGTTGACCGAAACTTACCGAAGACGACGTGTAGCTTCTCGAGCTCCATCTGCGGTGATGTGGTTGATCCTTCCACGACCGTTGATTGCGGGGTTGCTCGACTTGACTGGCGCACGATTTCCTCCCGAGGTGGTGATTTGGCGGTGTGGTTCCCAAATTGAAACGAATGGCGTGATGCCTCCTTACGTGGACACCTATTAGAAAAGTGCCTCGCTCGTTGCATGTATAGCATCTTTTCACGGCAGATCGTTGATTCCCTCTGGCGCATTGTTGCCTGTCTTTGGTGTCGAAAGTTCGATTAGCGAGGCGAGGCGCAGGGTTGATGTCTTGTTCACGGTGGTGGTTGGAATCTAGCAAATTGTTGTGGTGACATCCTCAAACGTAGATGGTTTGGACGTCCACCCTAATTAGTCATTAAGCGCTTACGGTTTTCACCCAGCTCTTTGCGCTTATCTTCTAGGATCAAAGCTTCATTGACTAGTTCCTGAAAGTCTGGAAAATTGTGGGTGATCAGTCCCACCTGCAGTCCTGAATTCAGTCCCTTCATGAAACGAGACTGCCTAGCTTTATCTGTCGCTACATCTTCAGGGGCATAGCGAGCTAACTGGGTAAACTTATTCAGGTACTCGGCCACTGGTTGGCCTCCTTGTTTCAGAGCCCTGAACTCCTCCTTCTTAAGGTCCATCATTCCCTCCGGGACATGATACTGGCGGAAAGCATTAGTAAACTCCTCCCAGGTGATCTCTTGTGGGGCTCCATGAGCGGCACAGTAATTCTCCCACCATTTTGCGGCGGTTCCTTCCAGGTTGATGAGAGGCGAGAGCACCTTCTCATTGCCCTCACACCGAGTGATGTGCGCTTCTTCTCAATTGTCCTAAGCCACCATCGGCTTCCAAAGGGTTCACATTTCGAAAAAGTTGGTGGCCTAGTCCTCATAAAACTGATAGCTTTGAGTGAGGTCGGGATCCACCATGGTTGTTACGAGCTCTGTGGTTGTTGTTGTTGGTCGCTGCGTTAGTTATCTGCTTTGATTTGTCGCATCATAGTCTGCATCGCTTGAGTCTGCTACCGCAAGAAACGCCTCCCCAGTTCGCATGTCCATGGCGGTGGTTGAGGGCTGCCTCTATCGTTGGTGTTGTCGTTCTGGCGCAGTCCACTTCCTGAAGCTCCGTTGTTCCCTCGAGTATTCACCATCTGATGATTGCCTCTTAGGTTAGGGAAGTTAGATGTAGCATAGATGAGAAGCAAGAATTTCTAAAGCGGGGAGATAGATTATACCCAAATTGAAATAATTCTTTATTATTCTTGGTATGGCCGCTTAGTTAAGCCTACAAGCTTTGCAACCCATACTGCACACTCAGCATTACAAAGAAGCAAACTAAACACGAAACCTTAACGTCAACTATAAAGGTAAAGACTAACTTAAAGACGCGACTCACACTCGAGTCTCAACACAGCTCTAAGGCTGACACTCACTCATCCAGCCACCCTGGCTGAGGCTGATCCGGCGCATACACCGGCGAATGAGCGGGCATAGGAGCGAACCTATCCTGATAACCTACTACTGGGTCCTCCGCAACAACGGGGTCTGCACTCCCCTCCGGCTCCCACTCTCGCTCCTCTGGATCCTCCTCGGACTCCTCTGCTGGCTCCTGAACTTCTCGAGTCACGCGCTCTAGCTTGTCCTCGACCGCCTCTAGGGCCTCTCCCAGCTCAGTGATCATCCCGATGGCTGAAGCACGGGTCACCTCAAGCTCCTGCTCTGCCACTCTGAGTGCCTCGTACACAGTCTCCAGCTCCTGAGTAGTCTCTCTCATATGATCCTCCTGGGCAAGGGTGAACTCCGCAAGGTGTACCGCAATGGCACACTCGTTCTCCACGATCCGTCGGCGTCGGCATGCTTGAACGTCTGGGTGAAGGCGGAACACTGAGTCGTGAAGCTCGTCGGCGTAGTCGCGGCAGACACGACGAAGAGCAAGTCGAGCGACCTCCTGAATTGCAACCTCGTACGAGAATCTTCTGGCAGAGATGTTGATTGGCCTGCTAGCTTCCTCGTTCTCCCGAGCGTAGATAATCGACTTGCAAATAAATCCTCGGTGTACATCATTAATCACCACGGTGCCTCCTCGGTAAAGCGGACGGTAGAAGCCCCAAGCGTCTCAAGTACTCTCCACGGCTCCATGGCGAGCCGCCGGTGACTCCTCGAAGGTCGGAACAATCGGCATCCGCTCCAAAAGAACTTTGAATAAGAGCTCTACCCAAAGCGGCAAGTAAAGCAGTAAATTCAGCAAAGGCGAGAAGTAGAGAATGAGATGAGTCGAGAGTGTTTTATTAGTCATGTTTAGATTTTCTTTTAGAAAATAGTTTTGGACTCACAGGACACCTCCACACTATCTAGGGCCAAGACCTACGGTCAAGTATGCTCGATACCACCTCTCAGAAGGACCCGAATCCATCGATTCGAACCCTTTGTGTTTACCGCACTATTCCTGGGATCAACGCTAGTGCACACAGCTCAACATTGGTACATATCACATCATACTCAACGATAATAGAATAATAGTTCATTCATTGATATATCTAAAGGTATGATCTTATGACCAACTTACATTATTAAGCCACGCAGGCAAGGCGAGAATATAAACTAATAATTAAGCAATGAAAGTAGAAAACGAGATAGCTCATCAGTTCACCACAGGCAACCGACAAGGCTCGCACCCTAATGACTCGTGTCTTCCTGGACTTCATCTTCCAACACAGGTGTAGATTCTTCAACTGTTGATTATTGTTGTTTGGCAAGGGTGAGTACTTAAAGCACTCAACAAGTTGTGCACAGAATGCAATTCTATGTATCTGTATGTAAAGCTTATTCCAATGGATAGGCAATCATGGCTATTTTGCAATAAGCAGCATTTAGGAACAAATACAGTAAACAAATTGTAAAGAATGTAAAACAAATAGCAATAGTAAATAACTTCAGTATTTCTCAAGTAAACCAAGTTTCAATTCCTAAGTCAAATTTCATCTTCCATATGGCATTCCGCCATCCCAACCATGTTGTCCAATTAATTAAGCTAACCCTTAATCAGTAATTCCGAGCATTGCTCAATACATGAAAGCACGGCTATCCGAATAGTTTCACACTCTGCAGAGGTTATGCACTTTACCCACGCGATACAACCAAACACCACCAAGGCGAGTGATTATAACAAAGCCTTTACAATGCTACTGACTTAACCCGATACTACCCGCTAAGGATTCAACATGGTGGGATGGTTACCACATCCGGGGCCCCCTCTTGCGCCATGTGAATTACTCCATAACTCGGGAACTCACACCGACCACGATAGTACCAAAATTAAGACATTGCAAATTACTCAGCTAGGCTGGCCCATAGCAGACATGTGGTTGCATGATTGACTCAGGTCAAAGGCTTGCAAGGTTAAGTCCTTAGTGTGATCAAGGCAAGACATCCACATACCCTCTGCCCATCGGGCCCACCTTGGCCTCCTCGCCCCTTGCCTCAATCTAAGTTATTATCACCCAGTTGATTACCAAGCACCACGTGCCATCAACAATTCAACATCGTTGCGTAACATGACTCGCCACAACAACTCAATCTCATCGTGTGATCCCACATGACACACAAGTTCATAATATTGTTCCATATTCCATTAATCAAGATTAATTATCAATGATTCTGACACATGTGATGACGTGGCACGGCTAGGCAACTAATACGAACTAATCCTCCAATGTTGGTTATAATTATTAACCAACTATATTTAACCAATCTAGGGTGACAATGGATCATGGCATACAATGACAAGGTAGGGTATAGATCAATCTGGTATATTAGCTAAGCCCAATCTAATTTGAAACAATTGTATATTTGAAATATATGCACTAGTGTAAATCAAACATAGCAATTTTATAAACATGGGTTCAACATGATCAAAGCACAACTTGCCTTGGAATAGGTCCTGATCTGGTTCGGAACTTGCTCTTGAGTTTTTGGATCTTCCTCCGAAGCGTCGCACAATTCAACGTCTACGCGTACCGAAGAAGAAAAGCAAATAAATGTCAAAACAGAGAGCAATTGAACTCCAAAAATCAAATAAAATTCACCATTAAATATATCTCAATTTTACAAATTTTTAGAAATTGGAATCACTAAATTCCGAGTTAAATTGCAAAAGATATAGCCTTTTGAAGTTTGAAATAAATACTGAAATCAGAAAATCAGAAATTCGAAATTAACAGATTTATTTTTATTCTGAAAACCGATTTATGACATCAGCGTGACCTCATGATGACGTCATCGTCACAGAATTTCCAATCGGTTTATTTTTTCAATTGAAAATCCCTTTATGACGCAAGCATGACGTCAGCGTGACGTCAGCCCTGGCGCCAGCCAATCAGGCGTTGCCACGTAGCCCCGGTGCATAGACCTGGTCCACGGCTCGGAGCCAGTCCACCGTGAACCCGATCCATGGTGCCTCGACTGCTGAGCCCGACACGCGGCACACCCTGGTTGGTCACCCGCACCGCTTGATCTGATCCGCAGAACACCGATCGGGCGGTCAGCGTTCATGCGCGACGTGTCAAAACATCAGCCAACAGATCAAGATCCGACGGCCCCAAGCTTACCCGAGACTAATGGCGAACGACGGCGAAGAAAGCCATCGGAGACGAAGAAGAAGCTTCGGCGACGGCGTTCTGGCGTATCCCCGACGTGAAGAAGTGGCGTAGTCGACGCAGCACACTCCGACGAGTTCGAATCTGGAACCAACACGTCGAAAACCGACGAACCGGCGGCGAACTCGAGCAAAAACCGTGGCAGCTCCGGCGTTCTTCTTCGACGAGGTCGTGCGGCTTCCACAGAGCTCCTCGGGCGATGGCGCATCAGCGAAACGATGCGGCGGCTCACGGAGAACCTCGGCGCTACCCTCCTATTTATAGCCTAAGAACCGTGCTAAAAGCGGAACCCTAGATTTCCTCCGACGGCGAAGTCGTGTCGGCGGCGGACTCCGAGTCCTTCGCGGAGACGACAACCCTCAGCCGTTCGATTCCGCTCCAACGGTCACGATCACACAGCCACGATCTAATCCTAACCGCCCACGATTTCTTTCCAACGGCGAAGATCTCCCGAATCCCGAACCGGTACGCTTCATCCTTGATCATCCGATCCAGATCCAACGGCAGGGGTTAAACCTTCTAGAAGATGGGCTGAACAGGCCACGCTACTTTGGGCCACACACGCACAGTACACAGGCCAAGCCCAATACTGTTCATACACGTTTTAAAAGAATTTTCAATTTAATATAATCACTGAAATTCATTTTATTTGTTTTAAGCAACAAAACTATTAGGAAAAATCCAGGAAAAATCTTAAAAATACTTTGAGACATCCTGGACTCAAATAAAATACTTTTGGCAAAACTTTATTTTCACTTTACATAGATTTAAATAGATTTGAATAAAAGGCATTAAACTTGATTTAAAATTAATTCAAATAAATCCAGAAAAATCCAAATAAATTCCAGAAAATCGTAAATGCACATTTAAGCAATAAAAACTTAAATAAGCCAAATTTTGGGATGTTACACTAAAGGAGCTCTTTATAAGGGGTGGGGTGGGGATTTTGGGACAACGTTGCACCATCCACTGAAATCCTAGTTGTCACACCCCTTGAAGTCCTTGACATGCACATTGGTGCTAGCGCTTCGACGCACAACATTCTATCCCTGGATGTGTTGATTCCGTAAAGGTGTTGTCGCACTGATCCAGGACAATACGAGACGTACGTGACGAATGCGAGAAGCTACTGGAGACAATCAACAACACTATATCAACGTGCATGACATTGGACCGGTCTGCTCCCAACTGTTCTTCCGTTGCATTGTGTGTCTAATGGTAACGATTTATGATCTCTTACTCACATGGCTTCCTATTATAGCGTTAGAAAATTTTTATTTTGCACTAGTGTAGCCTACCGTATCCCTACACAAGGTACAAAGTGATTGTAGTGGACAAGAAAGTGAGTTCTTTGCGTGCCTCCGTCGATCAAGGTCACTACTATAGATCAATCTCGGGCAAAAAAATTCAAAATTCCTCATGTGCCCTTCGTTAGCACAGTTGCTCCAAAATCTTAATCTAAGCCATTGGTAGCATGATCGGACGATCGAAAACGCATCCAATCACCTTTTGTCTTGAGTTTTATGTGGCATCGATCTTTTGCAGTGTCGATCCACATAAATAACTTTGGTCATTAGCTAGAAAGACAAAGTGGCACACTCATAAGTTGAACTACAGTCGGCTGCATCCATTGGAGCTAGCTCTTCGGATAATAAAAGATCCAGAACTACAATTTGCTCCGATTTTAGAGTCATCGGTGCTTGATCGGACATCCGAAAGCGTGTGCGGAGAGGCACTCTGGCGACTCACGTGCAGTAGATAGGTCACCGATCGATCGGTCCCTGGCCATATTGATACTGTATCGGATGTCATGTGCATTTGCTTTTTTATTCTATTTCAGAAAATAGCTATCTGCAAACTAATTTTAGGAATGATCCTTTTTAACGCACTAGGACGAATGACATGAACGTTTAACATTTTCGCAGCATGGCTCATGGAACAAAGTCTTGCTGCCACCTCAGCCGCCGAAGCCAACATGGCTAGATTTGTGCCATATCAGTGTACAGTCGGCACCATTAGTTTTGGCGCGGTCCCTCATATTTCGCGATAAGATCTTTGGCGTTGACATCTCAAACTGTGGATAAACACTTTCCTTAAAGAATTCATATATAATTTATCGACGGATTAGTTTTTTGTTACAATAGGTAATGTTTTTTGGGTATATCCCTAATTACGTGCATAGAGCATAAGAAGATAGTCGGTATGTGACATATGCAAACAGAACTTCAGACTCGAATTTCCTTTGTAGACTCCATGCCCCAGACTTAAGGTTGTGTGCGATGGTATGAGATGAGAAAGCCTACGGAATGTGCATTAGTTAGTAGGTTAGTAGAGAGGAGTGCAGTAATGAGTCATGTTGTGCAAGGAAATGAAGGGCATCCAAGGAGTGCAGCGATAGGCTATTCATTATGATAAAGCTGGGCCTAGTAGGTGGGTGCTTCAGTCAATATAGCATTATGCACGATGTGTAGCATTTGCTATGCATATAGCTGTAGCAATTACCATTTACAACACAATTGCATGATGGAGGGAAAAGAAGAGCATCCAAGGATTTGACGGGTTTTTTTATATGCATGTAGGGAAGTTGAGTAATGATTTTTGTTTAAATAAACCATTTCAAGCCCGACATGACACTTTGTAATGAAGGTGCGAATTACATGGCCCGTATGGTTTGGTTAGGTGCATATGTTTGCCTCGCTACTCCCACGATACATATATCAACATGCACAAACCATCAACATGAACTATAGATAAGATACATGTGCGCATTTTGAAATAAAAACACTGGGGAATGGAAAAGAATTCAGGCTTGCGGTCCTACATCCTATGCATTAGGGTCCATTGATGCCTTTCCCTTGTCACTCATGCAGGTGCGGGCTTTGGCCTTCTTCTATTGCTTCTCGTAAAAGAAAGCCTAATACTCGTTTTGAGTCTAGTTCATGCTTCTCTCAGTCCAAAATAACCACACCTTTAGTAGAGGCATCAAGTACCATCAGTGCCTTTACCTTGTCTTCCCCCTCTTGGCCTTTCCCTTGTTCTCCGAGGTGTAGGGTTTCCAACGAATGAAGTTATCGGGTGTAATTGTGTAGTTCATCATGTATTTTTGTTGGGTGAATGCCTTGTTGTACTTCTTCGGGCCATTGATCCATTTGAGGAAGTAGCAACGATATGATGGCTACCATTATGCACAGATTAAGTTAGCAATATGTAGAATGCAATGTGAAATATCATTATGTGATATTCACTTACACTGTAATCCCCACACATGTAGAACGCCTTGGTGACTATGACTAGATGTGTAGATTGAATGATCTTTACCAGACTACCGCAGTTGCACAGCGGGCATGGAAACTCTAGTGGTATAGGTACATCCTTGCAAGAAGGATTAGGGTAGGTTCCTGCCTTTCATGCAACCCACTTCCACTTCTAAAGCATCTCTCTATAGTCCAACATCCCCAACCTCATGGAGTGATCTCCTCTACCTCTCTTCTCCCTCCCCTCTCCTTGTTTTTAAAATTAGCTCGAGTGGAGTGTTGGTTATAGTGATGAGGTGTGGCCCGTTGCTATAGGCGATTAGTGTTTATTGTTGGGGGAGCATTTTTTGGTGAATAGAAGTCCACTCTCGCCAACGAGAAGGAATCTTTGAGCACATAAAAGGTTAGCGAGTGTCAAATCACTGAGAAAAGCTGATGCATGTTGTCAATTCGCCGAGAAAAGCTCGTGTGTGTTGTCAATCCAATGAGAAAAGTTTGTGCATGGGCACTTATCGTCAAAGAGGCTAGCACTAATATGTGTTGTAAAACAAAATGTGTTTCATGTCTCTCAGCTTAAGAAGTATCTTCGAGTGCCAACATAGCAGACACTGTTGGAGTCGATTGAGTTGTAAGAGGATTAGACTTACAAGGAGCAACCTGTTAAGATTTTGGATGTTGCTGATCATAAGACCAGAGCAAGTCAGTTCACTTATGCAGAGTGCAGTGAAGTAATTATTTAGAAAGTGAAGTAATATGGGAGCATAAGAAAGATCTAAAGTCAGAATTTCCTAACATGTTTTTATAGTTAGCACTAAATGTCCAGGTTAAGATTCTGTTAAGAGGGAGGTTTGTAACGTCCCAATTTTTGCTTTTATCATTTTTTGGATTTAATTTTCAATTTAAATATTATTTTGGATTTTTTCCTTCTTGCAAACAGTATTTAATATGATTATTTTTACGTGAATATTTACTAAAAATATTTTAATTGGGTTTCCAATATTTCAAAATATTTTACAGATTTTTTTGAATTTATTTGCTATTTGTTTGAAGCCATTTGTATTTATTTTAAAAGAAAAATATTTGGAAATTCGGATTTGGTTTTTGAGCCAAAACCCTAACCGTTGGCCTAATTCTTTGCATCTCAGTCTAGTTCTATGCCAGCCTGCTGCTTGGCTCGGCCTATCGCCCACACTACTGACAGGCGGGGCCCGCCTATCAGGCCGCCCTTCTTCCCCATGTGTCCGAGCTGGACCGTGTGCCGTGTCTACATGGCCTCGTCTCTATTTCGAGCGCCACAAGGATTCCCTTGCCAATATAAAAGGAGAGCCTTGTGGCCTCCTTGAGCTCGTCGACATAATCGTGGATCGGCTAGCCAAGTTCCACCATGGTCTTCTTGGATTTTATGAAAGTTTGCAAGCACAACTGAGAAGCTTCTGCCATCGATCCCTTGTCTCTGGTGAGTTCCAATGCCCGTGCCTTGGTCCGTTGGGTTCGTTGTTACGTTCTAGCCTGTGCTCACCTTGGAGCTCACCGCTGATGTTCTAGAGTTCGGAAGTCCACGACAAGCGTGTCACAAGGATCGCCATGCTGAGGCCTCACCGTGGAGAGCACTCGACACCGCTGCTGACGACCATAGGGGCTCGAGTGCCATCGACCGAAGTGGCTAGCACCTAGGGCTGACGCATGTCTTGATGGTGTCATGGTGATGTTAGTAGAGCCTAACATGTGGGGCCCACATGTCAGCCTCTGCGGTCCTTTTCTTTTCAAAAATAAATTGGTCAAAAATTCAAAAGTAGACGATGACGTCAACATGATGTAATAATATGATTTTTTTCTTAATAAAAATAATTCCAAAATTTCTAGAAAATCCTTTTTCTCCCTTTTTCTTTGTTTTTAATCTTTCGAGAGTCTGTTCTCCTTCATATGAGCTCCAATTGAGGCGATTCATATTTCTAAATTCATGCTCTTTATTTTGTTGAATTTTATTTGATTTTTTGAGTTTGTCTTTTCTCTGTTTGGTATTTATTTTGATTTTTTCCTTTCACTTCGAATAGACGTTGAAGTGCCGGGAGTGTTCCAAGATCAAAAAGTTGACGCAAGTTCAAGGTCCAGGTCAACATCAAGAGTCGTTTCAAGGCAAGTTGTGCTTTGATCATGTTAAATCCAATTTTACAAATGCTATACTGTTTTAATCTATTGCATGTTATTTTATGCTTAGACTTGTTTTCAATTAATTTGGGAAATTAGCTATTCAACCCAATTGAATTATACCTGCCTTATCATTTGTTATGCCATGATTATTTGTCACTCTACAATGGATACTTATTAGTTAGATGCTAATAAATACCAACGTGGGTTAGTTAGATCGTGTGTAGTTGTTTAGCCATGCCATGTATAACTGATATCTTTTGGAAGTGCAAATTCAATTTGACTAATGGAATATGAAATATATTATGAAAAGGGTGTGTCATGTGTTGTCACACAATGATGTTGAGACGTTGTTGATGGCATGTATCGCACAATAATCAACTTAGACTAGGGCAAGTGGCAAGAGGCTATGTGCCAGGTGGGTCTATGTGATATTTGGGTTGATGTTGATTAGAAGTCCTGGCTCGATCAATTAAGGACTTAAGCTTGTAAGCCAGTGAACTGGGTTAAAGCATACAGTCAGATGTCTGTTATGAGGCAGACCTAGCTTAGTAAGTTACAAAGTCTTGACATATGATATCTCAGATAGAAAACCAAGCCGTATGTGTGTTGCAGTGGCTCCTGCTCTTGTGTGGGTAGAATAGTGAGACTAGGGTTATCTGGAGTGTCTATATTTTGATAGAGTTTCTGAAAGGTTTTGTTATGATTTTCTTAGTCACATGTTGATGGGTACATGTTATAGCCGACATTATGAGATTGATCATATCTTGTGGGTAAAGTGTATAACTTCTATAGAATATACAACCTATTCGAATAGCCGTGTCCCCGGTTATTGACGATGCTCGAAAATTTCACACAAGGGTTAGATTTTATTAAAAACTAAACTTGGGAAGGGAGGCTATGTGCCAATGAAAGTAATGGAGTTGGATTAGGCTGTGTTCTAGTTAACTTGAGAAATATCTTCGAATCTTATTATTGCTATTTGTCTTACCCTTTGTTTTAATCTATTTATT
Source organism: Otatea glauca (assembly GCA_036346275.1). Lineage (NCBI taxonomy): Eukaryota > Viridiplantae > Streptophyta > Magnoliopsida > Poales > Poaceae > Otatea > Otatea glauca. Next base: position 21,240,792 of record CM070730.1, on the reverse strand, counting down.
ATATTTAATTAAAAATATTGCTTTATTTCAAAATAGCCATAATAGCCAATCCTTTGGATTAAACCTTGCATGTAGTTATAATAGATTTGCATTTTGTGCACAACTTGTTGAGTGCTTTATGTACTCACCCTTGTAACAATAAATCAATTAGTTGAAAAAGATTCAACACCTGCTATAAAGGAGGAGTTCCAAGACAAGGTGAATTACTACGAGTCGAGCCTTGTCGATTGCCTGTGGTATGCCGATAGGTTTTGCGCCGAAGTTTTCTGTTCCGCTACAGTTTTCTTAGTGTTTAAGCCCTGTGAGGCCAAATAAATGTAAAGTTAACCTTAAGGTCATCAAGCTATTTTCTAATCTAATAAATCTAGCCATTTATTATGTTTCCGTTATGTATGATTTTTATATTACATCTATATTGCCACTGTGTACACTATCGTGATATTGGACTACTGCAGTATACATAGAGGGTCCAAATTTGTATATTCTAATCCCAAAAATACTTACAAACAACGGCCAATGAAAATAAATAAATTAAAAGTGTTAGATACCAACCTCACCTGAGGCAATCCTCTTTCCTTGATGCATCACATAGTAGTACGAGTCAAGTGCCTGAGGTGTCTGAAGTGCCATCCTGCAAATTTGGAAACATAATAAGTTAGTAAGTATGGACAAAAAAATGAAATATTGAAAGCAAAGGTTCCAAGTTAAATGAGAATGCAATTGAAATAATTACATACTTCAATTCTAGCAAGCAATATTAAAATAAACTTACAAATGCCTAACCTCACATGACCTCTCTCCCCTTTGGCCTCCTCATCGGTTACGGCCTCTTCTCTGGTCCAGGAGTTTTGGACAATGCCTCTTCTTGTGGCCTTCTAGGTGGCACTCCGAACAATGTTTAGGAGTCCCATCGACCAAGAAGTGGTCATCCCCTCTCCTCCGCCTACGGCTACCTTGGGCTCAATCTATGTCATTCACGAACCATTTGGACTTGCGCTAACTCCTTTACACGTAGAGAACTATTTGTGACATGCATGACTCTGTTGTAATATGACCATTGCTCTGGATCAAGGTATGACTAGAATCTTCCAGCCCATGTGTTAAGCACCGCATGTAATGAGAATTCCTCACCAACATGGGCCCCCTACATGTACCTTGCGGAGAAAGCAAGTGGTGGCGATGTGTGAGCACGATAGGTGGAACAACTTTTGCTTTTGATAGGAATACTGGTTGGACGCCAATACCACCTTTAGGCTCGACCATCGTGTTGCTCTTCACCCTTAGTGGTGCCACCACTCTCGATGACCTTGTACATTCAAGAAGCCTTATCGAAGCATACACATCTTTGTCCAATTGCTCTCATCTTCTCCTTGTTGATCTTGACTTGCACAACTATACCCTGTACTTTCCCTTCAAGTAGCATCCCTAGCGCTTCATAATGCCAGTCCACGAAGTACTTGTTGCACTTATGGAAAGTGTACAACACTATGGATGTATGTAATGATCAGATCCCCTTGAGAACTTTTTTGAGTACCTCGACCAGGTTGCTAGTCATGAATCTATACCTACAACCATCCGGGTCGAATGCACGTGCCCATAGGACTTGTCACATAGACTACACTCTAGCCACTCCTATACTCATTGGTAGGGCAACTTTTTCAAGTCCTCATACTTCCATTGAAAGATCCTTGGCTCATTAACCATGCACAAATGCCTTAGGTCCTTCGTCTCGTTGCTAGCACTGGTAGAGAAGAAATTTGCGGTGAAGTGCAACATGCATCGACAGTGATGCAACCACCGGTACCCTAGGATTTCTTTCTCGATTGAATTCAAGATTCCAATTTGCTAGTCCGAAATGACACAAATGTCCTGATCTAATCCTATGGCCTTAACAATCACAAGATGAATGAACCACTCCCAATTAGATTTGGTCTCGCGTTCCACAAGCACAAAAGCTAAGAGAACAAGCCGGTCCTCCAAATCAACCCCAATGATGAGCAAAATAGTGCCCTTGTACTTGCCAGTTAGGAAGGTGCCATCCACACTTAGAGTCGATCTAGAATGCTTGAACAAAAGGCCCAAATGTCCAAAATGCATGGACAAATACCCTTCTCGGTATGCCTCCCATGATCTTAACCCTCGACTTGTGGGACTCTATACTATACACCATTGTTGGATTGGCAAACTTCATGGCATGCATCAATGTTGGCATGTGAGTGTACAACTCGGCCCAACCACCGTACAACATCTTCAAGGTGGCTTGCTTAGCCCTCCAAGACTTTCCATATTTAACACATGGTTCACAATGAAGTTCGGTATGAGCTGTTAATGTCTGATAGCTGTGTTTTGCCACATGTGGAATATAAGAACCCAGGTACCCTCATGACAGGCCCAAGAGGGAGGCCCAGAAGATACTCCCCGCGTCAGGCCCCACTACCGTGCGCAAAGGGACATATCCTAAAGGAAGTTGAACTTATATTTAGATATGAAAGATACGGTTGTAATCCGAGTCGTTAATAGGGTAGATAAAGATGTAAACTCTATCCTGTAACCGACTAGAATCTTGTAACCGATCGGAATCTCCAAACCGATCAGGACTCTGTAAGCCGCCCCACCCCCGCTATATAAGGGAGAGGGTGGGCAACAACATAGGGATCCAATCATCTAAGCATAGAGCGATCAAGTCATAGAGCATAGCACACCTCATATCGCCCAGAGCATATTGCGCTTTGAGCAATCTTAGATCCAAGAGATCGCATAATCCCAAAGACACGGACTAGGGTATTATCTCCTCGCGAGCCCGAACTGTCTAAACCCCTTGTCTTGTGTGACCTTGAGTTTGAGATCTAGCGCCTACCCCATAAATTTATTGTCGACTACAAAAGTCGACAGTTGGCACGCCATGTAGGGGAAGCGCTATAATCTTTTCCCACAGACTCGATGGCAGCAATCGGTGGATTCGTCACCACCTTCGTCTCTCGCCGTGCCTTCCGCGCGGAAACACGGACTTAAATCGCAGATGCGCGGAGAGCTTGTCTGTTCGGTCCAAAACCAGATCCGATCCGTAAAGATCGAGCCAACCCATCTCGTATGTCACTTTGACTTGGCGGCAAACCGATCGGCGTCGCGAGGAATTGCTGCGATCTTCGTGGCATCTTCGCGATAGAAGAGCAGAAGACCGATCTCCAACGCCAACAAGAAGAACAGGAAGCTGCGGGGGAAGATCGTCTTCGTAAGGGTAAGGAGGTGCAGGTGCGATCGCTTCGATCTCGCGGCCGCAATGTCCGCGAGGACCTCCTGCAATCCAAGTTGGGAGATCAAGCCGTTTTCCGCACGCCAATGCAGAACGTCGTCGCCTCCAAGACGCTTCTCGACAAACTGGACCCGATGATTGCATCGGATAGCCCGGCGGCCCCGATCGTGGCCCAGATCAAAGCCATGGTGACGGCGGTCGCAATTTAGCGAAATCAGGAAAAGCCGGTAGGTGAAGCGCACTTGCGCTCCCACGCGGCTTTCGGCACGGCCACGAGCCTATGCCTGCGCCCCTAGCGCCACTTTCGGCACGGCCATGAGCCACGCCTGCGCTCCGAGCGCCACCTTCGGAACGGCCACGAGCCTACGCCTACGCCCCGAGCGCCACTTTCGGCACGGCCACAAGCCACGAGCCTACGCCTGCGCCCCGAGCGCCACCTTCGGCATGGCCACGAGCCACGCCTGCGCCCCGAGTGCCGCCTACAGCTCATCTACAAGCCTTCGCCTGCGCCCCGAGCAAAGATGGCACGATCGTCGACAACATATGGAGCATAAAGCAGCTAAGTCGCTTTTTACTCAATTATGTCATTATAAATAAAATTGTCGACTTTCCAGACTTGCTACTTAGTTGACCCACAACTAAGCAGTAAGTCGGGGGCTACACCTAATAGTGTGCGCATGCGCACATCTTTTTCTGAGTTGTATTTTTCTTCTTTTGCTTAACGATTGCAAGTGAATCCGAGTGCGATAACTCCAAATTGTGAAGCTCTGACCCCATGAACGGCGAACTTTAGTCACCCAAAACACGTGCACAGGAAAAGAGCCATGAGCCGACTCCCAACGCTCGGGGGCTAGACTAGTCGGGCAGAGTGCTTAAACAAAAAGAGTCAAACCACTCGGATGAATTCAAAATCAATAAGGAAAAAGAGTACAAAACTCTAAAATTATATATACACCAGTCAGACATCACATCCGAGTGAATTGTTTTTACATTGCCTAAGTTCTGCATATACATGATTTCAGGGCTACTAAATTTGGATGCGATGTGTGTGAGCCAACGCTTCAACGACGACATCAGCAACTTCGGCGACGAATGAATTTAAAAGGAGTGGCGCTGAATTTTGCCTCGAGCGGGAAAAGCGTTTTGACTTCTGCATATCGTTTGGGATACAGTATGTCCCAAGATGAGCCGACTGCCATAATTCCAATAATGGGGCTAGGAACCACTTAGAAAGTTTAACGCGTGGAACTCTATTGAGTCCTTCACGATCTCTTTGCCTACAACAGGGCACTCGGCTATAAAGGAAAACTAGTCGGGAAGCTGCATCAAGAACTGGAAGCACTCGGCGTGAAGCATGACTCAGTTGGGTTGCAACCAGGAAGGCGGCAACTCGATCGCAAAGGACTCGGGGGCTACTGTGGAATATAAGAACCCAAGTACCCTCATGACAGGCCCAAGAGGGAGACCCAGAAGATACTCCCCGCGTCAGGCCCCGCTGCCGTGCGCAAAGGGACATATCCTAAAGGAAGTTGAACTTATATTTAGATATGATAGATACGGTTGTAATCCGAGTCGTTAATAGGGTAGATAAAGATGTAAACTCTATCCTGTAACCGACTAGAATCTTGTAACCGATCGGAATCTCCAAACCGATCAGAACTCTGTAAGCCGCCCCACCCCCGCTATATAAGGGAGAGGGCGGGCAACAACATAGGGATCCGATCATCTAAGCATAGAGCGATCAAGTCATAGAGCATAGCACACCTCATATCGTCCAGAGCATATTGCGCTTTGAGCAATCTTAGATCCAAGAGATCTGCATAATCCCAGCACACAGGACTAGGGTATTATCTCCTCCGCGAGAGCCTGAACCTGTCTAAACCCCTTGTCTTGTGTGACCTTCGAGTTTGAGATCTAGCGCCTACCCCATAAATTTATTGCCGACTACAAAAGTCGACACCACATGTGTGTGGTTCGACCACACTCATCACCTTCCATTGATCATGGGGTGTTCTTTGGCAAAGACCTTTCATGAGAAATTCCTATCCTCGCATCTCATTGTGTATTGCTTCCGCAAGCTTGAGTACACCACATGGTATGACTGATGGTGCCAGACCGAGCACTCTTTTAGCCAGAGCTTCATGGACATTATGTTGGGAAACAATATGCCTTTTTGGATATGCCTCACGGAGGCGTGCAGGGGGCGTCCAACATTCGCACCGTCATCATGTACAACCTCATGGCTAGACTTAGATCCTTGAATTTTGATATGTGAGAATCACGCTCACTCACCTTCTGGAACACATCAGTATCCTCCCTCATCAACAACGCCTCTGGTCGGTCCTCATTTGAGTCATATGTGTACTGTTCCTTGTAAGGCTCATCACCAACATACCACTCACCAATGACCCGATAATCTAACTCGTCAGAGGCTCATGCTCCATAAAAACCATCAACCAGTGGGGATGCCGCTGACCCAGGACTCTCCTTGCCAAAGGCTCTAGTGAGTTGTCACGCATGGCATTAGCATATGGAAGGTTGTTACCATCATCATATATATCCTGTAATGAAAGATTCCTCGCCCTCCTGTCATCCTCATCACCTCGGGGAGATTGATTTAGATTGATAGCGACCTCATACGGCTCACGTTCCACAACCTTCATAGCCACCACATCAAGGGACTTGAGTTGGAAGCCAGCAACCAACTCCAAGTATATGTCCCAATGGAGGTCACAAGAAATTGGCAACATCAATACCGACTATGCCTCAACACCAACATCATATGTTCCCTCCAACCGAACACCCATCCTATGTTCTGTCCTCCTAACATCCCTTTCATGCTTGCCACCAACTTGCCGAATGAGGGTCCCATGGCGTACACCAACACGCTCAACGTCTCGCCCGCAAACTCCATGACATTGTCGTTATACACCATTGTGCCCGCATGATGCACATGCATGATCCTATCAATCTAAACGACCACAAGCAACATCTATAAATAAAATAAGCGTCAATCCTCAACACAATAACAAAAAAAATCTAAAAAATATTAGATCACATGTACAAATTAATTTGTGAACAATCGATCAATATGCAAATCATTGAACATTCGCTACTGCATTGATAGATCCATCTGACAATAAAATACAACATCACAAATAAAGACTATGAGGACATGACCGCGTTGAGGGGACGGGGATTCCTCCCACCATAAGGAAGTTATAATATACTACCATCATTACATCCTACAACGGTTTCCATTCAGATCGACCCCAACATAACCAACAAACCATGCTAGCCCATGCACTCATACATAATAACCATAACCTACAGCACCACGAACTAGACCAAGTCATACAATTTGGACTAAACAATAACGATTTCTCCTGATTCATCCATATGTGTTCCATGCAAATCAACCAACAAGATCTAACAAAAGATCAAAATGTAGGCAATAATCGGAGTACTAATCATTGCTAACCTTACCACAACACTAAGACGAAGCCAAAATCAATTTTTCATGCACTCCAAATTCTAATTTTGGAGGTTACGTCCAAACTAGAGTTTCTTCAAAATTTAACCAAATTAAGCAAATATAATTGGTAAAATCATGAGGGAATGAGGTGATTATCTTCTCTTGCGGTTCCCACACAAAATCCCACACAAAAAAGAAGGGATTTGAGTGGATTTGAAGAGGGGGGAGGTGGCGTGGTGCCTCTCAGGCTTGTCTTCGGGCCATGGCGCAACTAAGGTCACTCGCAGCCTCAATCCACATCAACAGCGATGGCGAGGACATGAGGTACCTTCCTCTGTGCATGTATTCCAATGCATCATAATCGTACCTCCGTGCTAGATTTACATCCACTCCAGAGATTTTAAGAACAAAGAGGGCAAAAAAATCTTTTAAGTCCAGATTCAGCACCCTCGCTCCAATAACTCTAGTGCGGATCAAAGACACGTCAGCTTCCATGTTGCTAATGAGGACGGTTTTTCAATGCCACGATCACTGGTGGTGAGTTGTTTGCCTGTCCTCGACGTATTCGCACAGATAAAAAAGGACATTCATGGAAGATCACTCTTGGAAATAGAATAAAAAAACCAAATTAGACAAGAAATATCACCTTCTTCCCGACCGTATTCATACCCGTACAACACGTACCGGAGTATTTATTAGCCGTGGCAATGAGCAACGTATGTGGTCTAAAAAGAAAAAAAAGGAAAAATAGCAACGCATAAAGGCATGCAGTGCAGTTTAGTTTCGTTGTCTGTTTGCATAGGTACTACTCGTGGTGGACCTGGTTGGGTGGATAAACATGTAAGCGACAAATTTTGAGGAGCTAGTAATTGCTAGGGGTCACCGTTCACCAAGTCGATGCATGGGTGTGTTTCATTTCCAGCATCGACCAGCTTTAATTAATGTTTCATAGAGGGGGTTAATATATTTTTTAGGTCTTATTTGAAAAATCCATTTATGATCATAATCTTTATGGATGGACCGAGATTTAGCTTAGAATTCTGACTCATTCATAGGGATCCCGATCAAAAATAAGTCTCCCAAACAAGACGACTAAAATCCTGACCCATTCACAGAGATCTCGATCGGAAATGAGTCTTCCAAACAAAGTTTAATTGTAACAATATATATTTGTTTGTATACATAATAAATTTTTTATCAGTCTGAAAGCAACCAGGCACCCCTAAACGTGACAGGCAAAACAACAGTCCGGTCTATAAATTTTGTAGAAATGTATCCGCATCAAGAGATGAGATTTTTTTACAGTTTACGCCTTAGCGTTACCTACATCTACATGCCATTTCTAACTACACGTGGTTTTTGTTTTGGACCACGCGACACATGTAATCGTTTTTTAGTGATCCTAATTTCCCTCCTAGAATACGGGTTGGTGTTTATACTACCATTCCGTTTCTAAATAGATAATATTTTCGGATCTTATAGTTCAACCGATGCATCTGTAGAAATGATTAAATCATATTTTTTATTTGCTCACTTATTGCTCTTAGATGATGTGTGTTACTCTAATCTATAGTAGTAAATAGTTGTGGAAAAATAAATAATAGAGATATACAAAAAATAGTTAAAAGTTGTTTCAAAATTATAGAACGACACATATTTAAGGACAAAATTTGAAAACTAAATTACATGTATTAAAAAGGAAGTACTTAATTGTTGCATCCACCAGCGCGTTGCATGCATGCATATGAAGCCGCCGTCGTGCTAAAAAATAGTATTGGATCCAGCAACTCATCATTAGATTTTTGTTCATCAAACGGTTATACATACACTGACATTATCCCCTGTAAACTTCTTCATTCCAATTATGATGCCCACTAATGCCAAATAGATAATTTATTAGCCCAAATCTTTTGTGGCTCCACCCTGATGAGCTGATTGGTGCTGGCAAATATCTCAGAGAATTTAATTGGCATTGTGTTAAGTTTGCCTCAAATCATCGAAAGACCTAGCTGGAATATGTTCGGTAGTAGTCCTGATCAAAGAAAAAAGAAGTTGTTAGGTAAATCCCTGGAACTCGGTGGTTCCAAGATGGCCCCTAAGCACACAATAATACAAAAGTGTTTGTGAACCTTTGTCCAAAATAAAAGTACGAGTAGTGATTCTATGCATCATCTTTCCAATACAAGTTATATAAATCTTGAAGCAAACAAAATGATAGGTAATCACCATCTACACTTTATTCATACTTTAATATTTATACAACATTTAAATAGTGATGTATAAAAACACCTCCCAAGTGAAACATTTGGCAGTGCTATGCCTACCTGACAAATAACTAGATACATAATTAGTAACAAAAATGAAAATATGTATCATACCAAGGGCTGATTGGCTGACAGAAAAATCTGAACTGTATGATATGGTGTGCCTTCGTGTGTTCATGCCCAATTCTGCTCTGTCCTATATTAATTTATATTAGCAACAACTAAGTAAGGAAGAGAGCCAAATTCTTTTATACCAAATGGCTGCAGCAAGCGAAGGTTCCATGGATAGGAGGACCCTCATGTTAAGAGGTTGTTGAGGCCAGTTGATTATCCTATTAGGGGAAGAGGGAATGATTGATTGGTTTTGTTTAATTGGAGCATGACTAGGTGCTCCTTCCTTGCAAAAAAGAAAAGAATTAGAAATCTATTAGGCGTTGTTTAGGAGGTCCATTCTCAGCCGGATCTCCGTGGATGGGCTATCCACAGGAATCCCGACTGGGAATGGACTTCCCAAATAAGGTCTTAGAGCCGTAATGGTTGCACGTATGAATAGATTAAGATAAGTGAACCTAGCATGGGCCAAAATTAATTATAACATAGTAAAATATATAGTTGCTATCCTGCCTAGTAAAATAGTTGCTGTCAATGCAGAATGCTTTAGCATGGCATTTTCTAGAGGCACCTAACAATCAGTACTGATAATAGCGTGCATTAACGAGAGTACCTTCAAGAAAAGCCAATCCATGTTCTCCGTTCTGGCAGATTAGCATAGGGACCCACTGACTTCAATGTAATTTTCTTTCTATTCAGGTATTTTTCTGTAATTTTGTGGGTTCCATACTCAACTCTTGTTTCTTCCAGCAGCCCTTAGGGGCCTGTTTCCTTTATAGAAATTCTGTTTTAGAGTTTGTTAGACTTCTTTGAACTTTATTTGCCGGTGGAGAATAGGGGTGGGTATTTATTTTCTTCCTTTTTTTGTTTAATTTTTTTTTTCAGTTTTTGGAAACTGGAGAACCGAATCGAACCAAAGTCGAAAACTGAACCGAAATAACCAAAAAAATTCGGTTCGGTAATTTCGATTTTACAGTAAACCGAAATATGCACATTACAGTTCATCACATCACAATTTTGGGGCACCAACCAAAGCAAGCATCAACAGAGTCTTAGCAAAAATATGAAAAACTACCTTGTAGGTGGTGCACTAGTGCCATCATAGGCGGGACGAGAACGGTCGGACGCGGTTGAGGACGACGGGGCTGGGATGAACGACGGCAACAGGGGAGACGGAACAGATGCTTGGAGACGAAGGCAGGAGGACTTCGGAGACCCAAATCTGTGGCTGCCGCCGCTCCTGGAGGGCCAGGGCCTCGGCGCAATGAGGAGGAAGGTGGCTATTGGCGAAGGGGTTGGCGGTGGGGGCTGGGCTACCAGCGACGTAGAGAATTTGAGGAGATGGGGATGGTCTGGGGAGACGTGGAGGAGAGGGAGGGAGGCGCCTCGGGGATGGCCGGATGGGGGGCGAAGATGCGGAGGAGAGAGTGGGGCCGCCTCGGGGATGACCGGATGGGAGAGGAGAGCCGGAGACACGGAGGAGAGGGAGGGCCTAAGGGGGGCGCCTCTGGGATGGGGGAATAGGGGGCAGAGATGCGGAGGTGAGGGACTGAGGGAGGGGCTACTTGCCGAATGCGGCCGCCTCTGGAACGGGATGGCGCAGCCACCGAGTCGAGGCTTGAATTTTCGATCGGGGGAATCGGGGGGATTGGGGAATGAGGAGTGGCCGAGTGGGGACAGCGTCGGTCGAGTACGAGAGAAAGTTTGCGAGTGGAATGTGAGTATATAAAACTATAAGATTAAATTTCATTTTGCGCCATATAATCTTATCATTATTTCACAGTGTGCTAGTCTTTGCACATCTTCTCACTTAACACCAGGTTTTGTTACCACCTGTTGCACATTGCACATGCTAATTCCAATGGCAAACCTGCAGCGTGTAAGTTGGCCTCCACGGTTAGGGGTGGGCATTATTTCATCGAAACCGAAAAACCGAACTGAACAAACCGAAAAAATTGGTTTTTTCGATTTTCGGTTATCAATTCGGTTTTTATTCTGTCGCTATTCGGTTAACGGTTTTTTGTTCGGTTTTTGGAGCTGGCGAACCGAATAAGTCGAACACCAATTAGCACTTATACATAACACAAATTCCCCAAGTGTCCCAGCCAACCCTAGATCCAGATCGAGCATTCTGGCATTCGGCATCCTCCAGTCTTCCCTTTGCTCTCCTCTCCCGATTCTGACGGCTGAGGCCTGAGGGCTTGAGGCTCCTCCCTCGAGCAGCCGAGCTCCCTGATGGGTGACGGCCGACGTGTCCACCCAGCTCCCTCGGAGCCATGGTGTCGCCTGCCCTCCTCCCTAGCTCACTTGAGCTCTCTTGAGCCCCAGCTCCCTCCTCCCTCGGCGCATCCTGATCTCCCCCGACGTGGCGACGCCTCTTCCCTCGGTGCCTCCTCCGGTCCTCCCCCGCGCGGCGATGCCTCCTCCGGCTGGCATCTGGCGAGGTACTTCACCCTAAACCTGATGTTCAAGTCAATGCAATTCCACTATGATCTTATGAACAAGATAAGATGCTGATGTCCTAGAGTATATATTACCATTTTTTTTCAAACTATATATATACATACACACACACACGGTAGCGCTAATCTGCGCTTGCGCGTAGCTTTGCTATTCTACGCGCGAGCCGTAATCCCGTGTCGCTGAACTAGCTAATGTGAACGTAAACGTTTACTGTGAACGCATATATGTGCCGACTAATAAATACCATTCATAGTTTGTACATGTATATGTTTTTTCTTTGATTTAGCCATAACATTTTACTGATAGCTCCAATTCACAAACCGTTTTCATCAGTAGCTTACTGACGACGAGAGCAATGCATTGATATAAGTCTCGGTGCATAAAATAGATTTTACTATCCGTATACTTAGATTTTACTACTATACTAAGGGTCCAGCAGCCTGTGCGCTAGTAAAATATTACGATGCATTCAGTAAAATGGCAGTAAAAACTCATTCATGTAGCGTTTATTAGCGATACTTATATCATTATATTGCTCTTGTCGTCAATAAGCTATTGGTGAAAACTGTTTGTGCATCGGAGCTGTCAATAAAAAGTTATAGCCAAATCAAATAATACAGATTCATGTACAGACTAGAAACACATTACATAAGACATTTGCATACATGCGGCGACTAATAAACGTCATTCGTAGTTTGTACATGTATATGTTTTTTCTTTGATTTAGCCATAACATTTTACTAACAGCTCTGATTCACAAACCGTTTTCACCAGTAGCTTAGTGACGACATGAGCAATACATTGAAATAATTCTCAGTGTATAAAACAAAATTTACTATTCATATACATAGATGTTACTATCGGTATACATGGATTTTACTATTATACCAGAGGTCCAGTAGCCTGTGCGGTAGTAAAATGTTACGATACATTCGACAAAATGGCAGTAAAAACTCATTCGTGCAGCGTTTATTAGCGAGACTTTGTCATGCTTTTTTTGTATGTAGTTTATTGATCTGAACCATTGAAGTTTATTGATCTGAATCACTGTTTATTTGTGCCTAATCACTGAAGGTTATTGATCTGAAATCTGAATGCTGGTACTTTTTTCGGTTAACCGAAAAACCGAACCAATTTTTTTCGGTTTTTGACTTTGAAGTGACAATTTTGATTTCTAGGTTCCAAAAACTAATTTTTTTAAACTAAAAAAATCGAACCAATTAAACCGAAAAACCGAATGTCCAACCCTATCCACGGTGGGCATCAAATGAAGGCAATGAAACGATATTTCTCTTAGGGGCGCATGGGTATCTCTTGGAGAGGAGAACAGAGGAGGTCAGTGTGTCCCCTCCACCTCGTCCGGCGGCGATAGCCATCAATGACATCCTCAATTGTGAGCTCGATGGTGAGCAGGGTGGAGACGGGCATCTCGGACACCCCTGACCTGAGGACGAAGAACCCATCTGAGGTGGCAAGTAATCACTTTATAGCTCCTGTGATCTCATTTTTTAAACAAAACTAGCACCATTCCGAGCGAACTTGCAAATCTAATCCCCTCACCGCGGAAGGTACCTACCGCACACGCTGGCCGCATCAGGTCCTCCCGTGCTCCCCTACCGCGGGAGGCCGCCTCTCGCACCACCCGGCCATGGCATGTTGTTGCTCCTGTACCCGCCATCGATGCTCCCGCTCATTGCGTTCTACGGCATGCCGGCTTGCTCCCGTACTGGCGCCTAGCAGGTGTGCTCACCAGCTGCCGCACTCCCTAAGCGTGGTAGGTGTCACCTAACATGCCTTCCGCGATGATAAAAGGGGCTAAATTTGCAATTTCGCTCGAGATGGTGCTAGTTTTGCAAAAAAAAAAAGAGGTTATAGGGGCTAGTAAAGTGATCTCTTCCTGGGGTGATTAGTGGTGCAAAGATGAACAACGACGGTTGAAACATAGAGAGAACGATGATGGTGCCTAAAAGGAAGGGAGAGTTTGCTGGCGATGAACCTAACATCTTTGAGGTAAGGAAGTGCATACATAGGCAAAGCCTCGTTCCAACAACTTAGGATACGGTGCACCTTGGTTGGAGAAGCTTCGGGGAGGGCTGGCAATAGGGAGGTGCCATGGTGTGGCGAAGGACTTTCGATGACATGGTGGCATTGTGGTGGCTTGAGGGGCCAAAAGGAGGGGAAAAGAGAGGGATAATTGGGCTGTAGAGTCGATACTGCAAGTGGGTCTAGTCCAAAACCTAGTACAATATATAACTCATAGTAAAATTATCAGTGTTAAGTGATAAGATATCGAATCTGATGCAAAGTAATAGAAAATTAGAAAGTGATCCAATGTAAAATTTAATAGAGTTATAAACATTGAGTGCATTTTTTATTTTGCAAAAAATTGCTACAGTTTTAAGCATAGTACATTTTAGAGCATAGTAAGCTTTGTTTTGTGTGCTTCCGATCGGTGAATTCTACCTGGACCCTGAAGCCATACGAGTAACTAGGGGCTGATCTGAACCGTTTAATCTAGAGCAGAGGGTCAGATCAGAACTCCAACCCGTGGAGCTTGTGGGCCACACTCACCGTAGCCTCGGGTTCTCGACTTCTCGCCTCGTCTGTAGCGTCAGGTGCAGCAGCTCTGCTCTGTCTGCTGCTCCCCCATTTAATACTCCAAAAAGAATTCATTGAAGAGGGACGAGCAGACCAGTAGCATAGCAATAAGGAAGGAGTACTAATTTACTACTGCTACTAACTTGCCAAGAAAAATGCAGCAAAAACTGGAGAAATACCAAGAAAATCCAGTCGACTGAAGGCGTCCCAACCAAAAGGCGGAATTTTTTAGCCAAGAAAGCAGCTTTCTTGCCACTCTCATGGCCCTCCTATTAGGCTGAGAGAGAGGGAGAGAGAGCATTGGTTGCTGTTGGCATGGTGGGGAGGAGGGAGAGGAGAGGAGCTGGAGCAATGGCGGGCGCGGCTTGGGCGTGGCTCCTCTTGTGCTCCTCTTGGACCCATCAGCAAGTCTTGGTGGCTGCAAGCACTGACGGGAATGATGGTGGGCTACCCGAGACCTTCCTTGTTTGGGATCACGTTATTTCCTTCGTTTTCAGAGTTCTTGGTTGCTGCTTCGTGTGCTTTCCTTCGACGGGCGCCATGGGTTTTGGTTAGGACAAGGCGGGATTCTGCTTTGCTGTTGCGTTGGGGTCATTGAGTTGTTTCGCTCTTTGCTTCTTTAAATGCTTCCACCCCCATCTGGGTCGTTGTTTGACTGGGGATTTTTGAGAGTTGTTCTTCTTCTCCTGCTGCAGTGCTGCTGCTGTTTGTTACTGTGTTTTTTAGCTAAATCTTGTGTTGTTAGGTCATTTGTTGCGAAGTTGGATTCCTTCTTTTTATTGTGGTTTTTGACAGATTTGGGAGGCAAAAGGATTTTGAGCGACCCCATATCTTCAGTTGATGTCAGCATACTTTACTCACCTTTATTGATTGATTTCATTTCGTTGATGGACAATTTGAGCAAGTACATGCATTAGATTCTTTGGGAAATTTTGCGTCTTTCACTTGTTCTCTCCGTCTTTTTTAGCCAAATATTGATGGAATTTTTAGTTGCTTACTTTCTGGTGCTCTTAATACAGTTTGGTTGGAGAAAAAGAGGATTTTTGCATATGAAAATGTACCTGGCACTGTGTTCTCAATTTTCTTTGATGATTGGATGGGAGGTTTCAATTTCAGTGAAGAAATGACAATTCTAGGAGCATGCGGTCCCTTTACTCCTCTGATGGCTTCCAACTTTGGATCCATCTCTGTTAAGTTTGTCAAAACCAGTAAAAATTGCCCAAGATGGATCTGTGATATTATTGCTCATCTTAAAGTAGATCAGTCTTACTATATCCGTGTGTGATTCATTTGTTTGGCCCTCATATAATGTGAATCTCTAGTGTGACTGGTCCAACTTTCCATTATAAGCAATCATAGTAACTGAAATTTATTCAGTGATCCTCATGCCTAGTGTAGTAATTCTTAGCTCTCTACCATGCAGTTTCCGTCCTCAACGCGCTATTCACCAGCATGAATTCGCCGGGACAGCTGCGGGGTTGGCAGGTGAACGGCGGCGACCCGTGCGGCCAATCATGGCAGGGCATCACTTGCTCTGGATCGGCAGTCACAGCAATGTGAGCTTCATATTCCATTGTATCCAATTTGTTGCTTCCTCTGATGTGTTTTCTTCTGCCTTGTTCTGTTAGTAAATTGCCGAGCTTGGGGCTCTCGGGGACATTAGCCTACAATATGAACACCATGAATTCGCTAGTTGAGCTGTGAGTCCAGTCATCCATTTCTTCAGTCTATTCTGTGTTTGGGAGTTCAGTTGGTAACTGACTTGTTAAAATCCAATGCAGCGACATGAGCCAAAATAATCTTGGTGGTGGCCAACAGATTCCATACAATCTTCCAAATAAGAAGCTTGAGCGGCTGTAAGTTTCTCAGGTGTATACTTTTTTTAAAAAAAATGTTCTGATGGTGTGGCTTCTTAGGTGATTTGTTTTCGTTTTTAGACGATCTAAGTGAATTCTTGATTTGCAGCAATCTGGCAGGAAACCAGTTCACTGGAAATTTGCCATACTCAATTTCCACTATTTCTGAACTTAAATATCTGTGAGTGTCTTTTGACCCAAAATTGAAAATTGAATTTGCCTCGAAATTCATATTGTGATGTAAGGGCTAATTGGATTCTTCTTCGTAAATACAGAAACCTTAATCATAACCAATTACAAGGAAATATCACTGACATCTTTTCCAACCTTTCAAGTTTAACAACAATGTGAGTACTTTTTAAAATATCATCCCGTGTGACCCTCAGTTTGCACCATAAATTCTTCTAGCTTTTTTTGGCATGCCCAATGTATCCTTGTTCTCACTATATTTCTTTGGAAATTGCTACAGTGATATGTCCTTCAATTCTCTTACTGGTGATCTACCACAAAGTTTTACTTCTTTGTCAAGCCTGAAAACTTTGTAAGAAAGAACTTTGAGGAATTTAGTTTGATCTTCTATACTTTATTGTTAATTGTTATGCCTAAAACCCATGTTATGTTCTTCTTAGGTATTTGCAGAACAATCAATTTACTGGCTCTATCAATGTCCTTGCTAATCTCCCCCTTGATGATTTGTAAGGAAATCAATTTGCATGGCATAAATAGTGTATCTTACATACTTCATACTGTATCTAATTTACGCCTTTTATTGCAGGAATGTTGTAAACAACCGCTTCACTGGCTGGATTCCTAATGAGCTAAAGAAGATAAATATTCTGCAGTAAGATTTATTTCAGTTTTTAGTTTCCTAGCATTGTGAAAGGTTGTATCTTGAACTAATGTTGTGGTTATGTATAGAACCGATGGCAATTCTTGGAGCACAGGCCCTGCACCACCTCCACCACCATTTACTGCTCCTCCACATTCACGCAACCATTGGAGAAGCCCAAGCCAACACTCCAATGGCAGTAAAAGCTCATCAAGTTCTGGTGGAAGCTCATCAACTGGGTTACATGCCGGAGCCACAGCTGGCATTATCGTAGCTTTACTGGTTATTGGAGCACTTGTTGCATTCTTCTTGATAAAGAGAAAACAACGCAAAGGTACAATGGAAGAGCATTTTGAACAGCGACAGCCATTCAATTCATTCCCTCCAAATGAAGTTAAAGGTCAGCATGCTCGAGCATGATATACCTTGACAGATGCTTTTATTTTAGTTAGTGACAACACATGTTCGGTTCTTCAAACACCACAGATATGAAGCCTATTCAAGCGTCTACCACAATAGAGGTGGAGCCCTTGCCTTCCCCTGCCACAGTTAGTCTGAAACCACCTCCCAAGATTGAGCGCAATCAGTCCTTTGATGACTATGACGATTTTGCAAACAAACCTGTTGTAAAGAAAAATAATGTGGCACCTGTAAAAGCAACTGTTTATTCAGTCGCAGATCTGCAGATGGCAACACATAGCTTCAACATGGACAACCTTGTTGGAGAGGGTACTTATGGACGTGTTTACAGGGCGCAATTCAATGATGGAAAGGTATGTATGATCAATACTTGTTGCTGATACATTGTACAAGATATAGTTATATAAAATTGTTTCTAGTGTTTGTGACGTCTTTGAATGTCTTAGTGCTTATTATATTTTGGTACTTGTTAAGAGAGGTGCTTCAATGCTTTTCTTTTTTACAGTTGCACAAATATTAAAGCATGAATGAAGGGTAGATGGTGATTACTTACCCCTTCGCTTGCTTTAAGATTTGTGCAACTTGTATTGAGAAGGAAAGCATTGAAGCACTGCTCGTTTGGTAATCATGCAGTGAAATTGCTTTCAAATGGAGTAGCTTTTCCTGCATAAACACACCTAAACGAAGTTAGCCTGTACAACCTTAAAAAATGAATTTCATTTCTTCCTAAAAAGAAAAATTAAACTTCAACCTCTTATTGTATAAATAAATTAATGTTGATGGCTCCCTAGGAATTCAGCATTCCTGCATTACTTTCTTTCTGTAATAGTGCATTACAAAATCACACTTCCTGTATTTCACATGATATATGGGACTTCTTTTTTTTACTTGAATTAGGTTCTAGCTGTGAAGAAACTAAGCAGTACTGCATTACCCAGCCAATCATCAGATGATTTCTATGAACTGGTGTCAAACATTTCAATGTTACACCATCCCAATCTAAATGAGCTTGTGGGCTACTGCATGGAACATGGACAACACTTGCTGGTTTACGATTTCTACAGGAATGGTTCGCTGCATGATATGCTCCACCTCCCAGATGAATACAGCAAGCCTCTCAGCTGGAATTCTCGTGTTAAGATTGCATTAGGCTCTGCACGTGCCCTAGAGTAAATGCGCTTTCTCTTATGCTTATTTTCTCAGTTTGATATGACTTGTGAAAGCTGGTTTGACTTGCCATTAAACACAGTGGAATTTGATAGCAAAATGATAATAGTATATGCTTCTGGCAGAATTATTGTTCCTGGCATGATCTCTACAATCTCTTTGGTGCATGAAACTTCGTTAGCACCTAATCATTTTTACTCTTTATATTACTTTCTATAGGTATCTTCATGAAATTTGTTCCCCATCAATCATGCACAAGAACTTTAAGTCATCCAATATTTTACTGGACACCGAGTTCAACCCTCACCTTTCAGATGCTGGACTGGCAAGCTTTGTTCCTGATGCTGAATTCCAGGTAAAGCTCAAGGCAGTTTTCTCCAATAAACATGTTTTAGAAGTACATATGGTAAAGAAACATCAGGGAATTAGTTATTTAACCATGAGCTATCCAAAATGTTGGTATATAGCCTATAAATAGTAATCATGGAAATACACAAGTGGGAAGTGACTGATCTAATGAGGCCGTCAAATTGCTCTGAAATGATTTACACCCACATATGGCTGACCAGTTCTGTTAATGTTCCTTCCAAATAAACCTCCGCAGGCTTCAGATCAGGGCTCTGGATATAGTGCCGCTGAGGTGGACATGACCGGCCAATATACCCTCAAGAGCGATGTCTACAGCTTTGGAGTTGTCATGCTGGAGCTTTTGACGGGCCGGAAGCCATTCGACAGGTATCACTATCATCACTGCTTGTCTGCACTGCCAAGTTGTTTATACATTTATTTGATGATTTGCAGTTCCGGCTACCTGACTATTTTATAACATCGTTGCAGCTCTAGAACCCGCACAGAGCAGTCACTTGTCCGGTGGGCGACTCCCCAGCTGCACGACATTGATGCATTGGACCGGATGGTTGATCCGGAACTTAAGGGTCTTTACCCTGCCAAGTCCCTCTCCCGTTTCGCCGATGTTATTGCTCTGTGTGTCCAGGTATAAACTTCACTCCTGTACATTGCAGTTTGCAGAACCTAACACATGCATATTAAACATCTGAATCATATCAAACCACAACCTCTACTTTTTTCAGCCTGAACCAGAATTCAGACCACCGATGGCTGAGGTGGTGCAAGCGCTGGTTCGGCTTGTTCAGAGGGCCAACATGACCAGGAGGATGATCGACGGCGAAGAGGCTTCTGGGCGACCAGATGGCCAGGACCAGGAATTCATGTAACACAATTGAAGCCGTAGATGTTCTGTTGGACCTCCGCCTTACTGCTTTGACTCTGTTTGTTTTGTTTCCCTAGCACCTAATGCAGAGAGAGAAAAAAAAGGGGAAAAAACAAAAGTTTCGAGTTTTTATCGGTACATAATCACAGGTTTTGTTTCGTATAATGAAATGCAAGTTATTGTTGTATGATTGTGCGCCATGCCTACTGAGTAATGACTAATGAGCATCTGAAAGACTTGACTGTGGTGACCTTGATCAAATTTGCGTTCGGATAGATTCCTGAGATTACTTTACTGGAATCTGTCCTCATAGAAAGTTTCCATATTTTATGATGTAAAACCTAAAGAAAAAAGCCGAACCATAATGCCAATGGGTAAATGATAGGACCAAATGGAATGGATTTTAAAATGTTAGTACGCAACCAAAAGGAAAATAGGAAATCACATTAACATAATGTAAACTTACGTGTGAATCCTGGTAGCCTGATACCCTAAAGCTAAAGCTTTTCTAGGAATGCACAGAAATGCTGCCTGCACATTAGCAGTTAGTATGACACTCACAAGGCACGTCCTTTTGATGCACCAAAATACAGAAAAAAAGCATGCAGAAAATCAAAATGCATGTGTCGTTCATGCACAATATTACCTTCCACGCGCCCTCTGACTTCCAGCTATGTGCTGTGTGCGACTCCCGCAAAACGATAGGTAGATTGGGCTTGATCGGTAAGAAAATCAAAATTCGTATAGCATACAATGATTTAGATATATAATACTTGCCTTTCTTCTTTTTATTAACGAACAGTCGAGAAAATCTTAAATCAGCCAATAGAACAATCATTTTTCTTTCAATTAGAAATTCCATCAATGAAATACCAATTACAGAAAAAAAAGCACACAGAGGATCAAAATGCATGAGTCGTTCGTGCACAATATTTACCTTCCTTTGGGCCATATATATGTATGTCAGTGTGACTGTAGACTTGGCATACTACTCTTTTTTCTTTTTCTTTTGAGAAATCTCTGTTTTGTAATTGTTATAGGTGTTGTGAACTTTGAGCTATCTATCAACACTGAAGAGACTGAATTATTGCATAGAAGTTACAACTACCAATTGAATCTGAGTCCTTATCATCCATTAATTTGAGATGTTGGAGCAAACCAACACAATGTGGCCAAAAGAGTGGTGATAAACTTGGATGTAATAGCAATTCGGGAGAGATCCTTGATCTCTCCTACTGTTACCTGTTAAATCAAAATTGCAGGAGAGATCAAGGATCTTATAGCCAACAAGCATGATAATTCAGCATTAGTTTTGACGGGTTCCTTTTGTTTTTTCTTTCTCTTGTTGATATGACTCTCTTTTTGTAGTCCTTCCTGTTATCTTCCTCTGAAAAAGAAGACTCAATTGTTCCAGGAGGCGTTCTCATGGGGTAAAGGTAGAGCAACAAGATCACGTTCATTTGGTCGGAAATTTCACTCTCTACCCTAACCATGTTCTTGTAATGTTCATGTTATGATACTTGCAAATTATGGTCACCGCCCCAAGGAAGAGGAGGGTCATGCACTGCACAGTCACACCCCATCATGATATGTACATATGCCCGCATAAGATCTTCCACTACTTAGCACACATAAAATTGACTGAGTCGGGACTCGAACTCATGACCTCAATTTGCGTGGGTGCAAGCTGTTAAAGTGCAAGTGCTTGATATTTCTTTTGTTGGGGGTAGTTAGATCTTAATGTAGGTTTTTCTTCTTATCATCAATAGGACGGCTTCGGCTTAGAAAAGATGTGACAAGAGTGACTGCCTATGTGGCAGAACTGATGAGGACATTACTACTACGGATATGATTACACCTGGTTGAACTAAGTCCAACACGTCATCCATGGGCCAAGAAGAAAGAGATATCAAATCTATCATGTTTTGGAATCTAATTCGGCATCCAGATACCAGCCTAAAGTAAAATGAGCATAACTTTTGCATACGGTGTCCGATTGGAGAGTTTTTGCACTTGATTGAAAGCTTACAACGAGACCTTTCCAATAGGTCTAGTACCAGCCCCAAATTCATCGTGGGTCAGCCGGAATCAACAAAAAAATGTACTAAAACACTGTTTTGAGCTGTTTCGGGCCTTGTAAGCGTGTGGGGGCCCAAGCCCAAGTTGTGTGCACTCCTCCTGGCTGCACACAACCCTAGGACGACCCTCTCACGTTCCTCTCTTTTATATACTCAGTAGCCGCCGCCTTAGACACTAGGGTTTTTGTTGAGCATAGTTTTAACCTACGGTCAAACTACATTGTCCACTAGACGTGTCAAACGATCGCCTATTGAGACTACTTCGTAGAACCTCACCTTTTGATCTATATTATCGTGAGCCTCAATTCTTATTTGCAATTTCAGATTGCTTTTACAATAGTTCTTGCTTGTTCTTCGGTTGCTTGCAGGAATTGAACCTTGTGTTTAGGTTGATCATGCCCATAGCAAGATCAATAACCCTCCGGAGTTGGTTTAGCGATTGCTAAGATGCATCGTCGTCATACGTTGTAGTCGGATCATCAAAGTCAGTTCCACCAAATCGATACTTATCGTTCTCATTGAAAGATCGAGACACAATCTTACATCAAGTGGTATCAGAGCGCCAGGTTGCTCGGTGAGAGATTGAGTACCTTAGATTAACTTTTGTTTTCTATCCTAACATGAAAATTACTCCACAAAAATTCAACCTTTAGATTTAATCTAGTATTTTAGTGAGTTTTGTTAGGTTTTAATCCATTAGAGTCTTTGATTTAGTTGCTGATCGTTTCTCCTTTGCGTAGCTTTTCTTTCAATCTGTCCATTACTTTGTTTTGTTCATGACTTTCGCATACGAGCTCAGATTCTAGTTTTCTTGCACTTTTTTGAAACCTGGGAATGAGTAATACAAAAATCTAGTTGGGCACGGACTCTAATTTCGTATCCAAGTCAGTTTAATCTGGACGTCAAAGTTGGTGAAGCAAGTTGTACTTCCAGTCCAGATCGGTTCGGTATTTTATCATAATTCTCACATTCGAACTCCGATTGAGAATTTTTTATACTTTCCTGAATCCTTGAAAAGTCCTCTACAAAAACGTTTTTGGGTGTCCTTTGTGATTCGGACTCTTTCAAATTGAATTTGATTCGGATTTGGTTAGATCGACTGAATTTAGGTCAAATCTGTGTACCTCGGTGTTTTGGCTATAACTTCTAAATACAAGCTCCAAATTGTGTATTCGTATACTTGTTTTAAAGAATAGAATATTGCCTTCAATTTGTTACATTGTATGTAAACTAGATTCGGTCATTTTCATACTTTAATTGTGGTGACAATTTTGCTGCACTGTTCTGACCGAATTTGGGTTTCTTGCTTCAATTCGTGTTTTAGCTTTGTTCCTTGGAGTTGGTTGAGTCCAGTAGCATCCACAAACCATAAACCCTAAAAATATCAGTACACATACCTTTTGGGAACCGATTCATCCTTTGCGAATACTTCGATCTCAATTGAGACTAACTATTTGATATTGCTTAGGACTACTCTACTTGATACATTGCATAATCCTGAATTACCATATGTGACAGCAAGTTAGAGATTTCAAAACTTTGCTCATACTAGTGTTGGTTGAAAGTTACTTAAAGAAAGAAAAGAGAAAGAAAGAGCCAAAAAGGCAAAAAAAAAAGAAAAAAAGAAAAGAAAACAAATTAGTGGCCGGCAGCACTACATTGAGCAAAACCCTAATTTTTGTTCATTACTTTTATTTTGTGCAATTGTATTAATTAGTGAATCTTATGTCCTTTTACCTTTTCTGAAGCAATCGATCGACCGACTGACTAAAGGAAAAAAGGGAGGAGGATTGATCGGGCGAAAGGGAAAAAAGAGGGATTGGTTGTTAGGATTGTTTTTTTACGTGTATCATTGGTACTACGTTTGTGTTTTGTGTTGACGCTGATACTTGAAGGATTGCTGTGATCGTGAAGATACGCGCAGCATAGGTTGGTGATTAGTATTGCTCTAGTTGTTCAGATGAGATGATTCTGGAGGAGATTGAGGCTGTTAGGAAGCAGGAGGAGGAAGTCGCAATAAACGACCGAAGAAAAGAAGAAGGCAATTGTTGAGTCAACTTCCTCGTTGGTCACACAAGGTCATATGAGAAGTATATTACAGGACATTTTAGCGATAGCTATGATTGGCCTACGGGTTGGTATAGGATCATCCGAACTGAAACTAGAGCTAATGCCGAATGATGTTAAGTTGGAAGGGAACAAGAATTACATGAGTTAGTCTCAAAGGGCTCAGCTAATTCTGAGGACGAAGGGGGTGGAGCATTACTTACAAGAGACTAGTGTTGAGCCTGTAGACAAGGCAAGCATAGACCGGAGGATGTAGAACACCACCAACTCTGTGGTGGTGGCTTGGTTGCTGACTTCAATGTCTCCATCAATCGCTTGTATGATGCAGATGATGCAGAATGCAACAGAGATAAGATATGGAAGACGCTGAGCAACATGTACTCTAGAGTGGGCAATGTGATGATGATGGTGGAAGTTCAGGGCAAGGTGGAGATTCTGAAACAGGAAGAGAAGGCTGTCCAGAAGTATGCTAATGAGTTGCAATAGATATGGGCAGAATTGGATCACTATGATCCACTACAATTAGCATGTGCTGGTGATATTGAGGTAGGTAGATTGTGGTTGCAATGCATGCGGGTCACACACTTCCTGAAGGGGATGAATCTAGAATTTGAGAGTAGAAGAACTGCCATGTTTCACTTGACAAACCTACCTACTATGGAGGAGGCAATATCCGCTATGGTGCAGGAGGAAGTTCGACTGTGAGTAATGGGTGGTAACAACCTAGTCAGATCTACCTACGTCGTACCTGATGATTGGGAGTACTACAACTATAGGGTAAAAGGATATCTGAGTCGTTCATGTCCTGTCCCACGGTATGGGGGAGGCTAAGGTGGAGAGCATGTTGGTCATGGTTATCATGGAGGCCGAGGAGGAGATTGGGGTCGTGGAGGTTGAGGTAGGGGCAGGGGTGGCCCCAAAGCCAATATGTCTATGGTAGAAGAAAGTATATCTGTCACTCTAACATACGGGCATGCTATGCAGTGGGAACAATGGTAGAAGGGCAAAGCATTAGAATCTTCTCACGATTCTACGATAGCATCTACCACCTCCTTTGGTAACATTGCCAACTACACCCACATGGGCGAAGGTACTTAGGCACAAGCACTTGCATCCACATATAAGCATCTTCATATTGATTGGATCATAGATTCAGGAGCATCTAAGCATGTCACAGGTTTTCCCGAGGCATTTGCATCCTACATTCCATATACACACTCTGAAACTATTCAGATAGCTGATGGAACCTCTTAGCTTATTCAGGGAATAGGGTATGTAGAGTGCACACCATCCATTGATTTATCCTCTATCTTAGATGTTTCATCCTTTCTGGTTAATCTCCTTTCAGTAAGTTTCATCATCGACCAATTCAAATGCACTGGTTTATTTGATGAGGATTCTTGTGTGTTCTAGGAGAAGAGAACTGGAAAGAGAATTAGGACTGGAATCAGGCGTAATGGACTATGCTATGTTGATCAGGTGGATACAGCATTGACCGTGGCTGCAAGAGGAGTTGAGGAAGAGGTTTTATTGTATCACCGTCGTTTGGGACATTCTTCATTTGAGAGTTTGAGTCTGATATACCATGAGTTGTTTAATAAAGTTGATAAGAGTAAACTTGTGTGTGATGCTTGTGAGTTTGGAAAGCACACACGATCTACTTATAGTAGTATTGGTCTTTGGAGTTATGAACCTTTTTATATTAATATATTCTGATGTATGGGGTCCATGCTCGGTTACCTCTATGAGTGGTTTTAAGTGGTTTGTCACATTCATTGATTGCTATACTCGTATGACTTGGATCTATATGATGAAGCAAAAGAGTGAGGTCATTCAATGTTTCAAGGAGTTCCATCGGTTGGTGGAAACTCAATTTGATGCGAAGGTTCAAATTCTTCGAATAAACAATGGAACTAAGTATGTCAATAATGAGTTTGCGGCATATCTTTCAGAGAGTGAGATACTTCATCAAACCACTTGTCTAGGAACCCCACATCAGAATGGAGTGGCTGAGAGGAAGAATCGACATTTGTTAGAGGTAGCACATTCACTCATATTTCACATGAATGTGCTGAAGAGATTATGGAGTGAGACAGTGATGACGACTGCATATATTATCAATCGCATACCGTCTCGAATAGTTGGGATGAAGTCTCCCACTAAACTTCTTTTGGGTCAATGAGAGTTCAAGGTTCCTCCTACGGTGTTTGGTTATGTGTTCTTTGTACGGGATCATCGGCCAATGGTCGAAAAGCTGGATCCTCAGGTTGTGAAGTGTCTTCATAGGATATTCATCTAGTTAGAAGGGACATAAGTGCTAGAACCCAATAGAAAGAAATTTTTTGTGAGTATGGATGTGACTTTTCGGGAGTTCGAGCCATACTACACGAGTAGTGGTGATCTTGATCAATTCTTAGAGGAATTCTCTCTTGTCACCAAGGGTGCTAGTCGAGAGTGGGAGAACAAAGATAGTGGGAGTGATAACTGAGAAACAGAAGTTGTTATTATGGGGGCAATTCTGTGTCCCTCTCTGAGTCAGGATAAAAAATGTGCAAGTGATGTGACAGCCCTAGAAGAATTAAAGGTATATCAGAGAACATGCTTCCGAAAATAGGGAAGAAACAGCCGTCGACACCTGAGCAAGTTCTACCAAAGGTAGTAGAGGAACAAGGGAGATAGGCGTGAGACAACAGCTGTCATCAGTTTTATTAAAAGAACCACAACCTGAACAACTAGCTAGTCTAGATGATTCAGTCCTAGTCACAAATCTCTACTCAAGTCTCTCTACATCAAGTTCCTTGCCTCCCCTTAGAGCAAGTGGTAATGTCCCTTCTGACTCCTCTCATTTAGAGTTACCTCTTGCACAACATAAGATAGTTAGATCCAATGCTGGAAAGCCACCACCGTGGTATGGCTTTGAACATGACACTGCAAATTTCATCTCATACTATTCCCATATCTCTCCTACATACAAAGCATTCATTGCATCTCTCTAGCAGTGATTATTCTGAAGGATTGGTGGGTTGCTAAGTAGGATCCTAAATGGAAGGATGCTATGAAAGAAGAGCTTGGTGCACATCAGAAGAACAAGACATGGAATCTTGTTCCACTTCCAACAGGAAAGAAAGCAGTGGGTTGCAAATTGGTCTTTATGGTGAAACAAACACCTGAAGGAAAGGTGGATAGATACAAGGCAAGGTTGGTTGCAAAAGGTTATAGTCAGATATATGGAATAGACTATGATGAGACTTTTGCACCAGTGGCAAAGATGAGTAGATGAAGAACATTGATTTCTTGTGCTATTGTTTTTGGGTGGCCTCATCATCAGTTGGATGTAAAGAATGCATTTCTTCACATAGATTTACAAGAGGAGGTATATATGGAGATAGCTCTTGGCTCTGAGAACAAGCAAACCATCGGGAAGGTGTGTAAGTTTTAAAATCTTTATATGGTCTAAAGCAGTCTCCACGAGCGTGGTTTGATAGATTTAGGTGTGCAGTTTGTGGCATGGGCTATTCCCAGTGTAATGGAGATCATACGGAGTTTTACAAGCATAGAGGATCACATATCACCAAACTAGCAGTCTATGTTGATGATATTGTGATAAGCAGAGATGATAGTGAAGAAATCCAGTGCTTGAAGGAGAGACTAGGAGAAGAATTTGAGGTAAGGATCTTAGACCCCTTCAGTATTTCTTTGGAATTGAGATTACTCAGTCTCCGAAAGGGATAGTTCTGTCTCAAAGGAAGTATGTTGATCTTTGGATGGCATACATCATGGCTATATTTAGATGACATACACTATCTTAATGCATGTTGATCTTTGGATGGCATACACCATACCCATATTCGGATGGCATATGCTAAATATTAATTTTCTACTAGTTGGCTAGCTCTTAATTCCCTAATCATATATACATATACATCCTGTGTTGGAGACATCAATATGAGAGTACGCATGTATATATATATATATATATTATGGTTCAATAGCTCTTTTTACTTTTTACATATATATATATATGGTTCATATGGTAATGGTTAGTAGTCTCATATGGTAATATGTCTTTCCTAGTTCTTCAGTGCATACAATATCTTGATGTTGATCTTTGGATGTCATACACCACGGCCATATTCGGATGGCATACACTATCTTGATGCTTGTTGATCTTTAGATGGCATACACCATAGCCATATTCGGATGGCATGTGTTAAATATTAATTTGCTACTGGCTGGCTAGCTCTTAATTTCATAATAATATATACATATACATCCTGTGTTGGAGACATCAATATAAGAGTACGCAGCTCATTTTTACATTTTACATATATATGGTTCATATGGTAATGGTTAGTAGTCTCATATGGTAATTTATCTTCACTAGTTCTTCAGTGCATACACTATTTTGATGTTGATCTTTGGATAGCATACACCATGGTCATATTGGGATGGCATACACCATAGCCATATTTGGATGGCATGTGGTAAATATTAATTTGCTACAGATGTTTCTCCCCTCGAGCCCTTGTGCCACATGGATGTTTCTCCCCTAGATGTACATATTGTTGCTCAATGATGCTATGGGTCTATTGATGAACTAAAACAATGAAAGTGGCAAATGTGGCCTTGAACTATAGAGTTGCTTCCTGTTAATGGAAGAAAGTATTGCTTTTATTTTACTGTCTTTGAGCTTGAGGATGTTATGGTAGAAAGAAGACAGATAACCTGTTCTTAGAACTTCTAATCTTTCTATGATCATGTCATATTTTATTTTATAAGATCTATTTGACCATTACCTTGATCTTTCTCTCATCATGTCATAAATAGTGAAATTAACTTTAAATACTTTATGGTGCATAATTTAGAAATGTAAGAGTTCAAGGCCTTATTTGCTTAGTTAATTATCTAGTTCAATTTTGATTATATGACCCTCGTGTAGTGGAGGTAAGAGATTAGCCTCTAGCAGCCCTACACCTTGTGGCGAGGAGGCTGAAGTTCTAACCTTTAGTAGCCCAACATCTAAGAGCACTATATCATACAATTACTCATCAATCTGTTAAGTAGACATGATTCAATGTCAAGTCAACATAATAATTATGAATTTCTTTATCCTTTCGATTATGTCATTTATGCAAGCTTTGAATTGTGCACATTATATTTCGAAAACATCTAGATGTTTAACTTATATCGTAGTTCATCATATATACATTATATGTCCCAGTGACTGCAAATTACATATATATATAAAATAGAGCCTACAAACAAGATAGATGATATGAAAAAGCTATTGGATGCTAAACAAAAACTTGAGGTGGAAATACAGCAACTGAATGGAAAGTCTAAGTTAACAGAAAAGATTTATGAGATGAAATAAAAACTGAAAGACATAGATGTCAAATTGCAAGATATTGATTCTCTTAACAAGGCACTCATCATTAAGGAGCACAGAGCGAATGCAGAGTAGGAAGAAGTCAAAGCTAAGCTTATTGAGGTAATATTAAGGTTTCTAGTATTTAATTTGACATGGTTACTAACAATATACAAGACACCATTTTCACAGTAACATGATCGCTTTCCTAGGGATTGAGAGATATGACTGGAAGTCAATCGGTTGTTGGTGTCAAACAAGTGGCACTATACTGGAGCTGTAGAACTTTTGAGAGATCCGAAAAGCTTCTATTGCAGAAGCTATGGCGCATATGATGGGAGACATGGAAAAACCCTAAGTTCTCCTTGTTTTGATCTATGAACTAATTAATGTTGTTTCTCAATGTATATATGCTTGTTGATATTTGTGGTATCATATCTTGTATTGTCACTGTAATATCCGGCCCGTTAATGTGAAGGCCCATGTGGAGCGGTGGTGGGATTAGTCCCACATTACTTACACAAAGTGAGTTGTAGTAGTATATAATGCCTGTTGGGTCCAAACATAGCACCTTCGGGTTAACCCTTTTACACGAAGCGAGGACAAAAGTGTAAGTAGAGTGCTATGCTTGCGTAGGCCTGCCCCATGGTGGGCTGGGCTTTGAGCGAATTTGGGCCAGGGTGTTACATATGGCATCAGAGCATCAATCTTCGCTGCACGGGTGCATGTGGGACAGGGGCGCTAGCATATGGCGCATGGCGCATGTGGGCCCAGAGTGGCCACATGGCATGGCATATGTGCTGGCACTGGACGCACGATCGTGTACCGAGGGGTGGTTCTAGGTATCTGCTGTGTATTCGGTGTACTGCCGAGGGCGTCAGCCCTTAAGGGATGGTGAGTGTAATACCCCGACCCGTTAATGTGAAGGCCCATGTGGCTCATGTGGAGCGGTGGTGGGATTAGTCCCACATTACTTGCAAAAAGTGAGTTGTAGTAGCATATAATGCCTGTTGGTTCCAAATATAGTACCTCTGGGTTAACCCTTTTACACGAAGTGAGGACGAAA
Source organism: Otatea glauca (assembly GCA_036346275.1). Taxonomy (NCBI): domain Eukaryota; kingdom Viridiplantae; phylum Streptophyta; class Magnoliopsida; order Poales; family Poaceae; genus Otatea; species Otatea glauca. The sequence continues at coordinate 21,210,546 of CM070730.1, read as the reverse complement.
GTGTAAGTGGGGTGCTATGCATGCATAGGTCCGCCCGACGGTAGGCTGGACTTTGAGCTAATTTGGGCCAGGGTGTTACACTTTGTTTGACCATCTTATTCATACTCTCGCTTCTTTACGTCGATGTCATCATGCTGCAATATATTTCTTTGAAGTATAATGATATCCAACTTCTTCGTAGCCATAGAGCCTTCTAATACAGTTCACGTCTTTGAGGCCATGGTCCGACACTATATCTTCCCATACTTTTTCGAATTCAGCAGGTGTTAGTGGATGATTTATTACGGAAACTAAACGTTATTTCAATCTGTTGTGTTGAAGTTTGTTCAAAATATCTTTGTACTTTTTAAGAATATGCCATTTGTAAAGCCTATGATTCGTGTCGGGGAAGACGCGAGGTATCGCAACCACCATGGTGGGATCTTGATCTATTGTTTTTACATCCACAACATATGGTTAATTGTGAAATGATTGATAGTAAATTTCAAAAATTCAAGATGAATGGGGTCCTTCCCATCCATGCAAGTTTTTGACATTCTGAAAAGCCACTCGAATGGTTCGGCCTTCTTGTCCCGAAGTACCGCAATGCCGAAGATGATGTTCTGCAGATGATTATTGGAGCCAACGAACATTGCGAGGGGCATGTTGTATACGTTTGTCTTGTATGTGGTGTTGAACGTGATAACGTCGCCGAAATCAATATACTCAGCATGACAGCTTGCATGGCTCCAGATCACATTTCTGACTAAATTGTTTTCATCAACTTGTATGTCGTAGTAGAATTCTTTGTTCTGAGCACGACACTCCTTGAAAAAAGTAATTAATTTGCTAACATCATCACTCCTATCAGCTCACATGTTAGCTGCCTTCTTGTGAAATAAATTAATTTTATAGCGTTAGAGTAGTAATTAAATCGATAGTAATATATCAATGGGATACTAGTAAATTCTTTTCCAATATATGGCACAAACTTGTTTTGAATGCGTCGATCAGTGAACAGTATGTTTCGTCAATTTCTATGTATGTCCGACAGCATGTTCATCATCGCTTCATGAGGTACATAGCCTTTTTGCATGGTGTTGATGAACTCCATCAGAGAAGGATCAAAATTCTTATGAACATGCATGAAAGTCACTATGGACAGTGATCTGCACAGGGGATGGTTGTGCTCCAAGATAACCCATTCTATATGAACTGATTCGTCACTTAAGTCCTTAGGTTTTATAAAGGCCCGCAACCTATTCTCTTAAAAGTTTTGTTACATTTGCTTTCTTTACCTGGCATGTAGTATAGATATTTTCCTTTATTAAAGTAGCACAGTTCTCTTACTATCTTTTGTCCTATTTTTCCTGACACTGAAACCAGTGTGCCATGCATAACGTCAGTAGAAATTGTATGCTTCATTCTCATTATCAAAACATTGGTATAGTTACGAAACCATATAGTCAGGGACTTCTGGACCCTTTTATAGTAATAATGTTCAATACGTACAGTAAAAACTTAACAAAGTAGCAATAATTACTCAGGTAATAATTTACTTACGTGAATGTATGTCCTGTTGTTAACCGGAGTTCCCAAATCGGATGTACATATCGACGGCGGTGGTGTTATTTCTGACGTGTGTAGAAGAGGATCCCAGAAAGAGGAAGGACTTTCAGCCAATGGTATATCATCAACCACTACTGCTGGTTGTTGCAGCGATGATACTTTTGATCAGTGCTTGCTGATCAAATGACTCCAATCCATCAGATAGTAAAATGAATAGGTCGTTTGCTTGTTTGCTGAAGAAATAAACAGGCGAAGTTAGCAACTGATGAGACGATAGGATTTAGATTTTTTCCTGAATTTTTTCACATGATTGCTCGCAAGATAATCTGTGCAGTACACTTTAGACGTAATTTGATTTTAATATTTTATTGTGGAAGTTAAGGACCATTCATTACATGCGTATAGGTTGTAGAAGATTATGAGTCTTATAAAGTACCATCACATTTATGTCACTAGTTATTTCTATTAAATATTGTAAAAAGATTAATAAAATGATAGTTTATATATAGTAATTAGTTTTATTATAGATAGTAAAATCAATAATGGTCATTTTCATCGTTCGTAATGCAGTGCCAAAGGATCGTCAGGGAAATATCTTTTTTTTCATAGAGATACGGTATATTTTACTATATGTTTCTTCTTTATTTTAGCCATATCTTTTTATTGGTAGCTCAGATTTGCAAATGGTTGTCACCAGTAGCTTACTGACGATGAGAGGAATAAAATGATATAAGTCTCACTATTAGACAATAAGTTTACTGACTGGTAACAGAAAATACTATATATATAACATGAAATTGCTATGTATGCAACATAAAACTACTACATCTACAGCATATTCTGCACAGGTTAGTTATTCGGTAGTAAAGTCCAAAAAAACTATATGTACAAGTTCTAAAAAATTCTCAAAAATTACCATAGGTAGGGAATATGGGTTTCTACAGCCATGTAAAATTTGAATATCAAACTCAGTCACATTTGAAAGATATGAAAAATGACACATTTACTATTCATCATAGATTAGCGCTTATCAATTTTATATCTTTCAAATGTGATTGAGTTTGGTATTCAAATTTTACAGAGACGTAGAAGCTCATATGCCCTACTTATGGTAAGTTTTTGAGAACTTTTTAAAATGTGTACATATGGTTTTCATTAATAAGAATTTAGTTCTATTTGCCGGACCTGCAGTAAAAAGTTTGAAAAATTCTCATAAAAATTACCACACGTAAGGGAGGTGAGCTTCTACAAACCTATAAAATTTGAAGACCAAACTCAATCGGATTTGAGAGATATGAAAATAACAAAGTTTCAAACAGCAGTATATACTATGTTTTACTATCAAAAAAATAATATTTTACTCTGAAAAATTCAAAAAAAATTACCACACGTAGGGGAGATGATATTCTACAACCCTGTCAAATTTGAAGACCAAACTTAATCATCTTTGAGAGATATAAAAATAACAAAGTGTTAAACAGCAACCTATACTACCTTTTACTGTGAAAAAACTATATTTTACTGTCTATTACTCAATATATTACTATGTCGCGTACACATCAATCTTATAGTGTAAAACCTATGAAAATCATATGTACAAGTTTTCAAAAAATCTCAAAAAATTACTATATGTAGGGTAGGTGAGTTTCTACAGCCTTGCAAAATTTGAAGACCAAACTCAATCGCATTTGAAAGATATGAAATTTACGAAGCACTAAACAGTGAAAAATCACTAGTCTACTGAATTTGTCTTTTTCATATCTTTCAGCTGATAATGATTTTGGTTTTAAAATTTTACAAGGTTGTATAATCTCACCTCTCCTATCTTTAGTAATTTCTTGAGAATTTTTTAAAACATGTACATATGGTTTTCATTAATAAGAATTTAGTTCTATTTGTCGGATCTGCAGTAAAAAGTTTAAAAAAAATTCTCAAAACATTATCACATGTAGGAGAGGTGAGCTTATACAAACTTATAAAATTTGAAGACCAAACTCAATCAGATTTGAGAGATATGAAAATAACAAAGTGCCAAACAGCAGCATATACTATGTTTTACTGTAAAAAACTAACATTTTACTCTGAAAAATTCTAAAACAATTACCACACGTAGGGGAGATGATATTGAACAACCCTTTAAAATTTAAAGACTAAACTCAATCAAATTTGAGAGATAAAAAAATAACAAAGTACTAAATAGCAACCTATACTACCTTATATTGTCAAGAAAACTACATTTTACTGTCTATACTAAATGTGTTACTATATGCTGTGGTATAAAACCTATAAAAATCATATATACAAGTTTTCAAAAAATTACCATATGTAGGGTATGTGAGTTTATACTACCATGCAAAATTTGAAGACCAAAATCAATCGCGTTTGAATGATATGAAATTGACAAAGCACTAAACAGTGAAAAATCACTAGTATACCGAATTTTTCTTTTTTGTATATTTTAGCTGATATTGATTTTGGTCTTCAAATTTTATAGGGTTATATAATCTCACCTCCCATATCTATATTAAGTTTTTGAGAATTTTGTAAGACATGTACATATGGTTTTCATAAATAAGAATTTAGTTCTGTTAGACGGACCTTCAATAAAAAGTTTGAAAAATTCTCAAAAAAATACCACACGCAGGGGAGGTGAGATTCTACAATCCTATAAATTTTTATGACCAAACTCAATCGGATTTAAGAGATATGAAAATAATAATGTGCCAAACAGCAGCATATACTATGTTTTACTGTCAGAAAAATAATATTTTATTCTAAAAAATTAACACACGTAGGAGAGATGATATTCTACGACCCTGTAAAATTTGAAGACCAAAATCAATCGGATTTGAGAGATATGAAAATAACAAAGTGCCAAACAGCATCACATACTATCTTTTACTGTAAAAAAAATAACATTTTACTTCCTTTTACTCAAGATGTTACTATATCCTGTGTGAAGTTGTTGTTTAATACCTTGTTTTAGTATGGTAACATCTGGTGTTATAGCTCGTAGCATATCATTTGTTTGTATAGTAAAAGGCAACATATCCAATATTTTCTAAAGTTCATGAAAAGCACATGTACATATTTTGAAAAAATCTCAAAAAATTGCTATATGTAGAGGATGTGAGATTCTACAATTTTAAAAAATTTGAAGACCAAAATCATTCTCATTTAAAAGTTATTGCTAAATAAAAAAAGAGACAGATTCTTGTACAAACAAAAAGTGGCATTTATTAGTCATTTACTAGTTAGAATTAGTACATTGGACAAACGCGCTAAATTATTTCTTGCTAATTAATGCTACGAAGTGGGCTCGGTCAGTATGGAAAACTGTCTAGCGTTTAGAATAAGCTATTCTACACATAGATGTAGAATAGTACATCTCTCTCTATATATATGTATACATATGTATATATCTCTACTGCTTCTAATTAGGAGTTGGTGGCAGCGGTCCGTTCTCCTCTAGAGTATCTGATTTGTTGGATCTGATGTGAACGGTTGAGATAGAAGAGGATTTAATCATATCTTAGATGGAAGGATTTTATCATACCTTTTTTGAATAGAAATATTATTTTAACATATCTCTATTCACATGTTCTTACTATGGAAGGATGTTATTCATATATATCTTATAAATGGAAGGATTTTCTCATCATGTCCTGTATGGATAGAAGGATATACTCACTATATCTCATAATACGGGAATTCCATCTCATCATATCTGGAAAATGCATAGATTAAAAAGAAAGAATCACGCAACTAAATCACGTGCCAATCACGAAGATGTCGGGGAGACATGGCTTCCATCCGCCTGCGTACGCTGCCTTCTGTTTTTATCTACTCCCTATTAGAAGACACCCACTCTCATCTCCAAGAGGACAGGCCGGTCGATAGTGGAGACACACGCAGGAAGATAAGAGAAAAGAAAGGCTGCGTGCAAGAAGCAGGAAGATTTTCTGCAATAGGAAGGCAATAACTTTCTCCTTCTTCAATGGTAAGGATTGATATCTCTCTACTAATTCTAATAAGAGTTGGTGGCGATCGTCCGTTCTCCTACAAAATATTTGATTCGTTGGATCTAACATGAACGATTGAGATGGAAGAGGATTTAACCCCGATAGTCAAATCTCTTCGGAGGAACAAACTTTTCCTACTATTGAAATATAACTAAAGTTAGTGTTCTTTGCAAATAAATTTTTTATCGCAAATTGAGTTTTCGTTGCAACGCACGGGCACATGACTAGTACATATATATATGTATATATACGTATGTATACATATGTATATATATACGTATACATATGTATACATACGTATATATACGTATACGTACTTACGTATACGTACGTATGTATATATATACATGTATATATATACATACGGAAGCGCTAATATGCGCTTACGCGCAGATTATTTATTCTACGCTTCGGTCGGAGAAGTATAAGCAAATCGTTTCACGTACGCTTGGGTGACGCGTGTTGGTTAAGCCAATCACGTACGCAGCCAGTGCAACTAGTTGATGCTTTTCTTGTTTGTACGTGAAACTTTCTTTCATTGATTTAGCCATAATTTTTCACTAGCAGCTTCGATTCACGAACAGATTTCACCAGTAACTTACTGATGACAAGAAGAACATCATGATATAGGTCTCGCTAATAAACGCCGTATAAATCAGATTTTACTGCCAAAATGAAAATCAATTTACTTATGTCTGATAGTAAAAAATTATATACATGGATAGTAAAATATATACTAACATTGCAAGAGGGTTCAACAGTAAGTGGCTAATCAACTAGTAAATGCATTTCCTTATTTGTACATGAATCTGTTTTCTCTTTGTTTTAGCCATAACTTTTTATTTGCAGCTTTGATTCACAAACGGTTTTCACTAGTAACTTACTGACAATGAAAGGAACAGAATGATATAACTCTTGCCAATAAACACCATATGAATCAGGTTTTACTACCAAATGAACTTCAATTTACTGAATGTGTTGTTTGATTTTACTACTGCACAGACTACACATGCTGCTAACCATCTCGGATGGTAATAAAATCTATATATACGAATAGTAAATTAGAGTGCATCTGACTCTAATTTTAGAGTAAATCTATCAAATGGCTATAATACGCTGCGATGAGATTTGGCCTGTATTTCTTTTTTTAAGAAAATTACTACAGAGATTAGGAAAGCACAAGAGATGAATCGGTAGCTACAGAGACGGATTGTTTTATGCCGTAGTGTGAGTCGTTTGGATAGATCATCGCAAATTCATAGCATGACCCAAGATAATGCTACTACTATTTGAGGAAGAATTTTCTCAGCAAACGCAGTGTATTTCTTTGTTTAAACTTATTTCCATACATGAAAAAATACGTATAAACCATGTCTTAGTTTGCACAAACAAATGCTTCTGCCCAAAGTCCAAACTGGCAACTGTAGTCTCACTAAATATGCTTTCTGAAGTGACATGAATCAGATCAGAGCAGTCATGCGCACCGAATCCAAATAGCCTCAAGCAAACACCTCCATTCAACTTATTAGCAGTACTAAATGAATCGACGTTACCACGGATCCGGTAGCCCTCGTCCACCAGCTGCTTCCTCATCGCCGACTAGAACACCACCGAGGTATGCCCCTGGTAACCCATGCTCCTGCACGGCATGCATGCACATGATCAAATCGAATCACACAGCACATCATAGCACACGTCGATTTGACTACAATTTACTGGTTACATATTTATATTTTACCACTGAATTTGACCGTGGCGTATTATAGCCATGTGGTGGATTTACTTCAAAATTACTACCAAATGCACTCTAATGTACTGTCTGTATATATAGATTTTACTATACTGGTAGATGGTTCAGCAGCCTCTGGATTGTGTATAATAGTAAAATCCTACAACACATCCAGTAAGTTGGTGTTCATTTAGCAGTAAAATTTTATTTATGTGACATTTATTAGTGTATGATTATAACTACCAGTACCGTGAGATTCGACGGGAAAATATATAGACATAACCAGTGCAAAATCTAAATTATAGACCAGCTGATGAGTAGACAGCACTCATTATGGAAGAGCTTGACCTTAACAACTTGGGCTACACTGAGGTTTGTCCAATTTCGCTCATCAAAATAACAGCTAGTACACAAGCTATATCCTAACTTCACTGAACAATTAACAACTCATGGACTTGGAGGCACTCTTGCTGCAGTCACCATCTGAAGCTGCTGCAAGATCAACGACCACCCACAACTCCAAACTTAGCAAAGCTCTTAGCATGAAGCTTGCATCTAGCAAGGACATGAGTCCACTTCACCATTACTGGCAGGAATTATTGTACTTCCTTGAGGAGAATTGAAAGCGCATTTGGGTTATGACTCTCTGGCTCATCTGCATTGCCCTTTTCATTTGGAAGTTCATCCAGTACCGTAATCGAGCTGTATTTCACATCATGGGTTATTGTGCCACCACTGCAAAGGGTGCTGCAGAGACCCTCAAATTCAATAGGGCTCTGGTGTAGGATCAAGGATAACCGACTAGAGGGGGGTGAATAGGAGGTTTCTAAATTTTTCAACACAATTTAGAAATTACAAATGATACTACGAAATTGAGATACAAATATGAAGAACACACTAAAGCTCTAGCAATTTCTTAAGATGCTATGTCAAACCAAGTGAAGCAAATAGACTTGTAAGCACAAAGACTATGAAGAGTATAGTATTAATGAAATGGATTCTCAACAAACAAAAATACCAAACACAAATAAATAAGAGACAAGGAATTTAACCCGTGGTCTCGGAGACTTGCCGGTCTCCCATACTTCACGTTGAGGTGACTTGAACCATGTCAAGCCGGCTCCACTCGCTTGAGCTTTCCTCGTTCACTAAGGTAGTTCTTCCCCGCTCCGGGTAGGCGAACTCCGGCCTTTACAACTTGGCGGGGCTTCTCACAATCTCCGTTGAGAAGCTCACCGCGCACGATCGCCACCAAGCCGTCTAGGAGGCGACAACCTCCAAGAGTAATAAACCTTGATGCTAGCTTGAGGTCGAATGTCGGTGTCTAAAGGCTCAAACACTAAATGCAACACTCAATCTTACTTCTCACACTCACAAATAGAAATTGAATGCACACAAGAGTGGAGAACACTTGCTAGAGCTCAAATATCATCAATGAGGACCAAGAGTTACTCTAGAATGCAGGTGGGGAGGTATTTATAGCATCCACCAAACTTTCTAGCCGTTGGAGCTCGAAGTCTGCAGAAAACTGTTTTTCCGGTGCTACCGCCCATGTAGGACCGGTAGCACCGGACTCCTCTTCAACGGCTAGAACAGTGCATTTAATGCACTTGCCAGAGACCGTTACAGGGGGTCCGGTGCTACCGCCCAACTAGAGCCGGTAGCACCGGTCTCCATTTCATTTTTTTCTTCAAAAAAACACTTCTCTGGAATTATAGCACCGGGCTTAGGACTGGTGCTACCGTAGATCCGGTAGCACCGGGATACAATGGTCGGTAGTACCGAGCTCCCAAATGCTCAGAAAATGTGCTTCTCTGGAATTTTTACACTGGGTGGTGGTCCGGTGCTACCGATAGTCCGGTAGCACCGGCCTACCATGGGCGGTAGCACCAGGCTACTAAAACACCCAAAAACACACCCTCTATGATTTTCACACCGAGCTGAAGTCCGGTGCTACCGTTATCCCGGTAGCACCGGGCTACCTTGGGCGGTAGCACCGGGCTACAAAATCGCCCAAAAATCCCTTCTCCGGAATTTTCACACGGTCATTAAGCCGTGCTATCACAAGATCCGGTAGCATTGCACGCCATTAAGTGTAACCGGGTTTCCAGAGATTTGAATTGTTTCAAAAGGATTTTCAAGATTGGAACTTATTTAACATTTGGCAACTATTTGAATATGCATTTTGAGCCTTTAAACCCTAAAAAGACATCGAGATAAGCGTCAAGATCCCTCTTTATAGTACGGCCTTAAGTCTAGCAAAAACGATCTTTACTCCAAACTTCAAGATCGACAAAAGACTAGAAAAAGAACCTTATAAAGTTTACCTTTTCGTGATCTTGGCATATTGTTCTTTTCTTTGCATCTTTCTTGGTATTTCCATGGCCGCCAATACTGGGATTTGACCTTCATCCAATATTCTCAGGGAAAGTATTAGATGATATACCAAAATTGTCATTAATTATCAAAACCAAAACACAATGGGTGCCTAGATGCTTTCATCTGGTCCTTTTTCCCGTCCGCCGAATTTGGCTATCTGTATATATAGATTTTGCTGTCAAATAAGCTACAAATTACTAATTATATTTTTAGATTTTATGTCAACTCTCACCGTACCGTATTATAGCTATGTGATAGATTTACTCCAAAGTTATTGCCAAATACATTCCCATTTATTATCTGTATATATAGAATTTACTATCATATAGTAGTAAATTGATGTTTTATTCGGCGGTAAATCTGATTTATGCGGCATTTCTTGGCGAGACTTTTATCATTTTGTTCCTCTCGTCGTCAGTAAACTATTGGTGAAAACTGTTTGTGAATTAGAGCTACCAATAAAAATTATGGCTAAAACAAAGAAAAATCATATTTGTGTACAAACAATGAAACACATTAACTAGTTGGTATGCCTCGTAGCTTGTAGTCAACTAGTTACACAAGTTTCGCTGGTTAATGAGGACAGGCCGGACCACGTTACAGTCGATTACACCTAACTGACTCGGGTGTATAATATCCTATGCTACTCGTAGCTAATGAATAGTATATCTATATATACATATATACATGTACATATACATATACATATACATATATGTGTGTATATATATGCATTATGAATAAAAGCACGGTGTAAAGAAGCAATGAAGTAAAGAGCTCGAAGTAGAGATGGCGCAGCCATAGGGAATAGACTTGAGGCCATCGGACAGAGCATGTCGGGTGTCCCCGATAGGGATCAACGATGGTTGCACACATATGCGTATATGATGTCGTAATGGTCAGTATTAAGCAATAATTGGAGAGAAGTAGAAGGTAACTATGTGGTAGAATATTGCATTAAAAGAGGTAAAAGCTGAGAGAGATCGCTCAAGAATTAGGCTTGTTGTTGTAGGTTGAAGCAAAAAAGCAGAATTGGTTAGTAAAATCGACTTATAATTTGGGAAAAAGTCAAACAACCGATGCCGACAAATATCAGTATTGAATATGTAAACAGTATGTAGTAAATCTAGCTACGCAAATACGCGGACCACCTTACTAATTATATTAAAAATTAACCAATAACCGAGAGATGCCAAGATCAAAAGCAATACACAAAGTTATAAGCAACAAGGCATGCCATTGAAAGCCTTTACACCCACACTATGTATGTGGAGCACCATGTCAGTTGGTTGGGCTACGTGGCACGCCATGACAACTCCCAATTAACTGACATGACGGAGAGACTAAAATAGTATGTACTATCACAGAGGTTTGATCAATGTAAATGGCTTGATATATAGCATGCAACCGAATTACTTGGGAGGCAAGTTGTAACATCCTAAAATGTAAAATTGAATAAAATATAAAATTAAAATTTAATGATGTTTTAAATCTGAATTTTCATTTTTCTATGCTTTTCTTGAACTTCGACCATAAAGAAAAGCCGAAGTTACAAATTAGATAAAATGTAAACTTCAGTTGGTATTTTGTATTTATTCTTGATTTCTATCTTTTTCTTGTTTTTCTCAAATTTTGGTCTTAAAGAAAACTGTTTTTAACATTTGATTCTTGAATTATAAACTATGAAAAAAGTAATTGCATAATAACAAAATCTACAAAAATTATATTTAAATATAAATCCATCATTAGAAACCCACTGCAAAACCCCGAGGAGGTATGAATGCATTAAACGGGGGTAAGGGTTTAAAAACAATAAATTTGGACTAGCAATAGTAACGTTGTCAGGATTTATTAAAAATATTTAGACCTTATATTTATCTGAAAATTTGACCACGTCATTTAAATGACAACAGTAATCTACAGAAAAATTATAAAAATAATAAATCCAATTTATTACCTTTAAAATTCAAAAATAGAACCCCTAGAAATTTCATAAAATCAATGGAATTTTTTTTATAACATAAATATAAGGATCAAAAATCTAATTTTTTTTATTAATATCATTAAACTATTAGGAATTCCCATTAAAAGTTTGAAAATTTTCTAACAAAGTTTTGATCCTCAGAAAAATTAAAAACAGAGAATGCAAAATCTGGGCAGCTGGATTGATAGAATTTTTAAACATTATAGAGACATGATATAGGTATGTAATTTTTATAGAATGGTAATAATTGTCCTAGGTTCGCACAAAAAAAAATTTCAAAAATTCTGGACCATTCTTTCCAGCTCGAATTAATGCAAAGCTTCTCAGCTGGAAAATGCATTGAACCTCAATGTCTCTCTTGCAACCAGGGTCCACATGTCAGCACCAACAGCCCCACAACCTTCTTCTTCCCCACGAACTGGACACTGCCATAGCCATCACCAAGAAGTTCCTCTGTTCTCAGTCAAACCAAGCTTGCGTAAGCATTAGCGCACCAGCTTACGTCGCCCAACTATCAATGGGTTGCCACGGTGCTGCCCTCCCCGCGTTTTGCGCTGCCATGGACATACCTTGCCATGTGCGGCGCCGCAACCATGGCCTCCATTCACACCTGCGCTTCGCCTATAAAAGCTGGCCGAGCTCCCCACCTTTCTCCTCATCTTCCCCAGAGCTTACTTCCGAACCGCCAAGCTGTAATTTCGGCCGCCATGGCTTTCTTGCTCGGCTGCGGCCGTGACCTTCATCGCCGGTCATCACAGCCTAGCTCCCTGATCCCCAAGACGTTCTTCAATTAAACCATAAGGAAGCATCCTTAAGCACTACTAAATAAAACCCCCGAATCAATTTTGTGTCTCCCCCACCGGTGAGCTACCACCACGAGGCCCTGGTTCCGCCGCCGCCCACCGCCGTGGAGCCGCCGCCTCGGGCCATCTCAGACCAAATAAAAACCTCATGTGACCTCAATGGATTCTCCGGGTTCCGTTTTGGTCCTCTACGCAGCTCCCTGTGATTGCCCTGGCCGCCGGCCGAAGCTCACAGAGCTGCCATGACGCCTGTGCAGGACCAAAGTCCTCTGTTCTGTCTAGGCTTGGAACTCCTCCTTGCTCTGTTCTGTGCCATCCTCTCTAACCAATGGGCCCCCAGCCAAAGGTAGCACAACCAGCCCTCGGTTCTCTGTTTCTTCTTCTAACAATGACCAATAGCAATAGTATTTAAGTGCAAAACAATATCAGCTAGCTTTCCTAAAACCATGACAAGTAAGACCATACCGATTTGAGCTAAAACCAATTTACTGGTCTAAGATAAAAGGGAAGACCTTGACCATTTTAAATAACACCAAATCAAAAAGAATAAGGAGATTAGCTGTAACATACCAAAATTTGCTCTAAATATCATTCTATTTATTTTTGTGCATTTTGTGAATTTCTGGAATTTATTTGAATTTATTTTGAAATATGTATTTTGGCCTTTTGAGAAAACTAATTCAATATATACAAAATTAATATAAAAGTTTTGCCAAAAATATTTTATTTGAGTTCAAAATGTCTCAAAGGATTTTTGAGATTTTTCTGGGATTTTTTCTGATATTTTTATTGCCTAAACCATGTAATAGAATTGCTATAATTATTTTAATTGATAAAACCCGGGAAATTCGAGGTGAACAGTAATGGGCCAGTGTAGCCCAGTTTCTAGCGGCCCGTTTTCTAAAGGTTGGCGCTAGCCGTTGGATCCCTAATGTGCGGTCGAGATTTGATCGTGGGATTAGAAACCCTAATTAGCGTGAGTCGTTGGATCGCGACACATGGATGGTCTGGATTGTGTCGTCTTCGCGAATCCGTCATCGTATCGAAGGAGGACTCCGCCACCGTGACGCTTCGGGTCTCCGGGCCGTACACGGTCGTCGAGGCCTTTAAAGGGCACGCCAACCCTCGCCCGAGAACCTTCGTGAGACGCCGCACCTCTTGGTCCAGAAGTTCACCGTCAAGACGCAAAGGAGTGCCTGTGAGAGTTCGCTGTTGTTCATCGTCGCGCCACCGTTCATTTTCCTCAGATTGCGCCGTCGACAGGCCGTTTTCCACCGCTCCAGCACTGGATTAAGATTGGTCGTGTCAGGACGCATCAGATCTTCTACTTTTGGTCGTCGGGGGAACGCTACTTTGCTGTCTTCGTCGTTTTCGTCTTCAAGTCCGGTGGAGAAGCGCCACCATGCCACCACTGCCGGATTCGTAAGGTATCAACCGTCGAATCATCTCTGAACCGCCAGGATCGAACCACGTATGCACATCAGCAGTAAACCTCATCATCTAGTGTGGGCCGTCGAATTGAATTGGACGTCTTGGATCGCGCCGCACCTCGGGCCAATATCGTTGTGATGCGTGTCAGGTACATCAGCCGAAGCGTCGTGGACCGAGTCCGTCTTGGTCCAGCGCCACGCCGTGCACCAAGTTCATAAACCATGACACGTGGTGCTCCGTGATTGGTCCGAAGGATCGCTGACATCAAGATGACATCATAAATCGGATTTTTCGTTGGAAAATAATTCAACCAGAAAAGTCTTCAGTGCTGACGTCATAAATGTGTTTTCCAGTAGAAAAATAATTCGGGAGATTCGGATTTTCTATTTTTTCTATTTTTAGTATTTATTCAAACTTCAAAAGGCTATATCTTTTGCATTTGAACTCGGATTTGGGTGTTTCAAATTTCTAAAGATTTATAAAATTGAGATCTATCTAATGGTAAATTTTATTTGGTTGTTAGAGGTTGTTTGCTCTCTGTTTTTGTGTTTATTGGTTATTCTCTCTCGATTCGCGTAGACGTTGAATTGTACGACGCTTCAGAGGAGGATCCGTCGACCCAAGATCAATTTTCAGAGCAAGTCCAGAACCTATTCCAAGGCAAGTTGTGCTTTGATCATGTTGAACCCGGTTTACGAAAACTGCTATATTGATTTACATTATTGCATGATATTTTATGTGTACAACTGTTTCGAAATAGTTTGGGATCTAGCTAATTTACCTACTTGAACTATACCTTACCTTGTCACTTATATGCCATGATTTATTTGTCACCTTAGGATGGTTCAATATTAGTTGGTTAATATTAGCAATCAACATGGGTTGGTTAGACCGTGTTTAGTATGCTTAGCCATACCACGTATACCTCATGTCTTTTACAATATCAAAAGTGAATCTTGATTAATGGAATATGGAACATGTTTATGAAAGGTGTGTCGGGTGCTGTCACATAATGATGTTGAGTTGTAGTGGCGTATGTCACGAAACGATGTTGACTTGTTGATAGCACGTGGTGCATGGTAATCAACTGGGGTGATAAATAATTTGGATTGGGGCAAGTGGCAAGGCGCAGTGTGCCAAGGTGGGCCAGGAATGGCAGAGGGTTTATGAAAGTCTTGCCCTAGTCAATTAAGGCCTTAACCTTGCGAGCCTTTGAACTGAGTCAATCATGCAACCACATGATCTGGAATGGGACAGACTTAACTAAGTAGGATTACCGATATCTTGATATATGATTCCTCAGGTGGATAATCACACAGAAGCGTGCATACATGGATTGTGGTTATAGCGGAGGATGTGGCGTTACACATCAATCTAACGGTTTGTCGGTCCTATCCTTCTCCTCCACTGAGGGAAGGTGTAGTGTATGGCTTACCGGGAGGGTCAATGTTAGGATAAAGGTTTCCGAAAGGTTTTGTCATGACCACTCGTCTTTGTGGTGTATGGTTATGTCGTGTGGGTAAAGTGCATAACCTCTGCAGAGTATATAATCTATTTGAATAGCCGTGCTCGTGGTATTGAGCAATGCTCGGGAATTACAGTCAAGGGTTATATTTTATTAAATGAAAACCTGGATGAGAATGCTGGATGTTGTTATTGAAAGTTGGAACTTAACTTAGATTGGATAACCTGGTTTACCTGAAATGCCGAAATTACTATCAACTGTTATTTGTTTTACTGTCTTTACAA
This sequence comes from Otatea glauca, assembly GCA_036346275.1. Classification (NCBI taxonomy): domain Eukaryota; kingdom Viridiplantae; phylum Streptophyta; class Magnoliopsida; order Poales; family Poaceae; genus Otatea; species Otatea glauca. The sequence goes on along the minus strand of CM070730.1, from coordinate 21,194,901 downwards.
TCTACTTATTGTACTTGTTCATAAATGCTGCTCTACTGCAAAATAGCATGTTAGCCTTTTCCTTTGGAATAAGTCTTGCATATAGTTATGTTAGAAATGCATTCTGTGCAAAACTTGTTGAGTGCTTTAAGTACTCACCCTTGCCAACAACAACATCACCAGTGAGAAGTCTACACCAGCTTTGGAGGAGGTGTTCCAGGAGGAGACGAATATTTAGGGGCAAGCCTTGTCTGTTGCCTGTGGTATACCGAAGGGTTTATCTACGTTTTCATTCCGCTGCAGTTTAATTTGTTATTTAGTCTTGCGAGGCATTATCATGTAAGTTTGACCGTAAGGTCAGTTAACAGTTTAATATTTAATATATGTCTTTTATTACATTTTCGCTGTGTATGATTGTGGTATTCATCTATGTTGAGCCTGTGTGCATTAGCGTGATCCTGGACTAGTGCAGTATACACAGAGGGTCCGGATTTGCATATTCGGGTCCCGACATTAGCTTAATTAGTCTCTAATGTCAGGTCCTAGTAAAGTAGAATTTGATTAAAGCTCAAATAATCCTTAGAATACATGTATGCATCTATGTCCCGTGAAAAGCCTCATGCAATGTGATGTGTTGATTACAAGAAAATAACATGGGTCCACTCAGAGTTGGCTTAAAACAGTTAATCTTAAAGTCTAGAGCTCGATAAACAAAAGGGTAAGTTCATTTCTTTTAACCCCCAACCAGTGAACTTGAAGTATTACTCAATAAAGCATCATGATCTTAGGTCCAATGAAACTTTAATAAGCTTAAATAAGTTCTGACCCAATTATATTACATGACATATATGTATATACAGAAAAGAAAATAAGATTTGATCAATTCAAATAACGGAATCCTAGTTGATCAAATAATCTTTATCTCATACACACACACACACACACACAAACACACACACCTGTGTGTCCCATAAGAACCTTCATACCTGATTAAAACTCAAACATCCTTGTCTCATATATACATATGATAACCCTCATGCAAAATCTAAAAGGATGTTTTTCAAATAGAAAATAAAGTGGGGCCAATATGGCCTATACTTGGTTAGCTAGCTCAAGATCATTGTGTGTTAGTTTGTCAGAGTTCAACAATTCTGTAATGCAAGAATATCAGACACAGAGTAAGTCTGAAAACAGGAATAGAGACAATATTCTGAAGATGATGAAAAGAAATAGCTAACTCCTTTACCAAATCAAAACAGATCCAGGTCAAAAGAAAAACTAGCAGAGTTTGTTGCATATAAATACTGTAGTATGTTCGGCAAACAAAATAAATGCAATACTTCCGCAAACCCAATAGCAAACTCTGAAACTTGCTCTGTATAACCAGTTAGTCAACATAGTTAAAGTATATTGGCATGTTTTGATTGAATCCCCAATTCAAAATCAGTATCTCAGCTCAAGAACCTGACTAATTTAAATGATTTCTGAACCAAGTATCCATACCTCAAATTAAGCAAACTTTAGTTAGTACCAACAACATTTATCTACATTATGTCCTTATGCTTTCATGTCATATAGAATCCTCATATGAAGCTTTACAATTGAACTAATGATTCAAATATGGGTATATGGCATGCTTGGCCTGAATGATCAAAGGAATTTCTATCATGAAGAAACCTTGAGCAGTCAGCGGGTCACTGTCCCTCCTTTTGCTTTTTCTAAATTGAACAAATCAAATGCTTATAACTTTTGTATCTTAGCTCTAATCCAGTCAAATAAATTTATAAATTCATATAAATCATGTAGTTTCAGAATATACAAAATATTTATTTTTAAACATCAGTTTAAATTATTTTGAATTAAAATTCAAACAAACCCTAAAATGGCCTCTATACAAAAGTTGTAAACCTTAACTCCTAAAAATATGAAATATATATCTACATGCTCCTGGGACCATAAGAAATTCATTTTTGTAAAAATATTTAGATTTGAACTTAATTTGAATAAAATTTGAAAGTAGGATCTTTTCCAATGCATTAGAAATTCAAATTGTTATAATTTGTGCATATAAATTTAAAATTTGGTGAAACTAATTCCTAGACCCAGATAAGACCATAACATCCTTATATATGCAAAAATATTTTATATTTAGTTAAGTTCGAACTAAGTTTGTATATAACCTTTGCTTGTCATACGCATATAAATAGAATATGCATGAAACCCACAAATAAATAATAAAATATGTAAAACTTAATTATAAACATTCCTAAGGTCAAAATCATCTCATCCTCCACAAAGATTTAATGTTTCGGTTTTAGTTTGAATTAAGTCATATATACTTCATTGTGCATAAAAACTAAAACATCATTAACTCTCACAAATAAAGGCTAAAATATGTGGAACCAGTTTCAAGACACTTCTGAAGTTAAGACCTGGTAATGCTACAAAAATGGTGGTATATCTATGTAATTGCAGTCACAAATATAAAACAAAATCTAACCTCTTATAGCATATAATTTAAAAATAATTAAGATTAGGAAATAAATACAATATCAAGAATAAACACTAATACCAATAGGACCAGCTTAAAATGCTCCCTAAAGTAAGACCATCCTATTTTGTAGAAATAATTATATATAAACATGCCTTAATTATGAAACGATAATATGAGATCAGCTTCAATGTCTTCCCAGAGGTCAGGACCCTCTGATGCTACAAAGGTAAAAGTATTCGGACGTATTTTGCACTTAATTCTTTCAAAAGAATCCTAGAGGTCAGGACCATCTGATGCTATTTAGGTAATGGTTTTCAGACAATACATAATGTCAATATGGGTATATACGATAACATATTAATCATGCTTAGCCATGCTTTGGTATTAGAAATTGAAATAATAAAATTAAACTGTTTCTTAATGATTAAAAAGGTTGGATATGACATTAAAGGCTGTTGATATTCTGGTAAAAATAAAAAAAACTATGGTTTTGACGCAGGCGATTATTGGCACTAGCCGGATGTGCATGGGACTTGCACGTAGATAGGGGAAGTTCATCGTCTAAGTCGGATTAAGGACCAAACTACTGTATTATTTTCAGGCCAAGATAACTGTAAGACCATAAGTGCTAGTATGGGACAGCCTTAATGTAATTAGCTACTTAGAACTGGCTTTGCACATTAGAAGGTTGTAGTAGTACGAGTTTTCTGTAACTGATTGCTAGAAGGGACGTCCACACCGAGGTGATTATGGAACCAACGTTTACCGATACAACGGTGTACGTCATTCTATAGGGAGAAGTGGGACAATGGGGTGTAAAACCATTTATTGTGCAGTAATTGTACAAATATATTTTGCTGCTATAGTATGGGTTTGTCGTCACCGGGCTGGTGCAAAGCGAGGTCTAGGTAATGTAACTGTTATGTCATGACTCTCTGGAGCACACCAAAGGAAGTGTGCTGATGACGATGCACAAAGAGTTGGTTATGTATTGTGGGTAAAGCAGTACACCTCTGCAAGTGTAAATCTTTTTGAAAAATCACGTCCACGGTCAAGGCACTTGGTAAAGTCCTCACATAGTTAGATGTTTTGTTATTTTCAAAAATGGATTATTTGGAAACATGTGTTGGAAAGTTTACATTTCAGATAATTCAATATTATGCCATGTGTTGGTAAAGATTGGTTTCAGCTGTTGTGCCATGTGTTGGCAAAGACTAATTTTATGACATGTATTGGTAGAGAATGATCCGAAGTGTTACTCACGTAATGGAGGACTGTGAGTTATTATCTTATGCTTACATACTTGTTATTTCATATACCTGTCAATTGCTTTTACAAGATCCGTTTGCAAATTACTATTTGATTTTACATGTTCTGTTTTTCTTTACGCAAATTAACCGTAGAAGCCTCTTTTGACATAATCTGCATTTACTGCACTTTTGCGATACACTTTAAGTCTTGCTGAGTACGAAAGTACTTACCCTTACTTATTTGTTGGTTTAGGTGAAGATAGCGAAACTCCAGACGACATATACTTTGTCATAGGTTGCGGAAATTATATTAACGAGTTTTTCTAGGATTTATGCCTTGTCAGTTGTGTGAGGGTTGGATGGGCACACTACAAGACTTTTAATTCTTTCCGCTGCAATATACTCTGCTTGTAAAACCTTATAGTATAAATTACCATTATCAGATATAATATTGTGTATGGATGTGATTCTAATTGTTGAAAATATGTGTGCTAACCACTGATCATGAGACTATTACTATATACACATAGATCGTCCTTCTTGATATTCCGTACTAAAAAGGAGGATCCTTACAAAGTCACGTGACTGAATTTTTTTGCCTGCACACCGATAGTAGTTGGCAATCCCCTCACACCCTAATCACATGCCTCTCCAGGAAAAGCATGAAATTTAAAAAAGAACACTACAAATTTATGAGAAAGTTTTTTTTCTTTTTGCTTTTTAAAAATTGGTCAAGAGCTCTGGTATTTAATTAAAAGAGGACAACAGTCGAGCTACAAACGCACACTCATATACACCCACACACATGCTCGAATGTGGGCGAGTAACGCTCGGCCAGCGTTCTTGCCAACCGAGCCAAGGCTCGGTCTCGTTTTTTTTTCTTTTTGTGAGAATCAAAATGCATGAGAAGTTGTTAGTGTACAATGTTCACGTCTGTCCTGCCTTGTATATATGTGCGTGCCACCTCACCATATCAAACGGTCATGTTACACTCTTCTTTCTAGCTAGTCTTAAGTTGATATGTATAGAAAATGGTTTTCAATCTAGCTACGCTTGTAGATGTAAGAGAATAATTAGAATAGAATAGAATAGAAGCAACGCCATATGAAATCATGTATACTTGGTTCCATCCAATACATAACATCAGTCTGAAATATTGGACAAAACCAACGTAGGATTGCAATGCTACGGACCACTTGTCGTCACCAAGCACAGAGCTCATATTGAGCACTGTTCATCGTCGTCGCCAAACGAAGATCTCACCTAGCTAGCATCGATCCATTCTACTAGAAACTAAGCCCTTAAAGAGGTAGTCCTGTTAATTCCTCGATGATGGAGGCCTGACTCTGTTTGGAAGCCCCTGATGAAAAAAAAAACGGCAGCAAAATGTGTTATCAATCTACGTGCCAGTCTTTGTAGCTTCGATCTGTACAATTGTAGCATTTACAGTAGAATCGGAATGCATATAGATATGTAGCGCCAAATTAATTAACATAAACATTTCCTCAGAGAAATGACTAAGGTTTCAGAGATTTCACTATATAGATTCTCCTTTAGCTAGATATAATCAGAAAGTTGAGCAATGATTTGAGTCATGCCTGGTCATATATATAATCTGAAACTTGTACGATGATTTCAGACTTTTTCCTCGGCATTCATGACTTGGTGACACAAAATAACATTGACTGTACATCTATCGTTGTTGGTTCGTGCAGAAAAAGGACAAATGAAGAAGTCATACCATCCATTGTAATTAATCTTCAGTATTATATTGTGCGTTACCATTTTTTTGTTGTGCTGAGCTGAATTGGGAATCTTTTGAATTTTCGGCTTGCATTAGTTTTTGCAATCAACTAAATGAAAAACCTACTCCATCCCAACCTAAGTGACTATGTTTCACTAGTGTGTTGAAGCAACTCCACAAATATAGTGAAATTTTGCAATTCTAAGTCTAATACAACAGAAGAATAATGTTCTAGAAAAGTAAATGAAAGAAAGTAAATGCGGAAGCGCAAAGAGAGAGAGACTTGACACCAAATATTTTACTGAGTTCTCGAAGACTCGGCGGTCACCCCTACTCCTTGTTGGAGCACTTCCTTAAGAGTACTACTCCCACTTGAATTCTCACAAGGATCCAAACACACCACTTGTGGTAGTCTTTTTCTACTACGAATAGGTGGCTCTGAATCCCACAAGCGCCTCTAATGGTAGGTCATCGAGAAGCACACATCGATCCAAGTCATCTAGAAGATGCCGATCTCCAAAGGTAACAAGCCTATACCAATTCTTGCACCTAAAACTAGAGTGATGCAAACTAAGGCCTATGTTTAAGGTCAAGGAAGTCGACTAGAGAGGGATTAATAGGTGGTTTTAAAATCCTAAATAGTCAAAACTATGTTTTATATGCGGAAACGTAAGTCAACATGGTTTTATCCAGTTAAGGCCTAAATCGTCTAGTCTCAAATATATGCACTAACATGTCTATATCAAGGTTTCAAATCCTAGGGTGACAAGCAATCGATTCAATTCTAGAAATGTAAATTGCAAGAATGCAAATGAGCTAAAGGGAAGTAAACCAAAATATGACACACGATCTTTTTACCATGGTGTTCAGAGAATTATCAGTCTCCCCTAGTCCACGTTGAGAAAACCCAAACAAATTAGACTGGCTCCATGAATTAAGCTAAACAATTCAGATCCACTAATGCTAACTCTTTCTCCCTCTTGGTAGGTGAGCTCCAACCTTCACAATACACCAGGCTTTCTCACAAGCTTCTTAAGAAGATCACTAGACCACAACACCTCCACGTTGTCTAGGTGTTGGCAAACACCAAGAGTCAACTAGAGACATTTCTCCTTGCTCACAAGGCACAGGACATGAACAACTGAGAGGAGAAGCTCACACTATCTGAAAAGAGTGAAATGAAATGCCAAGAGTCATGCAAATTCTAGCACAAGTCATTCTTATATAGCCCACTAACCAAAACTAGCCATTATTCACTCCAAACTGCTCACAGAGCACTGTCTGGATATATCCATGCACAGGCAAGTGTTTCAGCTAGACATGTCCATCTACCTTTCAAATGGCTAGTGTATTTAATGTGAGAATATGACCATTGGGACTAGCTCAAGCTTGGGTGAACATGTTCACAGTAAGACACATACTACAGTTGGACATATCAACCGCTTTCTCTGCTGAAAAAAATCAACTAACCACTTGCTAGACATCCCTACAGACGTGTCCAGCAAGTGCTCTATCCTAACAAGAATTCAACAAAGATGGATAGGACAAGAGCATAAAAGGATATGCATAAGACTAAATTAAACAAGACTCGTCACATACATACTAAGGATCTCTAATTGAGTTTAGCAATGATCAATGCATGAACTTGAATAATTTGCAAAACATATTTGCAAACTTTAGTCACATGCTACAAAGTTCATGAGCTTCGATTATGTGCAAAACATATTCACAAACAATAGCACCATGCAACGGAGAGATAGAGCAAGCGGGATAGAGTTATCAACACATGAGACTCAAACTAATAGACAAGATCTCTCTTAATAGTACGGCAACTTACACTAGTAATCCGGTCTTCCAACCAAACACTGAGACCGGTAAAATACTAGAAACAAATCCTAAGCCTATGTAATTTATATCTTTTCCTTGTGCATCCACTTGGAGTTTTTAATTGATAATGATCATCTTCTCCCCAAGTCTGGATCCTTGTCTTGTTCATCAACATATGATGAACTATCTTCACTTCGGGATCTTATTTTGATGCTCATCAACACATGATGATATCCTTCATTCCGAACCTTAACTTGATAACCATCAACACATAATGTCATCCAAAGTCTTTATCATCATTGGACTTAACATATTTCACCAACTCATGGAAAATATTAGTCCAACACATCCAATTATCACTAATTACCAAAGCATACCATTAACACATAATAGAGGGCTTAGATCCTTTAATATACCTCTTTGGTGATTAACGACAACCCAATTGCAAATAATTGAATTTAAATCAACATAAGTATATTACAACTACAAAAGCTTCATATAATCAAATGATGTGTTTCAAAGTAAAGATAATCGATATATGTGGAAAAAAGAAACGGATCAATGCTAATGAAACCATAAAACAAAGAGTGAATTCCCCCTAAATGTGTCCATACATATATACGAGTTAGAACCAATATGCACATATCAAAGTTAGACTTGTGGCAGAATTTCAACCTATATTTTGGGTCCCAGGAATGCAATAACACGAGTGAATATGACAACGAATATATGCCTTCGAGATTTCCATCTTTCCATCTAAATAAGACTAACCAATATCATATTCAACAAAGGAGTTAGTCTCACATTTAGATTTGTCATTAACCACCAAAACCAATGTAATAGTGCCTGAACTTACACTATGCTACCTCCCAAATCTCTCAAAATATGTTCTTGAATACTCTTGAGTTCTCTTGATCTTCTCTAGATATGAGTTGATCATAGGGGTGGGCACTTTTAAACCGAAACCCAAAAAACCGAACCGAATTAACCGAAAAATTCGGTTTTTTCGGTGCTCGGTGTTCGGTTTGGTTTTTTTGCTACTGTTCGGTGTACAGTCTTCGGTTCGGTTTTCATCTTCTGGTAACCGAATAAACCGATCAGTCGAATTGTGTAGCGCGAGGCGACATGAAAAAATCCCTACCCAGCCCAACCCTAGGTCGATTACCCCCCGATTCATTCCCCATTCGGCGGTGGCTTCGGCCTACCCCTCCACGCGAGTGACGCGACCACGCCTCCACCCTCCGCCAAACCCTAGGTCACGGCCTCGCGGCCTCTCTCCGTCGGTCCAACCCCACGGCTCCGCCCTGCCCTCCGCGACCGCCTTTTCGGCCTCCAGTCTTCCGTGCCGATCTCTACCTTCCAGCCCCTCCGCGGCTCGGCCGTTCTGCTCGGTGCCCTTTGGTCGGCGGTCCTCCGAGCCTCGATCTCTGATTCTCTGCCGGCTACCGCCGACGCCGCCTCCCTTGACCCTCGGTGCCGCCTCGAGTAGATCTGTCTCGATGCCGCCTCCGGTCCTCCGAGCCTCGAACTCTGCCGGCTACCTATTTTGGTGTGGTTCTTACTGAACTTTTTTTGGATGTGTTAATGGAACTAATTTGGTGTTTAAGTGCTCTTGGTACGATTGGTAGTCAGAAATTAATTTCATTTCAATCACTCGGTTGAGCTGCCAGTCTAATTGTAAAGGATCAGAAAATTTTAGCACCTCGGGGCTTCCTAGTGTGTTTGTCTTTTCAATTGCCATGCTGCTTTGATGTCCCATTACGTTGGACTGCATAATTTACCAGTGTTAATGATTGAGAAGCAGAAGCATTTTGGGGGACTACAGAGATGATGTATGCATCTAAGCAGCTTTTATCAGAATAAGAAGAGGCACATTCTGACCTGTCAATTTTTTAACTTGTTCTGAACAATACTAATCTTTTAGTACTCGTTCTGATGCTTATTTACGTTTTGACGATTTTTGCTGCGGCTGACAGCCTACCAAGCCTTATCAGTTATTTGGTTACTGTTTCCCTCAGTGAAGGGTTTTCGGTTAACCGGAAACCTGAATTAACCGAATCAATATGGTTCAGTTAATCCGTTTCGATATCGATTCGGTTTTTAAGTCAGTTCGGTTTCGGTTCGGTTACCAGAATCCAGACCTAGTTGAACATATAGAGTGGCCAAGAGAGCTAGCAAAGTTGTCCAAGTCAAGTATATATAGCTCTCATGAAGAAACGAGCCGTTGTACTTACTTTCCTGAAAAATCAGCACGTAACAGATCATTCGAAATGCACGATTCTAACAGTTAGAAAACTGGCCATTAGAGCCCAATGGTATCATCTATTAGTTTTGGATCATCCGTTGGTATGATCCATTCCATCTGGATCATCCGAAACACAACCATGACACTTACTCTCAATTGTTCGTTCACTTGTTCATTTACTTCAGATCATCCGTTTGTACGTACCATCCATTCCGTTCGGATCATCCAAAATGCACAGGTTTCACTCCTTGCCAAAATCATGACCTTCTATCCCAGTAGCCTATTCACTTGTCAAGGAGCAACAGATCATCCGATATGTATGAATTCTCAGCACATTGAAAATACACACCTGTCCTAATTGTTTATTGGGTTTATTTGCTTGTCCGATGGCAACGGATAATCCGAAATGTATGATATTTTTCAGACCTCGCCAATATTACTTCAATCTTGATTCCGAAGTAACGTCAACTCTTTTATAGGTTTCCTTTGACTAGAGATGGCTTAGACAAGCCTAGCGTGCATCCCAACTAACTACTCGATCTTACAAGCCTTAAGCTACTAGCCTAAACCCCTTTAATGATAAAGCCAAAGTAAAAAACCAAGGACCTACTACTACAATGATCCATCTCCAACTTTTTGGATCATTACTGAACACAAAAGTCCTTAATTTTTCATACTTTGCCTTCAATGTCCACTTGAGGTGTATACTTAGCCCAAAATTTCGAACTATTATCGAGACCTAACTTAAGCTTAACCGTCACAAAAAGAGTTAGTCTCGGTGATTAAGTTATCATCAGTTACCAAAGCATAAATTAGAGGTCTAGATACTTGCAAGAGCTAATCATGTTTCGGACGAAGTAATTAGTTTACTCTTAATGTATATTGGAATAAGTCTATTTGACTCCTTGAACTATCGCGTTTGTCTAACCAAGTAAGCGGCACCCCTCAACTGTTAATACTGTTCACTTTCATCCCTAAGAATGTTTTCAATGGTGGTTTTGCCATGTAGACTGCCACATCACTGATGTCTACCCATGTGGCAGCCTGATCAGTAAATCAGAAAAAAAAAATGCAGGGGCCCACCTGTCATCCATCTCACCTTCTCTTCATCTTCGTCCTCTTCTCTTCAAAGACGACCTGAACTCGGCTGTGCACACGTCCGGCACACCGACAACGACAAGAGTTCTTCTCTCCCTGGGCTATCTTCTTCAAGCTGTCCGCGACGACCTCATCTTAGCGCTGCAGCCACGTATCGTCTATGGCCGCTGCCGCAGCAGCCATCGTCGTCGCGATCTTCTTGTCCAACGAGCAGATCCTCTCGATTTGGTCATCGCCCAGCCCGATTTGCCAGAAAGGAGAAAAAGGTACTTGCTTGTGCCTGCAACTCCCCTGCTATGGATTAATGCATGTCCTTCCTTGCGCAGTAGTGCTCTCAAACTACCAAAAACTTTTTGTTGGTCTGAGCAACTGCACTGTGTTTTCTGATTTTTCATTGCTATTTATACTAGAGATTACATGCTAACTTAGATAACAATCCTGATGTAAAGTTGTGTCTCGATCTTTTGACGAGAGCGATAACTTCGATTTGGTGAAACTGACTTTGACGATCCGACTACAACGTACGACGATGATGCGTCTTAGCAATCGCTAAACCAATTTCGGAGGGTTATTGATCTTGCCGTGGGCACGATCAATCTGAACACGAGATTCAATTCCTGCAAGCAATCGAAGAACAAGCAAGAACAACAGTAAAAATAATCTGAAATTACGAATATGAATGAAGGCAAAAACAAGGTGGGGTTCTATTGAAGATCTTGACAAGGTGGCTATCCAGCGCAACTCGAATACTCAAAGTTTGCACTTGACTAAACTAATCAAACAAAACCCAAGTGTGTAAAGTGACGGTTACTGAGTATATAAGAGGGATGGACGTGAGAGGGTCGTCCTAAGGTTATGTGCAGCCAGGGGGCGCACACAACTTGGGCTTGGGCCCCACACGCTTACAAGACCCGAAACAACCCAAAACAGTGTTATAGTGTATTGTTTCGATGATTCTGATTGATCCACAATGAATCTGGAATTAGGACCAAACCCATTAGAAATATCTCATTGTAAGCTTTTAATCAAGTACAAGAACTCTCCAATCAACTTAGGGTGTTAAACGAATAGGATTAGAAAGTTCGAGGTGCTAGATAAACGGTTTCAAAGTTTAGGGTGTTAAACGGACTTTTGAGCAAAGTTTAGATCGTTATATAGACTTTTTCCTAAATTAAAATATACATGGTACGGACCTGCCACATCATAAGTGTAGTATGCATGCAACAGATACGAGTTGCTTAGGGTGTTATATAGATTTTTTTCCCCTACAAAATCAGCTTAGGGTGTTAAACGAACGGGATTAAAAAGTTCAGAGTATTAGATAAACGGTTTCAAAGTTTAGGACGTTGGACATACTTTTAAGCAAAATTGAGAGTGATATATAGACTTTTTCCTAAATTAAATTACATGGTACATGCATACCACATCATAAGTGTAGCATGCATGCAACTGAGTTGCCTGCTAGGCAAAAGAGATACGAGTGATTGTTGCATTCACGCTCAAGCCCAATAGTTGTTACTCCCAGTAGATGCCATTTTATGTTTTGTAGTTTCATCAAGTCGCATTCACAATAGACTTCCTTATCTATTTTTATTATATTTTTGAATGATGTGTCTTATTTAGTCTATGGTAGTAAATAACATTGGAATAGCTAAAAAAAGATGGGTATAGAAGGAAAAAATTATAGAAAGTCGCCTCAAATTGTATAATGGCATGTATTTAGGAATAAAATTTGAAAGTTAGAATGACATGTATCAAGAATAGAGTGATTAGCATTCGCAAGTATTCAGGAACGAAGAGAGTAGCACTTTGCAAGTACATGTATGTACATATTGCGACAAGAAACGCGTGAGAGAGAACGCCTTCAAAAGTGCATGATAATTAATTTTTACAACTAGTGTAAAATGATCGCATATGAATTAACATAATTGCTACATATCTTTCTCATGATTATTTTTTGATATCATTCGGATTCTAACCTTTTGATTTGTCGTCGTCATCTCCGCCTCTAACGAGGAGTCGATAAGCTTCTTTAGGGAAAGGGCTCATTGGGCGATGACGGGAGGGGAGGACCGGTGGTGGGTGGGAGGTGGCGGGGGCAATGAGAACGATAAGCAATTAGGAGGCAGTGGGGGCGGTGGTAGATCTGGTGGCTAGCGAAGACAAAGAAGGGCGGGATGGGAGAGGTTGAGACAAACGGCGGTGGTGGTGAGGGAGGAGAAGGTGGGCAGTAGCAGCGGGAGGGAAGGAGGTGGTAGTCGTGGGAGAGGGGTTTGTCGAAGGGCATCATCACCAGTGTCAGAGACGATACCAGCGATGTGGCGGTGAACTAGGTGACGGCGGGGAGGGCAGACGCGTGAGGCGGCTAAGGTTAGGGATACGGACGGAATTTTTGCAAAAATAACATCCACGTGATGGATAGGCAGACCGATTTTAAGCTTGTTAATGAAATTTGACAGGAGCCAAACTCCAGCAAAGAAGAATTGGAAATTACTCGTTTCCCCTTCCGGACTCAAGGCAGCACTTAGTTGCTACTTGCTTGTCGACAATTAACAATAGTTTAAATCAATCAACCTGAGATACCGGAGCAAACCAACGTGCGAACACTATCCTCTCGTCTAGAGCTCATAGAACATACGGGGCACTGTTCGCGTTGCCAAGACCGCACACAAGAGCGTGAAGCCAAACTGTCAGCGTAAGAAGTTTCTAAAATGTATAGCTGCAGTCGGGAGAACAGCATCGATCGATCGATTGCATCGGAGCCATGACAGCCTCGACTGCCGGAATTCTTCGTCCAGCAAATCAAACGCAAAGGTGGACTAGCGAGTGATTACAGCGAACACTTGCGTTGTGCATATATAATAGGAAAGGTACGTGCTGCTTGAAAGACGCAGTTTGGGGGATTCCTCTGGGCGTGTCCGTGTATGAATCGAGGATTGCTTCTATACAAACTACTGCACATAAGTACATTACAGATGGTTCGTAAAGATTATCACAGACGGTTTTGTGAACCGTCTGTAAGTAACTGTCAGTGATGACTTCAATGGTCACAGACAGTTTGCGAACCGTCAGTAAAAATAGTCATCATAGACGATTCCAAACAAGAACTATTTATGATGAAGGCCACATCACAGACGGTTCTAAATTAGAATCGTCTGTGATAAGGGCTACATCGACAGACGGTTCCAAACAAAAACCGCCTGTAATGATGAATTTTCATTATTTACTATTTTTTATTTATTGGTTAACCTTAAGAGATGCTAGCCTACCCTCTGAAACAAAGATATTGGTCCTTAATTTTTCATCTTCATAATAAAGGCATCGATCAGAGTACTGCAGAAACATTCAGGCAAGAAAATTGGGTATCTTGAGGCAAAATGATTTCTCCAACAAATAAGAACATAAATAGTTAATATATACATGACTTCACCCAAAGAGCGCAATCAAACTAATCATCAGTTTATGAAATAGAAAGTCCAAAAAAAATGAATTAGTTTAAATTATGCATACATGAATAGAACAATTAAAATACATGGATATAATTGCCAAACAAAACAGTAGCCTAATATCTCCTCTCAGGAATCAGATTACTTAAGTTCCCAGATAATAAAAGCCAAAAATAGATCCGAGAATGTATGTAGTTACCTGAATTTATCCACTTAATTAAGCAAGTATGTACTACTACTATTTTTCACAGAAGAGATGTAGATATACTAAGTAGTTAATTACACGTAAATGTTATAATAATTAAATATAGTAACATATCCTACAAAAAGCTATATCGATCACATGTTACAACATACAGCGCATCCATTTCAGAAATCAACTCAGATCACTCATTACAACGTGTCCTCACGAGTCCTCGATTTACATCCCTTTCCAAGCGCAACATCAAGGTTCTTAACCATATCATGAATGTCTGTCCCGCTTAAAGGCTTTAGAGTTAAACCGTCTTGGGTCATTCCGTCGAATTGTTTCATCTTGCGGTATGGGTGATTCCTCCGAAGGAACCTACGGTGACGCATGTACACGGTTTTGTGTAAGTGATTCAGCCACTCACTCTCGGTATCATCCAAGCAGTGAGTACATGTTTTGACTTCTTTCGTACTCTGGCCCGACAGGTTAGCAAGGACCAGATAATCATTTATGGTGCAAAACAACAGGATGCAAAGTGAAGTATTCTAGTTTGTGAGCATTTCATATTTGTACCCCAGGAGCCCACAGTGTGTTCAAATCTTTCACCAATAGTGCTAGGTACACATCAATGTCATTCCCAAGTTGCTTCGGGTCTTAGATAAGTATAGACAGTAAAATGTACTTCCGCTTCATAAACAACCAAAGAGAAAAGTTGTAGATACAGAGATTCACGGGCCAAGTGCTATGACGGCTGCTCATATTACCGAAAGGATTCATTCCGTCCGTACTCAATCCGAATCTTATATTCCTCGGATCCGCAGCAAATTCTTGAAACCTCTTATCGATGTTTCTTCACTGGGTGGAATCAGCAGGGTGCCTTAGCATTCCATCGTACTTACGCTCATCTGAGTGCCACCGAAGCAGTTTTGCCTCCTTTGGGTTTGCAAATAAATGCTTCAAATGGGGAATTACAGGCAGATACCATGCCACCTTAGCAGGAGGTCCTTTCTTCACCTCGATGTCCTTGTCGTCGTCATATGATTTATCTTTACGCTTGTACCGGGATGCGTTTCACACCAGACATATATGCAAGTTTGTGTACTCTTTGCGGTAGAGGATACAGTCGTTCGGACAGGCATGTATTCTTTCTACTTCCATTCCCAAGGGACAAAAAACCTTATTAGCTTTGTAGGTGGTTGTCGGCAACTCGTTTCCCTCCGAAAGCATGTCTGCTAATAGACCTAACAGCGTCGTGAAACTCTTGTCGAACCAACCATTGCTTGCCTTTAATTTCAGCAGCTCAAGCACGGATGACAATCTTATGTATTTTGACTTGTAGCCCGGGAACAAAGTTTCTTCGAGTCGTCCATCAAGGCTTGGAATTTTACATACTCCCGCTCATCACGGTTCCCTTATGCATCCTGCAACATCTGATCCAAATTATCATCGTGAAATCCATCCTCATCGAAAGTACAATCGATATCATCCAGAGTATCGTTGACTTCGTCGACGATGTTAATACTACTTGCTTCCTGCATAATCTACTCTTCACCGTGACTGGTCCAACATGTATATCCCCTTTTGAAAACTCTTAGAATCAAGTGTGCTTCAATCTGTACTGGGTTTCGAAACATCCTCAGATTCTCATAATCAATGCATGGACATTTATATCGGATTTAGTATATGGTAAAAGAGCTCGCAAGAAAAGGAGCACATTTGAAGCTCATTTGGAGCGCTAATTAACGCACCTCTCGAATGCAAATCTTACACCTGGCTGGGTGTTCAAGGTAAACATATGCCTAAGTCCTAACAGCAAGGAACTTACGCCGCATCCATTCGGAAACGACATCGCTGACTGGGAGAGCCTGCTGTTTCTCAGTTGCAGTGGTTGGGACTTGGAAATTAGTGCAAACCTTGGCCCCAACAGATACAAGCCGCACAATCAAACTCCCTAGATATTTTGGTGGTGACTTCACATGTGCCAAATATTTCGATCGGGCGATACAAAAGCTTGCAACTCTATTTGTACTTTGAGTTAGCGGTGAAAATAGGTTAGATATATGTGGATATTATACTTTTCGTACTTTAACCTATATTTTTAACTTGGATTCAGAATCGAATACGGATGCCTAGATACAGATACGAATACAGAATTTTGGGATACGGACATAGAGCGGATGCGGATCGGATTCGAATTGGTCATGAATAATTTGATAGATACTATGCACCTGAAAAAAGATGTAACTTCAGCAACGAAAGTGTCAAATTATAGTATCTATTAGAGGATTATTTATCCTACTTAACAACATAAACATAATTAAACATAAATTCGTATTATAAATTAGTTAATGACTAGAAAACCATAAAGAATACTAAAGGATATTCATGTTTTATCGGGTAGCCATTTTGTTGATTTGTTGGATATCTTACCAAATACAGATACAGAGCGGATATTGGTTTTCCTATATCCTCACTCATATTTCTTGGATATGGATAATATCGGATACAGATTAAGACTAAAAAATGATATTCTATGAGGATTTTTTTTAGATATGGCGTCGGATTGGATGAAAATTATCAACCCTGTTTTCGCCCCTACTTTCAGTATCATGGCTAATCTCGAGATTAAGTTTTTAAAAAAAACTAGAGAGAAATGAATGCAATCATCCATCTATTATAGATGGAAGAGCTCCGGGCCCTAGTGGCTTTGAGCCGTGCAAGAGCCGGCAAAATATTTTTCGCGTTCGAGTCATTTTTCAAAAAAAAATTACGATTCGGTCCTTTTTTGAAAAAAAAATTACGATTAAGTCCTCTTTAAAAAAAGAAAATATAATACATTTTGGTCCTTTATGCGTTTTTAAGTATTGCGCTCGGGTCCTTTTACTGAAAATCAAAATTACGATTAGGTCTTTTTAGGGAAGAAAAAAGGGTTTTGGTCTTTTTTTTTTGAAAAAAATAATACATTGCAATTAATTCATTTTTGCATTTTTCTAGCATTACGTTTAAGCCCTTTTGCAGAAAACACAAAATTATTTTTAGATCATTTTCGCGTGTTTCCTCAATTTGTTTATGTAGAGAGCGGTATTCGCACGTTTTCTCTATTTACTCGTGTGAGGAGCGGCGTCCGCTACGTGTGTTACGCCGCGTATGGTTGGCTAGTAACTTCAATCAACAAGGTCGCGCCGCAGGCGCAACACAGGTGTTCGATCGAAGCGATCCTTCATGAGACCAGAGATTGGTTCAAGCGCTTGCTGGCTGATGATCACAACTACTGGCGTCCTCAGAGCCTCCGCGTGGTCTTCGTGTTTTTTTCCCGGCCCTTTGCTTGAAACTTTTAGCTATTCTTCTTTTCTATTTACTCTAATTAATTTATTCCTGTGTGTATTCCTTCTTCCATCGCTGAAAAGCAGCAGTTCCACACTGCCTTTTGGTAATAAAAAAACATGTCTTTTATTTTTTTATCCATTACATTTCTCCACACAGTTGACATCGTCAAATCCCAAGAATCTAATAGAAATCCCGTTTCGCTATATTTGTTCACATTCCACCGTACACACGGGCCAATAAGACACTAAATATAAGAAATATTTACTATAAACTAGTATAGTGCCCGTGCTAACGCTACGACGATCAGTACACCCGCTTAAGAAAAGAAAATTATGCAGTTTAACACTTGAAAGGCTTTAAAATTGTCCTTTATGGCTATGCAGATGTAGGAGAACAAAATAATTTAGAGAGCCAAATCTGTATTAGGGAAGGTTCGTGAATTCCTAGCTGACCCCTTTACGATTCTATTCACAAAATCTTTCCCACTGTTTTATTATCAAAACCCATTTCTCTGAAAAAGAAATCAGTCTGGAACACAAGGCAAAACAATTACTACTGAGATTCCTCGATATTTTAAGAGCGCCTTTATATCCGATAACTTGCACGACACCGTATTTATGAGAATATATTTATTTTCAAAAGGACAATTATCATGTTGTAGTCAGCTTATGCCCGTGCGTTGCAACGAAAACATATGTATTGAAATAAATAATTTCTGTATCATGTGAAGTGTACGGAGATAAAGCTTTCGGAATGAGCAAGTCTAGAAGCTTCCATTGAAATTTTTAAGAGTTTGAAATGCACAGTACCTACAAATTGCATTCCATTGCTGAAAAAAATTTTGGGCCAAAATGTCAAACTGTAGTTTAAAGTAAGCAAACAAGAAAAGATTATGTTGAAAAATTTGGGCACAAATTTGAATTCAGACCCAACAATTCTTTTAGTGACACACTTTGTAGTCAAAACCAATCAAAGTTTTTAAGGTAAACCAACAGTCGAGTGCCTATGGAATCCCAAACAAAGTGTGCAATCAATTATATGCTTCAATGCTATGTGCCCATGCCATGTAAAATTATACCCATTCTATACAGTTATATATACAACCCTTCATGTATGCAAGAACTTTTATACGTTATGACACAATATGATACATATTTCCTTTTACTTCAGCTTGATAATATGATAATCAATAAGTAGGACTTTATTGCCTAATAAAAAAATATGCAGATTAATTTAGCCATCGCGACAAAATTTTCCTCTTGAGTTTCGTTCAGCATTAATCGTGTCACCTCCCGTTAATAAGAGAAAAATTGCCAAACAAAATAAGCAAACATATTTCAATTATCTGGAAAGAACATTGCCCACATCTAGATATGTGTTTCATAAAAACACTGAAATGAAGTCAACGAAATAAAACTTGAAGCATACACTGACAATACATCAATCCATCCATAAGTATAATGGCTCATTTTCATGGCTAGTGTGGTCAGACAAGTTTTTTTTTCAAAGTCGAAAGGAAAAAAATTCAAAAATCATAAATTCCTTCCAAAACCATTGGGAGAGTTAATTCTAGAGCAAAACCCAGATGAACCCTCGCAAAACAAATCCAAATGAAGTATGTAGCAGGTTAGTTTGGTCTAAAAAGAATAGATATGGGCACAAGGACATATAATCACCATTTTCTATTACCAAGTGAGATCAGCTAGGATCTGACATAAATAATTGAATCATCCATAGAATAAAGCTTAGGTGGTACATATTATGTTGTACGGCGGCAAAAGAAAGATGAATTTCTCTTGCACCATAAACCACATTCACACAGGCTTTATTCATCTTTCAGCATCTCCTAGACTTGCCCCTTTGACACCAGGAGCATCTTGCTAAGTCTCATCCCCTTGTAAGATAACTCTATGCCCCTTCTTGGATCTAGAGGGTCTTAGTTATCGCAAATTTGCACATAAGAACTAAACTTGCTCAAATCAAGAATTTAATACATCAAGAATTAAGAGAATTAGAGTTGGGAAGTATACTTATGCATCATTTTTCAGCAAACATTCAATTGTCCGTCAATTTCCCTCATCTAGTGCATATCTGGTTATGCCATCTCATTAGTGGACGTAATGGTAGAAATCGCAAAACCAAAAAACAATAAGCGATCGAGAAATAAAACTATGAATGGTTGCAAATCCATGCTAGATTTCCCATAATTTGAAAGACTTAATCGTGTGATTAGATAAAAAAATTACATTATATTCTAAATTTTCAGAGTTGGTATCTCTTCCATAGACAAAAGGAACCAAGAGAGCGAGAGTTCATTCACATCTAATTGCATATCTTAACTCTTAAGCCACTCATCTCGAACTTGTCAAGTTTTACGATAACTAAAATGGAATTGTCAAATTATCTCTGCTCAATGCTTAACTCTAAAAATATATTTGTTGGTGCTAAAGCACAAGATTAAGATCTTCAGGGAAGCCTCGGACCATCTAGCAGCGCAACCAAATGAGCATCTAGAGGTACTGCAGCTGGTAAAACATGTCGATATCATTCCAAACAAATAATAACCTAGTGGGCAAATTTTAGTAGGAATCATAATGGGTGGACGTCAGGTTGCTAATGAATAAGATCATGTGGTAGGCAAATTAGTTAAAAAATAAAATTCTATATCCTTGTGAGGCATTTTACCAAACACATAGTGCACAAATTAGTTGAACTCATACCTGAAACACCTACCTGCACTTCACTCCTTCTGTTGTAATTTATGGAGGCTGATCGACTTTCCGCCTTCGCTGCTCGCCTTCTGTCTCTTCTTGAACTCATGCACAAGATTAGAGAAATGGTTCATTGCTCTCAACACGTCATTCTTGGGAACCTCTCGATAGCTTGGAACCAATCATTTGATATGACGAATGCGGTGGGCGCCAAGTTTGCTCGGGAGAAAGGTGGGATGCCGTCGGTGTATCTTCCTCCTGCACCTCGGGGAGACATTTCTTGACCATCCATTCAGCGCCTCGACATAAGAACTTTGCGGTGATCCACTTGTTGAAGCGGCGGTACCATTTGCAAGCTCCTCTCCAATTCTACGATGGCCATGCGCAGTGACTGGATTGGCTTATGGTCATTGCCTTGAGTAAGTGAATTTTCTGTCTGTATGGCTAATAGCCGCTTCTCATGACATTCCAAAACAGCTTTCCACATTCTTCTCAATCTGTACTTGAGAACAATCAATCACATGCGTTAGATGAAATTGCCATTATGATAGGATGAAGACATAATCCAATTAAAAGAAGGAAGCTTCATAGTTCATACCCTTGGATGAGATCAACGAGTTGAGGGTACAGTTCTTCATCTCGGATCTTCTGTATCTTTGACGAGAAGGCATTGACTGTTCTAATACTGATGGCAATCCTGGACTGCAAGTTCCTTACCGACAACCGGGTGGAATCGATAGTATTTGACTCTGCTCCTCGCTCGTCTAGGGACTTCAACCTCTTGTACTTATTTTCATACAGAATCCGCAGCTTCTCTTCTTCCTAGAACAACCACCTAACCTTGTTCAACATGTATTTGACGGTAAATCAGATTGTATATGAATTAACACCTACGGTTAGTTAATGTGAGCACAGGTGTGTACCTTAACCTCCAGAAATAGCTTCTTTTCCCAGGTACACAGCTTCTCCAGTGTTGATGATAGGTTACGGTTACCACCAGTGACCGACGAGGCTGAAGTGCTGGCTTTGCAGCTCGATGATCTTGACTTTCTATGTGGCTTTGGGAGGCAAGAAGAGGACGGCACAGTAAGAGAGATAGGATCCATTACTCTGGACGAGAGATCTGCAACAACATATCAAAGGATGTAATGCGCTAGAACATATAACATAATTGCAACTACGTGTTATTCAATACAGCTTGCATTACCCACATCTAAGAACTCTGGGCGCCGTCCGGTGGGGCGCCTTCCCCACCTCGAGCAGCCTGGAGACCTCCGCACTGATTCGGCGCCTCGTCGAACCGCTCCTTGACCTCTTCCATTGCCTCCATGACTTCCGTCTTCCCATGGTGCAACGGCGAGAACGACTCACTGCTCAAGGCCAACTGCGCCGACTTGCCATGGCTCACCCCATCCCCCTCTGCAGCAACGATCGACCCGTCCTCATCAAAGGCCACACCTTTCTTCTTCCCAGTGGAGCCGCCGCCGTCAATGTCACCACCATCCGTGCCCTTCAAGCTCGCAGTGTTGCCCTTGCCCCCTTTCTTGCTCTTCGAGGTGACATTGCTCGGCACCGGTCGCTCCTGGACATAAGTTTCTCCGCCGCCATTGGCACCGGATCCCTCCTCTGCAGCCTTCCCAAGAAGATTCGCCTTTGAGCCGGCATTGGTAGTGCTGGTCTCTTCCTTTGACATTTTGATCGGCAACGCCAAGTTGATGGCTTTGATGCCTCCTCCTCCTCCAACTCCGCTCGTCCTCAAGCTCCGGATCCTCCATCCTCCTCATTTCGGCGTAATTTGGGCCGTTGGTAGGCAAGTTTCGTCGACTTCGCCCTTGTTGCGCGAGTAATCTTCTAGGAATTGATCGTAGGGCGTGAAAGGGTCGAAGAATTCCCGGCGAGACCTCCGCGGTTGGCGCGCGGCGGCGGGCGGCGGCCTCCATGCCGCCTCTCGGCTTCTCTTCCGCAACAACCTCGCCGTAGGGCCGTCGTGTACCCGTAGCCGTAGCCGTAGCTCGCTTCGCCTTGTCTCGGGCATAGGGGTTGTCGTACACCACGGTGGGCACGATGAGGAGTTCCTCATGTAGTGGTGCCTCGGAGATGACGCCGCTTTGGGACGGCGGGGCCTTCCGCCGCTGCCACCGGCTTGTCTGGCGTCGTGGCGCGATCGAGGTTCTCATCGGAGAGGAGTGGGAGAGCGGCGATCATCAGAGGACGAGGACGACGACGGCGGGAGGCTCGACATGGCGCGCGGCGAGGAGGCTTTTTAAAAGGATGGTTGCTTGCTACGGCGGGTGGAGGGACGGAACTACTGGGTGATTTCACGAACGCAGCGGTGGAGCCGAGACCGAGCGGGAGGGGACGGTCTGTCCGGGTGTTCGCAGGGGGGCTAGGGTTGCTACAGACATCTGGTGGTAGGTGTGGAGATGAAGTCGATGGAAGGAGATGGAGTCGATGGAATGGAAGGGTGGGGAAGGAAACAAATTGATTTCCATTCCATCCGGCCGAAGGAGACAAATTGATTTCCATTTCATTATGACCGTCTCTATAATTTAGACTTATAATTATGTACTTAATTTTCTTAATTCCAGGAAGATTAGACACACTTAATAATAGCCATCGGATGTGGGTGAGTAAAGCTGAGGAAAGATCCGAGACGTTCATTGTGATGAATGCAAGTTTCTGGGGACGTTTTGCTGGGTGCACGAAGGTTGAGCCATCTCTAGTGGGTGCACTATTTGGGGTGGACGTAGAAGAAAAAGCTTAGGTGCATTATATAGGAGTATAGATAGCTATATGTACTCATCTCTACTACTTCTAATTAGGAGTTGGTGGCAGTGGTCCGTTCTCCTCTAGAGTATCTGATTCGTTGGATCTGACATGAACGGCCGAGATAGAAGAGGATTTAATCATATCTTAGATAGAAGGATTTTATCATATCTTTTTTTTGAATAGAAATATTATTTTAGCATATCTCTATTCACATGTTCTTATTATGGAAGGATGTTATTCATATATCTTATAAATGGAAGGATTTTCTCATCATATCTTGCATGGATAGAAGGATATACTCACCATATCCCATAATACGGGAATTCTATCTCATCATATCTGGAAATGCATAGATTAAAAGGAAAGAATCACGCAACCAAATCACGTGCCAATCACGAAGATGTTGGTGAGACCTGGCTTCCATCCGCCCGCGTACGCTGCCTTCTGCTTTCATCTACTTCCTATTAGAGGGCACCCACTCTCGTCTCCAAGAAGAGAAGAGAAAGGTTGCGTGCAAGAAGCAAGAAGATTTCCTGCAAAAGGAAAGGCAATAACTTTCTCCTGCTTCAATGGTAAGGATTGATATCTCTCTATTAATTCTAATTAAAAGTTGGTGGCGATCGTCTCTTCTCCTTCAGATTACTTGATTCGTTGGATCTAACATGAACGGTTGAGATGGAAGAGAATTTAACCCGATAGTTAAATCTCTTCGGAGGAACAAACTTTTCCTACTATTGAAAACATAACTAAAGTTAGTGTTATTTGCAAATAAATTTTTTGTCACAAATTGAGTTTTCGTTGCAACGCACGGGTACATGACTAGTGTTAAATAACATAAGACAACTAGTTAACTGTTTTAAAGCATTTAAGTAAGGGTATAGAGAGAGAAAATTATAATAACTACACTTTGAATTTCTTCAATAGACACTTATATTGAGTGTCATCTTGGATATCGATGTGATCTCCAAAACATAAATTTGACCACTAATTTGTATTATAATATATTTATAAAACCCAATAAAATTATAATATTATGAAAATAATTTTGCAGACAAATCTACTCATATAATTTTCATGCATCCGATTTAACTATTTAAAAAGTATTGATAATGAAATTTTCGAAAATTTGACTGTATCTACGTTCAAAACGAGATTATTTTGTGACAGGGAGGAATATTCGATGCTACAAACAAATAAAAAGAAACTATACGAAACACTATGCATCAAATAATATTCTCGAAAAGATTCCCAAAAGATGAGATGACTTGGGGGAGCTAACCCATGCTTGGCCAGCGTGGTTTACCTGTCACCCGAGTGACGTCATCCAGGCGCAGATCTGTTCGGGCTACAGATGACGGCCCCCACCTAGCAGCCTCCCAGCGGCGGCCGAGCCCATGGAAATATCGGGGCCGAGATATTTTTCCAACGGCCAGCGCGCACCACGGCGCCACGAGTAAAAGTACCGCCACGTCAGCATAAAGCCCGCGGGTGGAGCCCACCACCTCCCCACCTGCACATTTCTGCCCCCCTTTACCAGCGGAGATGGAGTACTATCTGCTCGTCCTCTCCGCCTTCTCCTCCTCCTCTCTTTGAGATGCTCCTCCAGTAGACTATAAATCAGGACAGAGACAGACTAAGAGAGAGCGATTTCATTGGTTGCCCTGTTTCTTGAGAGCTAATCCAATGGGGGACGTGTCGTTGAACCAGCCGATCAACGCCGAGCCGCTGCCCGGCAGTATTGGCGAGGTAATCGATCGAGAACTATTATTTTTGATTCGCTGGGAAAAGGGTGTTTGTTACTTTGATTTATGACGAGGAGTCCTAATTTCAAAAGAAATCAACAGATTTATGATGAGGAGTGCCCATCCCGTTTGTTCTTAGGTTCTTGCAGGTTGCCATCTTGTGTCCTGTACACCTAATTTACGTCTTTTGTACAATTTTCTCTTATAAATTAGCTCTTGCAAGTTGCGAGTCACCAGACCGGTACATTTCTTGTAACTATGTGTACATAATTCGACTCCAAGAGTAATACTGGAGAAAGAACAGATATGATCTTTCATTCTTTCTAATTTGCTTCAGGACTTTCTCTGCTACAGTGTGACAGCTGGCATAGAACCGAAGAAAGAACATAAATGATTTTGGAAAATTGATTCAGAATTTATTCTTCTACTATGTGACATATAATATAGAACTGAAGAAAGAACATACATGATGTTGAACATTTGCTCCAGGATTTTCTCTTCTACTGTGTGACAACTGTACTTTATATTAGTTTTTGTATGAGAAGCAATTTGCAGACCCTGAAAACAAATTTTCTGCTGTGATTCTTCTGCAGGGTGATCAAATCCAAGGCTTAATGTCGGCTGGATGGACAAATGAGAGGCACAGCTTGTACATAAGCTCCATGGAGGCATCCTTCATGGAGCAACTCTATGGCCATGATCATCACGGGTCCGATGCGAATAGGAGACATGTGGGTGACAATGGGTTCAAGGTGCTCCGAGAGGGTGTGTGGGAGGACCTCAGGTTCGAGAGGAACGATGCTCGCGCGCGTGATGGAGGCGTAATATGTCTGCCTGAGAATCCGTGGATAAGGCGTTTTAGACCACGCAATTCAGTTATATACCGCCAGGGTCATGGGGTGAGAGCTTCGGTGGATGATGGCGAATCGGGTACTGATACGGTCCAAGAGAGGGTTCGGACGCATGGAAGAGAACTGAGGAGTTGTGTTGGAGAAAATCATGTTGGTAAAAGCACAGGTTGCTACATTAGTTATTTTGCAAATTGTTTCCTTCAGTATATATTTTGTTCAGTTCGACAAGAGTTCAGAATTGTTATGCAGTTTTCAGTCTGATAAGAATTTAGAATTGTCATGTAGCAAGAGTTTTAAGTTGATAAATAATTATGCTCAAGGAATGATGTAACTTTACATGCAGAGCTGCAGGTAGCTATTACAATCCGTCGAAGAATTAAAAATTATATGGAATTTGTTTGTCCTTGATGAATATTACACAACTGTGCAAATGTAAAAAAACTACAAGTTAAAGTAGCTATGGAGACTTTGATCTTCCATCCCATGCATAATTGCTTGGAATATTTTTTCTACAGCTCTTCAACACTTGTTGCATCATGATTTTGCTTTCGGCATATAACTGATTGAACAACTTTGTCAGACATTCTTACTGACCATTATGCTTAATCACAGCTACCTTGTAAGAACATATTTTGAGATTTATTTTCCTGCATCCATAGGGGTAAGCTATCCCCAGAAACAAGTTGTTGTATCCTCACAAATAATGTGACCAAAATAGATCATCCAGCTGCTAATACATGTTTAATGTATGCTATGTATCGTTTGCATCTGGTGTTTCTACTTGTTTGGGAGACTTCATTAATTACCATTGCTAATTGTCATCCTACTCTGCTAACCATGTAAAATCAGGGCTATAACACAAACATTTCATTTTCTTTTCTCCAGAAGTCTCTGATCAGAATTTCCCTGATGAGGAGGTTAAAGTCCATACTGAACCATGCAAGAAAAGGAGGTCTACTCCTTCCACAGCTGCACCAAATGATCAATCAACTTAACACAATCAATTATCTTCATTTGTTGTAAGTACTAGAAATAAGTGGACCCTATCCTACATGAGAACTGTTACTTCTTTCACATTCATCAGCATTTACCCGTGTGCTCCATCTCTGCAGGCTGTTCCATAGTAAAAATCGCATGCAGCGACAAAAGCTGGTGAATGAAAGCCAATGTGTTCTGAAGCCCGAAGGAAGCCATGGAAGACTAGTTTTGGAATCTTGCTGAACTATCTGTCATAGGCATTGCTGAAGCTGCTAGTTTCTTGACTTGGCAGATTGAATTCTATTGAGCGGTAGCTCTGTATCGGCCTGTCACTGTGGTGTGATGGGAATGCAAGAGTCATGCTTGCCACGATATAAAGAGAATGATTGAAGATTTTATTATTTCTGTGACTGCTCATTACCGATATTTGCTTTGCTTTCTATGTACTATGGATGCATTGTAAACTTGTCATAGTATCCCTGTAGTTTGAGCTCTGAATAAAATGAGCTTTCTATGTACTATGGAATATGGATGCATTTTAAAATTGTCATAGTATCCTCTGTAGCCTGAGCTCTGAACCAAATTAGCTAAGTCAATGGTAACAAAGCGCTGATCTAAGTCAAAACCTCGGTTTTTTTTTCAAGACAGGCGGCGGGAGGGACTATACACTTTTTCGGAATCTTCGAAGGGGCCTTTTGCGAAAGAGCCGATGGGGACTTGAATGCTATTTTTGGAGGGATCTAAACGCAATATCAGAATTTCTGAAGGAAATTTTTTGAAAAAAATAGACGGAGCTGAACGCAATTTTAAAACTTTCGGAGGGCCACTCTACAAAGTTGCTGACATGACTAGCCTAGCCTATCCGGCCAGGAAACTGTCGACTGTACTATAGATAGTAGGACCTGAACGCAATTTCGAACCTTTCCTCGAAGTTGCTGACATGGCTAGCCTATCCAATCAGAAAACCTGCCGGCTGTGGCTAGCCTATCCAACCAGAAGACTTGCCGGCTGTAATATAGATAATATAGTGTATATATATATATTCTCGGCTAAAGATGAGATCGAAAGCAACATGTTGGAATTTGCTACGTATACGAGGTTATCCAAGGGGCGAGGAATAGTCAAGGGAAAAAGAAGAGTAGACACGCGAGCCTGGCTAGAGTTGATTAGTTGATTTTTGTTTTATATATCTTTGTAACTCCTTTTGTTTTGTTCCTTTTAATTAATATAATTAATATATATAAACACACACTACTACATAACAGCACATCACTGTCGGTTCTAAAACCCTATCACTGCCGGTCATTGGCGTCGGCAGTGATTGGTCGGCAGTGATACTCGGGGATTATCACTGCCGGCTCAGGAACCGGCAGTGATAAGGATTATCACTGCCGGTTCTACCTACAATCGATAGTGATATTGGACTATCACTGCCGGATCAAACTAAAATCCGGCAGTGATAAGGATTATCACTGCCGGTTCTACCTACAACCGGTAGTGATGTTGAACTATCACTACCGGATCAAATCAAAATCTGGCAGTGATGATCATTATCACTGCCGGTTATACATAAAACCAGCAGTGATATCGAACTATCATTGCCGGGTTGTACCATAATCCGACAGTGATATGTACATATCACTGCCGGTTTTCTCCAAGAACCGGCAGTTACAAGCTTGCATATTTTTTGTGCAATATATATATTTTTATACAGTTGTTTATACAGTGTCCATATGTAGTATATAAAGCATCGTTCAAATCATAATTCAAATATATTAAATTAAGCATCACAATATCTTGTTTTTACAATGATTTGTTTACAATTAATGTAGCTCGACTATATCTCATCCCATTCGCTTTGATTCTGTAAGGACTACAGTACGAAGAGTCGAAGTAGACATGTCACGCGTCTAGGTCGAAGGAATGAGGGTGATGAGGCTACTCGTGGAACTCGCCGTTTGGATTGATGATCTCATCATGAATGAATCCGACGATCTGTTCTTGAATTGCTATAATTCCTGTCAGCAATAACTTATCGGTTCTCAGTTTGGAGCGTTGTTTTTGAAGAAAAAAGGAAGTTAATTAATGATGATATTTGTTAAATGAAAAAAGGCATCAATGTGTAATTACGTACCATGGCTTCGTTATAGCCGACACTCTCTGTGACAATTGAATGCATATTTGTACATAAATAGTATGCACATAAATTATTTTCGGGGTCCTACCTCATGCATGGAAAGTCATTTATTATTTCAAAATTTTTCCTGTATAGACGATACCGAACACTTCTTGCAGTACCGTGCGAAAGCCCTATGAATGATTTTGAATAGTAATTAAACTTAGATGTAATAGAATGGAATTTTGCTAGAGTAATAACGCAACGATCGAGTTTACCAGTTCAGCATGTCCCAAAGGTCTTGGTACAGATTAGTTTGTTTTCTCCTGAGTCCAAGACAAAATCTCGCTAGCATCTAAGCTGGATGACGAGGAGGACCCAAAGTGAAACACGCACATATATGTCAACGTAGTCAATTACTCCCACATCGTACGTGTTACGCAAAAATAGTAAAACGATATTAGAAGTAAGGAGATACGTGCTTGAAGTTATAAGGTAAAAGTACGGAGGTTTTGTATTGCAGCTTCAAAAAAGTATTAAATAAATAGTCTTCAACGAACTGTGGATTATCGTTCACAATTTTCTCGTTAACGAGCCTCGGATCTAGGAATGCTAGATTGTCATTGTTATTTCTTCTACATGTCTGTATCTCCATTCTACATAAGAAAGAAGTTAGACATGCAATTAAACAGTACAAAAATGCTCAACGATATACGGACAAACTTACAAAGTCCATAGTCTAAGTATATTCACGTCCAGGGCATCTTGCTGTTACAACATATACAACTCCGTGAATAGAACCCAACAGATGTTATCCCTATTGTGGAAATCTTGCTCTGTGTATCTGACTGCGAACGCCTCCATACCATCGTTGGAGTGCTGCATGTACTACTGATGGACGCGCCGTAGTTGTGTTGTAAGGTTGTCGAAATGAGCTGGTTCAACCAGCGGTTTTCCCATAACGAACTTCCACCTTAGACCGTGCGCCAGAGCATCTAGTTGAGCAAACATCGCTTGAGCATCCGCTTTAACGATGTCGGCACTAGCCTTTGCAAGTATTGCTTTTGGATATGCGCTCGTAGTATGACATTTTGTAAGGTTGAAGCTTTGCCCGTCTTTTGCACTTTTGCCATACTCAAGAAAAACTTTTTTGCGTCGGATTAACTTTAGTCTTCTTACATGATGGCACCTTTTAAAGTAGATGTTACGCAGCGCTTACATGCTTTTTCCTTTCTTCTTGATCATGTCGGTGATAATTTCTTCCGGGATTGTCCCGGTTCGCAGATGGGTGAGATTTCTTCGAGGGCGGTGCTTGATTGTCGAGATGTTCCCGTGTTCGATTCTTTTGATTTTGGCGGAGGAGTCGGGCTTTTGTGGTTGGTGCCGGCGGAGGAGTTGGACTTTTTCGGTTGGCGAGAAGGGCGGAGGTCTCGTGTGGAGAGTGTGGTGATCATCATCTTCGTCGCCTCATCGTCCAAGCCAAACTTAATCAAGCTCTTGCGCCACGCGAGAAGCCATGCACGTTTTCTCCTAGTTTTTGTTTCCATCCTCGCCGAGGATCTCTACCTCCATTTTTGGTATTGGCGGACTACTGTGCCCACGACGACTGGCGAATCCTGCGGTATCGGGCGGCGATTGCAAAACCTGCGACTCTGGCATAGCCAAGCCCCGCCTCACCACCTTTATGGTAACGCCATGTGCGGCCAAATGTAGCTTGCACGTGTCGGTTCTTTGATGTCATCCACGGAAAATGCATCCATGCTCTTGGGAATCCTCATGGACGCTCGGTGCTCTACGAGCACCGGACCGATGAGCTCGGGGCTTTCACCGGGTGGCGGTCGTGGTGAGAGCTTTACATGCGGCTTGCTCCACGGCCTTATCTAGTTCCGCTCTCTGTTCCTCTAATGCTCTCGCCACAACATCTTTTATCGACGCGTTCAGTTGATCTTCTCTTAATCTCTTTGAACGCTTGTACAACCATGTATGCGTGGGAAGGCCTCTTTCCACGTGACCAAACCAACTCCTCCAGTGCGACTGGATGCTCCTTGTTACCCGAGGCTACGGTTGGCTCGTCATTCTCCCTTCGTGGCGCGAAATATCCTTGGGAAGGCGCATGTGAGCATCGTGATTACTCTTTCAAGACTTCCGCTCTCTATCGCTTCTAAAGCTTAAGCTGCCATCATCCGAGATAGTATCACCCCTCCCAAGCAACCAGTGCTTCGATCGTTTGCTTAAGGCGGTCGTCGTAGGAATTATACCCTTGCGGATTAGTTCTTCTTCGGACCGATCCCATGCTGGTATTTTCTTCACGTACCCTCCTGTTCCTAGTCTGTGAGGGTGAATATTCTTATCTGTGTTTGCTTTGTTCCTTTGACTTACTATGTGAGCTTCTTGGACCTCTTATGCATACAAATTCATCCCAAAACTCCCTTAACTTTGGGTACGTGTCAAAATTCTGCGTTTCATTCTTTTTCACATAATTCTTGTTTAGTGTTGTCTTCCAATTCTTCCACGCTGTGCACATGATGCAGAGTGCTCGTTTCTTTCCAACCAGCTCGGTCCTTGGGGAAGCTGGAAAACTTGTTTGACTTGTCCCATAATGAGTTCTTGGTCATTGGGTACCACCCATGGGTCACCTCATGCGCCAATCCATGATCTATAGTGATGGGCACATCATCCCTAGCAAGAACCCCGCAGCTATCTGTCTGACGGCCCTAATGATGACTGTTATAGCAGTTCCCCATTGCCGAGAGCTCCACTATGTTAAAATTCCTTAGGCATCTTGTTCGGACCACAACTTTGCTGCGCCTTCGTTGATCGACGCCCGAGCTCGCAATTTGATCTTCTTAATTATTAGTCGTCTAGGCCTACAATGTGTTTGGGAACCACAGTGTACTAAAACTTTACCTCGCCACGTTAGTAACGTCAAAGTTGGTCCATGGCGAGGATCGTGCAAGTTCGAGATAGGGACGTTGGGCTATGGTTGGGCTACCCTTCCTCCTTCATCCATATTTGAGGGCCCAACTCCTCAAAGACTTGTCCTTGGTCAGAGGCCATTCCTAGCAAGTTTACCAGAAATTTCAAATTAACAAGGTCATTTTTGAAAGACACATACAAATGAAGATTGACATTAAAGTTAATCCCGTGATAAGATGTTTACATATTCGACACTGTAACATGCTTGTTTACTAAGTTTTTTCCCAAAAGGCAGGTGCACAACTACGAATGCTTGCAAAACAAAGAACATGCTAAACTGTGTGACCAGTATGACAGCAAGTGCAACAGGATGGACAAAGGCAAATCATGGAGAAGTGGCATGACAGTCAAAATGATATTTCTTGGGAGCCCAGCTTCAATCAACCAAGTGCTTTCAATAACAAATACAGAGGGGAGATAACGAAAGAGCCTAGAAGCAATCAAAATCTTATCAATGATAATGAAGGTATAAAAAAGGCAACCTAAACATCGACATGTTGACTGAATAGTCATATATCTAAATCATCTTAACACATTTTGCATGCCTGAAACATGAATGTACAGAACTTCAAATACTTACACCACAGACATCTTTCCAGCATACATACACATATACAACTTTGAAGAATACATACACATATACATCTTTCGAGGATACATACACATATACATGTTTCGAGGATACATACACATATACATCTTTGAAGAATACATACACTTATAATCCAAAAAAGAAACAATAAATGTAAACTCTACATTACACTAACCCATAATCTGTCATCCGTCAACCATCCATGATATGCAGAATTATATGGACAAAGCAACAAATTGAACTGTATATGTGCAAGAGTCTGCAATAGCAAGGGCACTACTAAATGAAACTTAGTTATATACAGATCGTTACTTTCTTACAGT
The DNA here is from genome assembly GCA_036346275.1 of Otatea glauca. Classification (NCBI taxonomy): domain Eukaryota; kingdom Viridiplantae; phylum Streptophyta; class Magnoliopsida; order Poales; family Poaceae; genus Otatea; species Otatea glauca. The sequence goes on along the minus strand of CM070730.1, from coordinate 21,162,243 downwards.
TGCCGAATTCCAGATAAAGCTTGCTAGTCCAAATATGAGTGTCAGTTTTTGTTGAACTAATAAATAAACTTGTCCCAACTGTAGGCATATCGATTGTGAGCTTTTGGTTATACAAAGGTTGGCTAGTAGTGTGTCTCACACACACTTGAAGCTAGCACGATAATTACTGTTTGAAATTTGGCATTAGACTCTTTTCTACCGCCACCCTTCACCCCATTACACCTCTTTTTATGCCCTGATGCTAATGCCTATCATCAGCTAGAATACATGCCTATTATGGACTCCTTATGATCGTTTCAAAAGGAAAAAGTTTGGTATGAGGGCGGGCCCTATGTTAGGTGAGGAATAATACATCTTGAGTTAGACAAGCCATTTGCAACATAGGCTTCTCTGTGAGTTGGCAATATAATGACTCACAGAGGTGTGGAAATGCTTTTCTCAGATTGCTTGCCAGAATGCCTATAATTTGTTTGGTTCATAATTCATACCCCTTTGTTAGTGCGAATCAGAGGCTTGCAAATTTCGAATGTACCGTGATGTGCACTCATATAATCAGAGGCTTGCAAATTTCGTGCACTCATATAATCAGAAGCTTGCAAATTTCGAATGTACCGTGCTGCGAGGAGGTGGCGGCGGGGCGACGGCGGCGCTCTCCGAGGTGACGGCGGAGAGATGGAGGGGATGCAGCACAGTGCGAGGCGACAGCCTGGACGGGGAGGTCGAGGCGACAGCGGTGCACTCCGAGGCAACGGCGGGGAGATGGCGGGGAGCTACGAGGAGGTGACGGCGTTAGGTCGAAGTGGAATTGAGTGGAGGGCACGCGGCGTTTCAATACATATAGGGCTGGACTATCACTGCCAGGTCTCCACAAAAACCGGCAGTCACTAAATATCACTGCCGGGTCACATTTATAACCGGCAGTGACGTTGACTTATCACTGCCGGGTAATATATAAAACCGACAGTGATACTTACATATCACTGCCGGTTATCTAGTTAACCAGCAGTAATACTTAAGTATCACTGCCGGGTAATATATAGACCCGGTAGTGATACTTAAATTTCACTGCCGGTTATGTCATTAACTTAAGCGGTGATAAATCGCTATCACTTTGCGATTAATGAGATAGCGGCGTTGATATGTAAGTTCAGTCAATGAAGTCAAACTTTCAATTTATTTCTTTTTTGAGGTGATTGCTTTGGGTTTTGAAATCCTAACAAACTTACGGACATGTAATATTTCTCTTAAATATTTCCCCTTGATTTTGACCTTCATCTAAAATTCTAAAAATACAGATTGCTCACTGTTTTAATAGTTTTAATATTTTCGATATCAAATAATGCTTAAAAAATTCGCACAAATGCAGTAGACCAACCATTGCTTCAAAAATTCACACAAATACAAAAATTCACACAGATGAAGTTTAATTCACACAAATTGTTACATGTGAGAAATGAATACATTAATTGTTACATATGAGAAAATAAACATGTATTTAATTAGGACAACTAAGCTACGATTCGACCTTCGTTATGATCGCGGTGTATGTATGTAGCTTCGTCCTCACTCTCTTCCATGAGACCTAGGTCAACGTCCTCTCCGAAAGGAGGAAGCTCATCGAATTGGTTGTACTCTTCCTCGTCGACAACATTCTCAACTCCGACAATCATTCTTTTTCCTTGAATAACCACGTGGAGCTCCTTGTTAGCTGGATCGGTTACAAAAAAGATTTGTGTAACATAATTAGCAAGTACGAATGGTTCTTCTCTGTATCCGACCAGTTTGAGGTCCACTGTAGTGATACCGTACTTGTCGATGTTCATGCCCCTTGGAAGTCTTACCCATTGGCACCGAAAGAGAGGGACCTTCAAAGGTCCGTAATCAAGCTCCCAAATCTCTTCTATGAATCCGTAGTAGGTTTTCCTATTTTTCTTTGTCAGAGGCATCTATACGGATACCGCTGTTTTGGTTGGTGCTCTTTTTATCTTTTGCTCTTGTATAAAATGTAAAACCATTTATATCGTATCCTTGGAATGTCCGAATTGTTGTTGATGGTCCCTGAGCCAACACTTTCAACTGAGCGCACTCTGTCTCCGTATGCATCATGTGCCTACGCAACCAATCGCCGAAGTTATGTCTATGCTCTCTCGCGATCCAACCCTCTGACTTCACTGGGTTTGTTCTGGATAGCATACTCTTGTGCATGTTGACATACGGGGCCACCACAACTTATTGTCCCAAAACTGCGAAATGTGCTTGTGTGAATGAAGCTAGATTGTTTGTACGGAGTGATTTCTCGTCCAGTGTCCCTTTTCCCTGTAGCCTGCCCTCATGCCGTGATGTAGGCACACCAATCGGTTTGAGATCCATGCAATCGACGTAGAACTCAATGACCTCCTCAGTTCCCCAACCGTCTGCAATGCAACCTTCCGGCCGATGTCGGTTACGAACATATTTCTTTATAACCCCCATGAACCTCACAAAAGGATACATCTGATGTAGAAACACAGGACCGAGAATCCGTATCTCTTTCACAATGTGAACAATGAGATGGACCATAATATCAAAAAAGATGGAGGGAAACACATCTCGAGCCTGCAGAGAGTGTGGACCACGTCTTCCTGCAGCTTATCTAGTTTCAATGGATCGATGGTCTTCTGTGAAATCACGTTGAAGAATGAACACAACTTTATAATTGGGTCTCGGACTTTCTTTAGCAGAACACCCCTAATTGCAATTTGAAGCATCTGCGTCATCATCACGTGGTAATCGTGAGACTTCATGCCAATTAAATTTAAGTCTTTCATTGAGACTAGTCTCTTTATGTTGGCAGAGTATCCGAACGGAACTTTCACTCCGTGCAAGCATTCGCACAAGCTAATTTTTTCTTTCTTACTCAGAGTGTAGCAGGCTGCGGGAAGGTACTTTTTCCCTGTATCCATGTCTTTGTGATGCAGCTCCTTCCTGAGTTTCATATCTTCAAGGTCCATCCGTGCTTAGAGAGTATCTTTTGTTTTGCCAGGTATATCCAGTAAGATACCAAGCAAGCTGTCACACACGTTCTTCTCTATGCGCATGACGTTGATTGCGTGTCGAACTTCCAAGTGCTGTCAGTAAGGTAGGAGCTAAAATACTAATCTCTTTTTCCACAAAGGAGCCTTATCACGGGAACTCGGGATAGATGTACTGCCTGCTCCCTTTTCGTGAATAATTTTAAGATCCTTTACAGCCGCAAATATCTCTCTCCCAGTGTGATTCTTCGGAGCTAAAGCAGTCTCCTTTGTCCCGTCAAAAGCTCTCTTATTATTGCGGTATGGGTGATCCTTGTGGAGGAACCTACGATACCACATGTAAGATATTTTTCGACAGTTCTTCAGCCACCGACTAGCTGTACCATCTAAGCACTGGATGCATCCATTGAAGCCTTTTGTCGTTTGGCCCGACAGGTTACCAAGGGCAGGGTAATCATTGATGGTTACGAACAACAATGCGCGTAGGCTAAAGTTCTCTCTTTTATACTCATCCCATATCCGTACTCCATCGTTTCACAAGATTAGAGGATCCTCAACCAATGGTTTGAGGTACACATCGATATCGTTGCCAGGTTGCCTGGGCCCTTGGATCAGTAGTGGCATCATATTGTACTTCCGCTTCATACAAAGCTAAGGAGAAAGGTTGTAGATACATAGAGTTACCGGCCAAGTGCTATGACGGCTACTCATGTTGTCGAAAGGATTCATCCCATCCGTACTCAACCCGAACCTTATATTCCTCACATCATATGCGAAGTGCTTCTTATATTTTCTGTCGATGTTCCTCCATTGCACAGAGTCAGCAGGGTGTCTGAGCATTACATCCTTCTTACGCTCTTCGGCGTGCCATCGTAGCAATTGGGCATGCCTTTTGTTCGCAAACAATCGATTCAGACGGGAAATTATAGGAAAATACCACACCACCTTACGAGGGGATCTCATCTTCTTACGCTTCACCCCGACATCGTCATTATCGATGTCATCATCGTTTCTTATCTTTGCTTTGCTTTGCAAACATCACGACCATCAAGTTCGTAAACTCATTGCGATACAACATGCAATCGTTTGGACATGCGTGTATCCTTTGTACTTCCAATCCCAGCAGGCGGACAACTGCTTGGCACGGCACGTGCTTGTAGGCAACACGTTACCCTCTGAAGCAAATCCCCAAGAGACATAATACTCGGTGAAGCTCTTATCGGACCAACCATTGTTTGCCTTCAAGCTGCGATAGTGTAAGCACTTTATGCGCAATTTTTGTGCTCCTCCTCCATGACCTAGGTACAATGGTGTTGTGGAGTCCGGTACCATATGTTGGAACTTTTGAAACTCTCTTTCACTCGTGAAGTCTCCTCCCATCACGCAACATTTGATCCGGATCGTCGTCGTGGCTATCGATAAAGCGTATCTTCAAGCTGTCGTCATATCGTTGTCCCCGTCATCTTTAGTGATGTGTTGCCATTCATGTACAATCTCATCTTCGCCGTGCTTGGTCCAACAGGTATAGCCAGCCTTGAAACCTCTTCGAAGCAAGTGTGCGCGTATCGACTCTATGGTAGAAAAGCGACTTCGATTTTTGCAATCAACGCATGGATAGCACATGTAGTCCGCTGATTCTTCGACTTGTGTATGACCTGGTTTAGAAACTAACTCACACCATTAAAAACTCTACCCCGCAACGGTCCGTGTCATACATCTCTACCTTCGGTCCATCTACAATTAATTAAATCAAACATTACATAAGCATATAATTGCAAATAACAAATAATTGTAAACGATTAGATTTTAAAAACCTATGTAGCAATTTTGACTATATTAAAATACATCAACCTTTTTTCGTTATGTAAATATCCATGTAGCAATTTTTTAGTATTGTAAAAAATGAAAATAATTGTAAATAGTTAGGATATATTTGGACTATATTAAAATATATCAATCTTTTTTCATTGCATCAATATCCATCTTGCAATTTCTTATTATTTAAAATTTTGAAAAAAATTGTAAATACTTAGGATATACTTTGAGTACATTAAAATACATCAACATATTTTCATTTGGTAAATATCCATCTAACAATTTTTTATTATTTCAAAATTTAAAAATACATGAACCTTTTTTCATTATGTAAATATCCATGTGCAATTTTTTATTATTTACAAAAATAGAGATCAAATTACTAACCTCGAAAAGAAGTACAATATGAATTTTAATAGATTTTTCATCAACAAATCGTCGCAATCTACGAATCGAGCAAAGACAGAGCGTCTCTCTGTCTTTGCTCGATCGGTCGGGAGGCAGGGGTCTCAGTTATATAAACGACTTATCACTGCCGGTTCTGCGCAGAACCGGCAGTGATAAGCTCAGACTGCGCGGGAAAATAATATCACTGCCGGTTCTAGTCTCAAACCGGTAGTGAAAAGTCAAGTACCACTGCCGGTTTAAGGACGACCCGGCGGTGATATATCTCTGCCGGTTGTTGTCTTAAACCGACAGTGATATCTTGCTTTTTACTGCCGGATGGTTGCTTGAACCAGCAGTGATAAGGTTTTCCCCCAACTTAAGTTTCGAACCGGCAGAGATATGTTATCACTGTCGGCTCGGTCCTAACCGGCAGTGATATGCCGACAAGGATTGCCTGTTCTGTAATAGTGATAGTACGAAAGGATCCTACTGCTCTCCCAAAAAATAGTTGATTTTTCTTACCCTTGTTGGGTTGTTATACTACAGTATATTATTTCCTTAATTTCTCGTTGATAATCATTTTGTTGACTTGTCTGTCGATTAAACATCTGTGGTAAAACACATGGTAGATGCTCCTGGAGTCCTTGGCCTTCTTAGCCAGGTTGACATATTTGTTTTTGCAAATTTGGCTCCGTACAAATACAATTATAAAAATAACTTACTCTCCCACCACAAAAGTATCGACATTTGGTCACATGCTACGCGTGTACCAGCACCTATGGCAGGAGTTGGCTATCGAAGCAGGGTAGCTCAGCAGGATCTTTTGCTACGTTCAAAGAGGTCGGCACCTTACTGTCGAGATGGAGGAGTGCAGGGCCACTGGCTCCTACCATGGGTTCAGGTCCCTACTGCAATACACAGGTGTGGTAGAGAGAAGACTAGTTTTCCAATTATATTGTCAAAGGGACCAGATTTTTTTATAAAAAAAAACAACAGAGCCGGATAGCCGATTAAACCTAGGCTTATTTCATCTCATCTACCAATCAAGAAGAGTGAGAAAAGCAGGAGGCTACCTGTCTTCTTCGAGTTTGGCAGTTTCTCCCACCGTACAGTACTCTAATCCAAGCACATCGTACACTACTCCAATCCAAGCACGAGTAGTCAACATTTTCGCCGACCATTCCTAGCTCGCGTGTCAGCACAAGCTGTGACTAGCTACAGTAGCTAGCCCTCCATTTGTCCACCGTCCTGGGACCGGCTGATTGGCTCTTTCCTTGGCTTGGCCTGACAGATTCAAGGGATATTTTCGTTGCTGCGAATCTGCGATCGATGACAGAGAGCTGCTGCGACGAGCAAGCTAATGTTGCGAGAGTCGTACGTCTCTTCGGCTCGCTCGCTGTATATATCCACCTCTCTCGCTAGCCGGTACCCAAACACACACGTGAGACGTGACACGGAGCAAGAGCGCAACAAGTCCATTCCTTGCTACGCTTCCAGCTCCGTGCAAGCACCGACAAAACTAGTCCTGCTCCACGGTCACTGCTCGCCACCGGCAGCCTCCTCCGCGGGACGCCGCCGCCGCCCGATCGGGAGGGCATCGGTGGCGGCGTCTTCGTCGGCCGGAGGGGGAACGCGGTGGCGCGCATGCCGCCGCTGGCCCACCCTGAGGTGATGCTGGTAATGGCGGGCGGCGGAGGCACGGCTGGGCGCGGCGCTGCTGCCATCAGAGGTGCCCGCGGACGTCGCCGAGTTCCGCAACACCGCCAGGACGCCCTCGGCTCTGTCGACGTGCGCCGCGGCGCGCCGGGCTTGTTGGTACGTACACGCGTGCTATACCTCTAGGTCGATCGCTTTAATTCGTTCGTGCCGTCGTATCATGTACTATGATCGCGAGGGCAACTACCAGCTTGCGTGCTCTCTAGCGGACCACGGGATCATGTGGCAGGTACCCAGCATGCATGTTAGTTACTAGATGTGGGTATCGGGCTGTCCTGTTCTGGGTCAGCACTTAGCTCGGTTTGCACAACATGACCCAGGATACGACACAACATGGCACGAATGATTGGGTCATGTTGAGTTTGAAAAACTCAGCCCGATAGGCACCACGGCACGTCTAGACCGACCCGGTACGAAAGTAGCCCAATCATCAATCACCATATAGCCCTCCTTTCTTTGTCTTCTCCTGTTTGCAATATAGTCCATCACTCTCTCCCAAGCTCTCTCCTCCTCATAATTCCCCACTCTTCCTCTCTCCTGACGTAGCCGCCTCCTCCTCTCGGTGCGTTGCTGTCGTTGCCCTGGTCCATCTCCTACCTCGCGCGCACCATTGCCATCGTCATCTATGCACGCCGCTGCCTTCTTCCTCGTGCTCGTCGCCATAGCCTCTCCTCCTTCGTGCTCTCCCACTCCCCTCACTGTTCTCCTTAACGTGTCGCTGCCCCCTCCTGTGCCATCACCACATTCGATCGTCTCCCTTCTATATCACCGCCTGCTCTGCGCTCGGCAATGAGCCCCTCTACTTGACGTCCGAGGAAGGCCAGATCTCATAGCGTGGTGGCTGGGACGGCTAGATTTATAGGTTGGCGAAATAATGACTGTGGCCACATAGCCTAGGTGACCACCACTTGCACGCTTCCTCTAATCCTAATTGTCGCCACCCACCTGCCACAATGTGAAAAGGTCATGCCGAGGCTAGCACAACACGAAGGCGTCCTGGTGTGCTAGTGGGCCATGCTGACATGGCATGACGAGCTAGTCGTGCTAGGCCAACATGCCACGGTACCTCACGGCCCATCGGCCCATGCGTGCTTGCCCGGCACGACCTAATGCGCTGGTCTAGTTGCTAGGATAGTACGACGATAAGGTTAGCAGCTGAAGTCTTAGTTTACGGGTGTCCACTGCTTACCGAACCAGTGAACACTTTGTCGCCTTCTGTTTGAAAGACGCAGTGGAAGCTATGGGGTCCATTGCCCTCTAGCTTTTTGCGTACAAGCTCAAAACCCTCGTAAATTTACATGGAAGTCCAAAAATTAGAAGCCTTTGGTCCGCAGGCAGCGACAAGTAGGTTGGCAGCAACCACTCACCAGATTCACCGACACCTTTGACGGGTCGGGCTAGCAAATCCTAACCTTAGATTTTGCGTCTGTTAATTAGCCTATTGGTGGGCGGTATGACTGCAAGGTGCGGCACAAGGTTTAAAATCTCGGTGAAATTTCGGCCAAGAACAAGATTACAACAAATCTTGGCGGAATAAAATAAATTGAAAAAAAAATTCAAATTGCTACCGTGATTTCAAAAATTTCGATGAAATTTGACCTGATTTCAACTTTTTTGATCGGATTTGGGACTACCTGTTAAGAATGTCATCTTCCATGAAATTTCTTTGGAAAACCGAATGTTTAAGACATTTTACAAAAAATAACAGAAGAACTATCATATTTTTATAAAAATTTACAAGCTTGATCATGCTCTAAAAAATTTATAGTACCATCTTTAGCAGTATAGGATGATACAAAAAATTTTCAAAAGAATTGAGCTTCATTTTTTATATTTGAAAAATAAAAAATAGAAGGAACATAAATGAGATAGTAACCATGTCAGAATTTTATAACTTTTTTCAAGTGTGATCATGATCCAAAATTTTTAGGAGAGCTTAATAATTACCTCAGCGTCGTTCTATAAAAGTTTCAAAAATTCTAATCCTGTTTGGTTGCTCAATAAAATCTATGGAAGCAATACATGTACTTAGCCAATATCAGGACAATAGCACTGTCTGAATTTTCAAAATTCTTCAAGCTTGATCACCATCTAAAAATTCTATGGGAACATTAGTGATGCATCAGGACCATCTATAAAATTTTTCAAAATTTGCTAATATAGTTTGAACTATTTTTCATTTGATTGAAATTTGCCGTTATTTTGGCAATTATGGCCGAAATCTCGAAAACCCTAGTCCAAAAAATTCCGGATTTGAATTTTTCTTTTTGGATTTCGTCCAAAATTCCAAAATTTTGGATTTCTGTCACCTCTAAGATATAGTCCGAAAACAAAATTTGAAGCCTTGTTGTGGCAATGGCATTCATCGTCAACGTCAACAGTAAGCCAGCTTTTCTACTACTCCCTCCGGTCACAAATAGTTATCGTTTTGAACATAAGTGCAGTCAACTTTTCGAAATTTTGACCATCAATATCTTTTTAAATATTTAAATTGGATACATGAAAACCATATGCGGAGATTTGTCTCAGAAAGTACTTTTATAATATTATAATTTTTTGGGTTTATAAATATATTATAATATAAATTAGTAGTCAAATCTTTGTTTTAGAGATCGTATCGATGTCCAAAATGACAGATATTTGTGACCGGAGGGAGTAACATATAGGAATTTTTGAAGAAAGGAAAGCATAAATACTCAAATATCATGTTCCAAACTCGCAGAGGCTATTTACAATCTTGAGAGTTGAGTTTGTTATTGTCAAGTTGGTCAAGTGCTATATATAATGCATGAAATTGCTACGGTCCCATTTGGATTCCAAGAATTGGGCATGGAATTCTTGAATCCGAATCGGATGGCACATAATTTGGATCTAGGAATTCAATTCTAATTCGAAGGAATTCTTGGTGAACACAATGGGGTCTCCGATTCTTTGCTGTGACCAAAAGAGTTACCTGGATATTTTGAGTTTGTAATATGTGTTTCAATTTGAATTTTGAATTTTTGGTCTGTATTGTGTTCGCATTTGCAGATCTTGAATTACTACATAGTTTAAACCTGAGAAAACTTATAAATTGCAGCATCCATATTCCAAATTCAATAAAAATTGAGACTCACGACTCTCTATGTTTGGAATTTGAGATGCCGAAGCTTCACATTTGAAATAACATTCTATCATTAATTTATATGCCCAATAAAGATTCTATAGAACATATATCGAAAATGGATTTGAAATTGTGTATGAATTAAATTGGAAATTCAAAATTGGAATTGAATCCCAGTTTCTGGAATCCAAACGGCTAACTTAACTTTGTAAGAATCCAAGACTTGTTATATTAACCAGAATTTTATTGTGATTTTACTTTGGTGATCTTCTCCATAGTCCACAACTAAGAATTCTTTTTTCACCCCAAGAACAACCTCAGGAAAAAAAGAACATATACATCATTAATTATTCTTAATTACTAGTCATTTACCGTGCTAATTTCTAATCAGAACAATCCATTTTTTCTCGCTGAAGTTGCAAAAGCAAACAAGCATGACAAATGAACAGTGAGATCTGTCGTGTGCCGCACCCAGTCGCAGTCCACTGCGTGTCGCATACGGGAACCGAGGCACCGTTGAAAGTATCTAGGCACCCAAGTTGTTTTGGTTTTGATAATTAATGACAACTTTGGTCAATGGACTAATACTTTCCTTGAGAATATTGAAAGTAGGTTAATCCCAGGATTGGTGACCATAGAAATACCAAGAAAGGTACAAAGGGAAGATCAATATGTGTAAGTTCAAGCTCCAATAGTTTTGGAGATTGGTTTAATATTAATGTTCAATCATTGTTTAATGACAAATCTAATCATTATGAGACTAACATATTTTATTAAGCTATATTCTTATTAGTCTCATATTAGGATGGAAAATAAAAAAACCTAAGGTATGCACTTTTATTCACTTTATTATCTTAATGCATACTTAGGATTCAAGTTAAAATATGAACTCTTCCATTGCTTTAGTCCAAATATGTGCATTATGTTCCTAATTCATATATTACATGCACTACAAGAATCAGGAAAAAATTCGTGGGCCCAAAAAAAAAACTCACGAAATTATTTATTTAAATTCGTCGGTTTGAATAAAACCCACGTTTTTAATTAAATTCGTGGGTCAAAATAAAACCCACAATTTAAATATTTAAATTAAGTGGGCCAAAATGAAACCCACAATTTAAATATTTAAATTAAATGGGCCAAAAATACCACAATTTAAATATTTAAATTCGTGGGCCAAAAAATACCCACGAATTTAAATATTTAAATTCGTGGGCCAAAAATTACCCACGAATTTAAATATTTAAATTCGTGGGCCAATCAATACCCACGAATTTAAGCTTTTAAATTCGTGGGCCCGGGCATACCCACGAATTTATCTGCGAAAAAAAGCCTCTGGCGCCATGTGATCCAAATGAGCCCAAAATTTCCCATTTGCCGCGCCTTGCCGCGCCCGCCCGCCTACAGCTTGCCGCCGTCGGCCCGCTCCGCCATCTCATGGCGTCGGCCCGCCCCGCCCTCCATGTGTCGGCCCGCCCCTGCCCGCCCGCTTCGCTCGGCTGCCGCCGCCCGCCATGCCGCTGCCGCCGGCCGCCATGCCGCCGCCCGCCCGCCGCGCCCTTGCTTGCCGCCGCGCTTGCGCGCCTACCGCCGCCGGCCGCTCGCCGGCCGCGTCGCGCCGCCCGCCGCCGCCAGCTGCGCTTGACCCGCCGCCGGCCGCCGGCCTCCGACCTCGCCGCCGCCGCACCCCGTGCCGCCCGGCCGCTTGCGCCCGCCCCCCAGCCCGCCCCGCCAGCCTTGCCCGGCAAGCCACCCGCCGTCTTTGCGCCCGCCGCGCTGCCTCGCCCGCCAAACCTCACCCGCCGTAGCCCGCGACCGCCCGGCCGCGCGCCCCGCCCGCCCGCGCCCGCCACGCTGCCCCGCTGCCGCGCTGCCCCGCGGTCTGCCCGGCCGTCTTTGCGCCCGCCGCGCCTCGCCGCCCCCGCCCGCCGGCCGCCGCCACGCTTGCGCCGTTGCCCTGCCTGCCGCCGGCCGCCCCGCCCGCCGCCCGCCGCCGCCCGCACCGCCCGCCGCCGCGCGCCGCCCGCCAACCGCCCGCCGCGTTGCCGCCGCCCGCCACGCCGCCGCCGCCCGCCCGCCCGCTACCCCCGCCAGAGCGCGCCGCCCGGCAGCCCGGCCGGCCACTGCGCGCCCGCTGCCCGCCGCTGTGCCGCGCCCGCTCGGCCGCCGAGACGCGCCGCCCACTTTGCCCGACGGCGGCGCCCCCCGCCCCTTTGTCGCCCCGCCGCGCCACCGCCGTGCCATCGCCGCGCCGCCCGCCAGTCTTGCCTCGCCGTCGCCGGCGCCACCCGCCCTCCGGACCCTCCGCGATGCACCGGCGTTGGAGAAGGTATATTTCGTCTCTTTTATATTTGTTTAAAGTTATTTCATCTCATTTATATTATTGCATATGATATATATATTTTTATTTTCTCATTGCCGTTGTATGTAACGTTAGAGTTTAGGGTTTGTGTCGAACGGTAGAAGCATAAGCGTCACCGTTAGGGAACGGCGCATCTCACATTTGCTTGTGAGGTGCGCGGTTCGAATTGTATCGGCGTATTTTGGACGGCCGAGAATGTTGGTTGTTGCATAGGGCACTGTGGCGTGCGGCGATCGAGCGTGATTTCGGCCACATAACCTGTTGTTCTCCGGCGCTTTTGACATCGGCGTGCGTTTGGAGAACAATGAGGTTATCTTCGCGAAATTTCGTTCGATTAAATAGCGCGCACGTCACAGTCGCATGCAATAGCCTCCATTCTTGGGTGGGTTTAGGACAAATCTTTCCTAATAGGTTGTCTTTGTCACCTAAGCCACGGTAAATGCGTTGACATTGTTTCATTTGTTTAGCTTTGCTAATGGGTGACGATCGAATGGCGATGTATGACGGATGGAGGAGTGATGGGGGCACTCAAGGGAATGGGGCGGATCACGGATGCTTTCTTGAAGCAAGCATTATTGGAGGCTGAATATGTGTATTGCCGTGTACCCTCTGCGAGAATAACGGCTACTACTGCAAGGATATAGTGCGATATCACATTTGCAAAAGCGGGTTCATGCCTAACTATTTGGTGTGGCACCGTCATGGAGAGGCCGCAGGCGAGGCTATCGAGGCGTAAGAGATCTTTGGACCATGTGGAGGATCACGACCGGATGGAAGACATCTTTGGATGATCTTGGCGGGGTGAATTTAACTCGGGGAGGGTCACGACGGAGGAGGTTAAAGAATTCTATAGGCTACTTGGCGCCTCGGACGAGAAGTCGCATGACTTCACCAATGTGACCGTCCTGCGGCGGTTACACGGCTTATGTCGATGAAGTCGAAGTTCAACTTTTCGAACAAATGCTTCAACGCTTTGCTTGAACTAATGAATGATGTCCTTCCGCCTAACCACAAGATGCCAAAGGATTTGTACCAATCGAAAAAGTTGATGGCGGCCTCGGGATGAATTACGGAAGATTGATGTGTGCGAGAATAATTGCATTTGTTACGGAAGGATCATGACAACGATACCCATTGTATGCATTGCGGTAAGTGCGATTCGTTGAGGTGGTAGATGAGGAAGGGTATCGGTGACTACAAAGGTCGCGACTAAACGGCTTCGGTACATGCCGATCACGGATAGGCTTAAGCGGTGTACATGTCAAAGATACAATGAAACATATGCGGTGGCACAAAGAAGGTAAGCGTGAGGACCAAGACCGGATATGATGGTCCATCCGTCGATGGCGAGGCATGGCGGGCATTGGACCGATTCGATCCTGCATTTGCAAGCGACCCTAGGAGTGTCCGTCTTGGTTTGTCCACGGACGGTTTCACACCTTCGGACAAGCGCTAGCCCTACTCTTGTTGGCGGTCTTCATCATGCCATACAATCTTCCACACGAGATTTGCTTGAAAGAGGGTTCATATTCCTTGCTCTTGTCATTCCGGTCCTAAGCATCCGGGGAAGGATCTCAATGTGTTCATGCGGCCCTTAATTGATGAGTTGAAGAAGTTGTGGCGAGGAAAAGGCATACGACAGCGTTGGTGGCGAGAGTTTACCTTACGAGCCGCATACACCGTGGTCGGTCCATGATTTGTTGGCATATGGTATTTGGGCTTTTGGTGTGTTCATGGTCGCTGTGTTGTCCAATTTGTATGGTGACTACGATGCATTGAGCTCACGCACGGTAAAAGATCACATTCTTCGATTGCCATCGATCTTTGGCTTCGGCGAGGCACCCTTTTAGGAACGACGCCAAAGCATTTCGAAAAGGACAGAAAGTTAAAAAAGGGCCCCCGAAGCGACTCACAGGAGAGGAGATAGCTGAGTGGCATAGTCGGCTTGTACGATCTACGGAAGTGGGTTTCACTGGCTATGGAAAGGAGCACAACTGGACTCATATTTCTTTTCTTTGGGAGCTGCCTTACGCGAAAGCTTTGATTCTGCCGCATAACATAGATTTAATGCACCAAGAGCGCAATGTGGCAGAAAGCATCATAAGCATGGTGTTTGATGTAACCGACAAAACAAAGGATAACGTGAGTGCTAGGAAAGACATGGGTGATCATTGTGCTAGGCCGTGGCTCGAGGTTAAAGTTGGTTTAAATGGGAATGAGAGCCGGCCACGAGCTCCATCTTGTGTGAAGCAGTAAGACCGTAAGCAGATTTTGAGGTGGTTGAAAACTCTAAAGTTTCTGACCGCTATGCATCTAACATAAAGCGAGTGTGAATGTCAAGACCGTAAGCTAAACGGGCTAAAGAGTCATGATTACCATATTATCATGGAAAGACTTGTTCGGTAATGTTTCGTGGCTATTTTGATAATGAGTTGTGGAGGATGTTGGCGAGCTCGATTACTTCTATAGGCGGATATGCGGTAAGGAAATCTCTAAGGCGTTGATGCGAAGTTAGAAGGAATTCCATTGCTTGTATGCAAGTTGGAAAAACTTTCCCACCTGGTTTTATGAATGTGATGCAACACTTTGGTGCATCTACCTTGGGAAGCGAAGGTTGGAGGTCTGCAGATTCGGATGGATGTATAGTCGGAAAGGGAGTTGAAAAAGCTTAAAGCTACGATGCGCAACAAGGCAAGGGTAGAGGGTGTATCGCAGAGGCTTATGCAAGTAAAGAGATCACAAACTTCTCAACAAAGTATTTCGCACGCAAGCACAACGTGAGCGTCCGTAAGAATCGATGCCGTCGCGGAAGAAGAACCGTTGAGCGAACTTAAGCTTTTTCAATGCAAGGGTCAACTGTTGGGTGCATAATCGCACACCATGTTGAGTATGAGGAGTGGAACATGGCCATGCTTTACATGTTCACTAACATGGTAGAAGTTGAAAAATATTTTGAGTAAGTGACTTTCTGAATTATGTTTTGAACATTTCAGTGTAGTGTCCTTTTTAACCCGAGAATAAATGACGCAGAGTATTTGACAAAGAAAATTGGAAGTCACCTCGACAACCCACAACTAAGCAATTGGATAACCTACGTCGTGATGGGTTGAAAGGCGACCCAAGCTTCGTGCAATGGTTCCGTCAGCATGTAATTTGACTATTTATTCATTTTTCTAAAATGAATTGTTGTAGTAACTTAATATTAGACTAACAGTGATGAATGTTGCTATATAGTGTATGCGTGATGCCTCCGTCCATGAGGATCTCCGACAGCTCTCACATGGTGATGTGACGGCAAGGAGCTATAGTCATTGTGATGTGAACGGGTTCCGTTTTGAGCAGTGAAATTAGAAGCTAGCCGTCCACTTGCGGCCACTTCAAACAGCGGAGTAGTCACAACATCATCCGATTCAGTGGCGATATATTAGACTACTACGGTGTTGTACAAAACATAATTGAGTATACCTTTGGGGTGGCAAAGATCGAAGGTCGTGTTTTTGATTGCCATTGGTTCGATCCACACAGCGGCACACATGTCGATGACTTTGGGATGGTGGAGGTGAAGCACGATTCGCGGCTTCAGGCCATATCAATAACATCGTGCTTGCACATCGAGTTGAGCAGTGTACTACTCGAGCTATCCTCACCGTAGCTTGAAGGCTTGGTGGGTTGTATTTAAAGTTAACCTCAAGTATACCCTCCGGGATGTTTCGTATGTGGCAAATAACGTAGAGGATGATGTGGGTGATGTATATCAAGAAGAAGCTATAGGGGATTCCTTCCTTGTCTCCGACGGGCGGGACTCGATCAATTGCCTACCGATGTCACGGACGTAATCTGAGATGAACCCGCCCGTCACGAAACGCCTCGTAAGTCGATAAGGATTGCACGTCTTCAAGCACGTCTCAATGAAATCTGAGTCACGAAGCGATTAAGCGCGACGACTTTTGATATGTATATTTTGTAAGATTATTGTTGCCTCGTTCATTTTACAAGTCATTGTTGTCTCCTTCATTTTTACATGTTATAGTTGTCTCATTCTTTTTGCAAGTTATTGAAAATTATTTGTAAACTCAGTATACTAACTCTTGTCAAATTTGAGCAGATGAGTATGTTCAGCATCGAGTTGACAAGCTTAAAGGCAAGTTCGGTGGTCGTCCTCCGGAAGGTCGAGGAGCAAGGGTTACGATGGTCGAGGACTCGACGGCCGGCAACGCCATATTCTTTGGGGGCGCAGATTAGATAAATGGCAGGAGCAGCTCAGAGGTGCTTCGATGAGCGAGCACGAGAACAGGCGCGAGAGCAGCCACCGGAGGACGAGGGGCAGGTAGGGGTTGCAGAGGAGGGGCATTTGGGATGTGAGCATGACGACATGGCGAGGCGGACGACGAGGAGGTCGTTGGGGGTGGTGGCGATGGGACAACAGATCTGATGCGACGCCGAGGCCGAGGCGTGGCAGATCAGAGTTGGAGGCGACCTTAGAGCCGATTGAAGAGGCGGGTCTTCTTGGTACCATCGGTATATGTGTAGTATTGGATTATCTTTTAATCTCCATATTTACATTGTAATGTCTACGAACTAATTATTTGCATTTCAGGTTTCAGTAAAACCGTCTCGGTTCGTCGAGATGCAACCGGCCGATAGGAGGTTGATAGAGGTACACGGGAGCAGTAATGATTATATCTTCTCTTTTAGCATTAGCTAGGTGACAACTTATTGTTTTGATGCATCTTTGTCTTGTATTTTGTTGTAGGCCTTGGAAAGAGCCGGGTTGGGTGGACGGGCCACATTACAAAGGTTAACGCCGTCTTGGGAGCCCTTGGCGGTACTACTACCTGGCATGGTTGAGTCGGCGGGGAAAGATTCGCGCCCTGGCTGGAAGCACTGGGCATTGAAGGAGAACGTGGAAGGAGGCGAAGACAACCAAACATGTCGAGGCACAGTGTGGGCTGGCTTCAGGTGAGTTTGCGTTATGTCGTACTCTATTTGAGTATTGCTTTAAATGTAAGTACAATTTGTGAGGTGTGATTATATGCGGG